>CM076569.1:520367392-520892798 GCA_034641835.2 Pinus albicaulis
CCATTTTTGTCGGTCTTGTGACGTCTGTCGATATTGGGACAGTTCTTCCTAGCATCGGTATTACAACGCCTTTGGAATGCGTCGGTATTGCGATGCTTCTGGAAAGCGTCAGTCTTGCGACACTTTTGTACGGCGTCGGAATTGCGACAGCTTAAAAACGTCGGAACAACGAAAGTATAAAAACATCAGAAGAGCAACGTTCAAAACGTCGAACCGCATTTTGTCAGAATTGCGACAGTTTACAAATGTCGGAAGAGCGACATTCAAAACGTCAAACCACATTTCGTCGGAATTGCGATAGTTTACAAACGTCGGAACAACGACGGTTTGGGAAACGTCGGAAGAGTGATGCTTGTTTGGAAGCGACGGAAAAAGTGTTGGTATTGCGACACTTTGTCAAGGCGTCGGAATTGCGACGTCATGGAGAACCACGTTTTATTCGTCCTCGAACTGTCGCTCTTGCAACGACTATGTGTTGGAATAGCGATGAAGTGGCCGTCGGAAATTGGGCCAAATTTTCTAGTGAACTGTCGATAAATAGTGGCATGCACTACCTCCACCGAAGTAGCATCCTCCTTCCTCCATCCACCAGGAAGAGGAGTATCAACAGGCTTGCAGCCATGCATGTTGAACTTCTCCAGTATCTCTCGGGCATACTTGCCTTGAGAAACAAACAGTCCATCACTGCGCTGCCAAATTTCCAATCCCAGGAAATAATGAAGGAGGCCCAAGTCCTTCATCTCAAACTCTTTTGCAAGATCATCCTTGCATGAGAGTATCAACAGCTCATCACTTATCAAAATCAAATCATCTACATAAAGTACAATGATCAACAACTTACCCTCCACCACAATCTGGTATAGGTTTGGATCCGCCTCACTCTTGGAGAATCCAAGTCCAGTGAAATAATTGTCTATCCGTGTGTACCAAGCGCGAGGTGCTTGTTTCAACCCATACAACGCTCTCTTGAGCCTGCACACATGCGACTCGCTGCTTAAGATCTCGAAACCTTCGGGCTGCTCTATGTACACCTCCTCCTCGATCACCCCGTTGAGGAACGCAATCTTCACATCCATCTGATGAATGTGCCACCCCATCTGCGCTGAGAGAGCAAGAATCGTCCGTATGGAAGAATACCTTGCTTTAGGTGCAAAGGTTTCCTCATAATCGATCCCCTCAATTTGTGATAAGCCTCGGGCAACAAATCTTGCCTTCTACTTCTCCACACTCCCGTCAGCTACTTGCTTCACTTTGTAGATCCATCTAAAACCCACCACTGATTTCCCTTCTGGCCTTGGGACAATCTCCCATGCACTGTTTCTGACAATCGAATCATACTCTTCCACCATGGCATCTACCCATGCGGGATCCTCCACAGCTTCTTCGAAAGAGGATGGCTCCATCACGATACTCTTGCTCATAAGAGCCATGTATCCAGTATACCGGTCAGGTGACTGTCTCTGTCTGCGCTGTGATGTAGGTGCTCCTACAACCTTCTCTGCATCTCGAGCCAGTCGCTCAGCTTCTGTAGTGTGCTTGCGCCCTCTGATGGTTGGCGCTGCATGGGTGGTTTCTTCCACCTCCTGAACTTCCTCTTGTGGTTGATCCACATCTGGAAGCTCCTCCTTAGGAACTAACAGCTCCTCATCTGCATGCAAGTGTGGCTCCCTCTCAGGCGAACACTGCATGGCTTTCTCCTCCTAAAATTTGATATCTCGTCGCACAACAGTCTTGCGACTGTCTAGAAAATACACTCGATAGTTGTGAGGTGTATCGATGTACCCCACAAATATTCCAACCTCTGCGGTCGGATCAAGCTTCTTTCTGGCGTCCTTCATCACATGCATGTAGACAGGTGAGCCAAAAATTCTCAGATGAGAAATATCAGGCCTCTTGCCAGAAAACGCCTCCTCCGGTGTACTCATGCCAAGAACCTTGTGAGGACAATGGTTCTGCACATATATGCTGCGATGTGCATGCCTCGGCCCAAGTGTATGGGAAGGCCCTGATCATGAAACATCGCCCGTGCAACACCCACAATTGTTCTATTCTTTCACTCAGTAACCCCATTATATTGTGGGTTATGAGGCGCTATGAGCTCTCTTCACATTCCTTCTGCACTGAAAAAGTCCTTGAATTCGCCAGAGATGAATTCACCACCGTTGTCGCTCCTAAGAGACTTCACCTCCTTCCCCGATTCTTTCTCAACCAGTGCCTTGAACTCATATAACTTTGAGTATGTCTCTCTCTTCTTCTGCATGAAGAAGATCCAGCACTTCCGAGAAAAATCATCAACAAATATCACATAGTACCTGCGCTTTATTTTCGAAGCTACTGAGAAAGGTCCACACATGTCTGTGTGAATTCTCTCAAGGATCGTCGTGGCGTGACTATCCTTCTTCTGAAAGGTGGATTTCAAAAATTTTCCCAAGGTACATCCCTTGCACTGATCTGACTGCGCAAGAGTACCCTTAGGAAGCCCAGTAGAAATCTGTTGTAGTATCTTCAAAGCTCCATGGTGAAGGTGGCCCAATCTCGGTGCCACATCTGCGCCATCATCCTAGTTCACCACTCCTTCTGCCCCTTGCACACTTACGTGTGTGCAGCCATATACCTACAGTGATAAAGGTTCTTAACTCGAACCCCTATCCTCGGGTCTCACTAGTTGCCTTACTTTAACGCGAGGAAATTCTTTCGCTAAAGACAACATCATATCCCTTATCTTCTAACATTGCCACAAGATAAATTCTTCTTCCAATCTTGGAACATGCATCCACTTCCTTCAATACGAAGGGTTTACGTGAGACTCCCTCTCAAAGGAAATGGTACCGATACCGGTCGCACTATATCTACCATCATCGCCCATCTTGATGTGCACTCCAAGATCTTTCTCATCCAGATCAGTAAACAAATCTTGATCTCCTGTCATGTGAAAAGATGCACCACTGTCAAGAAACCACACTGAACCCATCACACTTGAAACCAAGCATGCGATCAATGAAAAATCCAGCTCAAACTGCGATGCTAAGGCCTCTCCAGCTACAGATCCAACAATCTGCTTATTTTTCTTCTTCTGTGGACAATTAGTGGCGTAATGTCCGTGTTGGTGACAGTGAAAGCACTTCACCTTGGACATGTCCTGCTTCTTACCTTTCGCACCGGATTGAGAAGCATTCTTCTTGCTCTTCCCCTTCTTTGATTTGGCAGCCAAAGCACAATTTTCTTCATTAGAGTTCTTTGATGAAGATCCGTCCCTGGTACTTCGCCTTATCTCTTGCACAAGATCTGACCAAAGTCGCTCCCATCCTGGCAATTTCTCTCGACCATTGACAGAGTCCTGATAGGAATGCCAACTCTTCAGAAGTCCAAGGAGAGCCAAGCTCACCAAGTCCTCGTCATCAACAGTAACCCCCACACTTCCCAGCTCATCCCTGCATTGGATGAACTTCATGAGGTACTTGGGCATACTGTCGCCTTTCTCCATTTTTATGTTCTTGAGTTTATCCTTGAGCGCCAACTTCCTCTGGTCGCTCTTGCTTTGAAATAAATCTATCAAATCTTTCCAAATCAAGAATGGAGAAGCTTTACCATGAAGGCTAGATACTATGTGATCCTTCACACCTTCCAACAGAATCCTTCGACACTTTTCTATCTTCTTTTGCCACGCGTTAGGTGCGGCAGCATCGCTAGAAGCAGGTTTTGGAATTTCTGCATCTATGAACTCCTTCAACCCATTGTCATCCAGCACTGCCTCCATCCTATCCTTCCATGCAATATAATTCGAGCTACCCTCAAGGGCATACTCCAATCGAAATCCGTTGAAAGACATCTCAACTTCGACACCAACAAAACACTGCTGAAATTCGAATTCCACCAAGACAAAACTCAACCGCTTCAATGTTTTGCAATTTCTCCAATGATCAATATCGCTCTGATACCATGTAGAAATTTGAATAACTGATATGTTATCCACAAAGTTTCTCTTGATCACACACTATTTTATCTTCATTCACAATACAAAATCTCTTCTACCATTGATCATTACATGCGGAAATAAAATCAATTGCATGAGCACATTAAAACCATAAAAATTCACACATATGAGCACAGTATTTCATGGGAAAGCTTAAAGCTGAAAACCCCAAATATTTGTATATTATATGTCATAGAGATCATGTAACAATCATTATACAAAGCTCCTCTCAAGCTCTCAGTATAATCTCCAATTGCTACACACTAATCAAGCTAGATCTAGCAAAACACATGCTCCAATCTCTGCCACCTAATAGCCAGCCTCTATTGCGTAATCAATGCTGAAGAATGGCTCATAAATAACTTCGAACCACCTGGCTTGTACTGTGAAATCCTCATTGGCTTCTCCAATCACTGGTTGTTGCAAATCATGCAACAATATAGTCACACTGCTCTTTCACCTATCTCTTCACTGGTCTCCACTGAAACTGTCCATGCACTGAAGTTAACTGATGTATTCTTTAGTTGATTAATGAGTTTATAATTAGTGAATTAATTAATAATTAATTCATACCACTCTTCACTAGTGTATGAATCAGTTAGACTAGATACACCTAGCTCAACTATTTTTAGATTAGTTAAACTGAACACAAGTCCATTAACTTCCTCAATCAACTCCACCAAACTCTCTCACATGAGTTCTAACTGAAGTATCCATGCAATAGCTCCACATAAACCTCAGGAATAGTGTAATTCCTTCTGTCAGCTCCTGTGCCACATCTGTGCACTTAACTAAAGTGCTCCAAGAGAATAAGATAATGTTTATAGTCCAAATATTATTAAGAGCTAATAATATTCGACATATCTATTTTTAGACTGAAAATCTAAAAATAGATTCCGCCCAATATGTCTAAAAATAGAAGTCCATATATTTTTTCCCGACTTGACCAACCATCCACAAATAGCATCCTGCAACTGATAGAACATGATCCATATGTCTAAAAATAGACTTTGCGCCAAAAATAGCCTGCGGGCCCACTTAGTGAAGGCGACTTCTTTCCACTAAGCTCATCATCTTGTTGCAATCTCAACACTATACTAAAATGTATACTCGTTATATGACAAGAATATTACAAGATTTACTTAATCGTTAAATAAGTGGGTCAAACTTGCATCTGATTCTATATAGTAATAGTGAAGTCATCATAGCATTTGTTTTTGGAAAGTTGTCTACTCCAGAATAAATATTAGAGGAAATGTGAGATATAGTTCTTCCAAGGCCATAAGACCTCACATTCTTGTGCTTATATTTATTTGTAGTATTTCATTGCTCTTATGTGATATAAGGAAAGCATGGAAGAGGAGTGTTATTTGTATCATTTGTATCCTCGGAGGAGTTCTTGAGGAGTTATTGTTCTCAGTTCTATTTTTATCCAACATCTTAATTTTTATTATTATTCTCATATCAATATCTATTTAGGCACCGCTTATAGAAAGAAAAGAGGTCGTGGTCATTTTCGAGAAAAATTGATTGGTGATTGATAGTGGGAAGGTTGATGATGTGTATACTCATTGCCTATTTTCTCTTTGTAGTGACTTCCTTGTAGTCCTCATATTTTGTGCATGTATCTCTATATGCATCATGGTTGAAAGGCTCCATGTGCATCAGATTACTGAAAGGTATAATTTTGCATGTGGGTAGCCCTAAAAGCATGTTTGGTAACCTATTTGTGTTTCCATTCTTGTACTTGAAGACTAGATGAAACTGTTGTAAGAGCCCCATCCACTTGTAATATTTGGTTTGTTATAGCTTACTTTGGGCCTGTAGATATTATAGTAGTCGTTGATATGTATCATCAGATAGTGTTTCCACTTTTTAATAACTTGTACGAGGGTGTAGAGCTCCTTGTCATAGGTAGGGTAGTTGAGAACTGCCCCCTGAAATACTTCAGAATGATAACATCCATGCCTTCCTTCTAGCATCAAGACCACTCCCATGGCATACTCACATGCATCTATCTCCACTTCGAAGGACTTCGGCAAGTTTGGTAACACAAGAATTGGTGCTTGAATGATTTTTCTTTTCAAATAATTAAAATCCTTCTTCTAATTCTTTCTCTACTAGAAATTCTTACAACTCACTATTATAGCACAAAGTGGTGTAGGTATTTATAAAAATGAAGCTATGAACTTCCACAAGTATTGTACTACCCCAAAAAAATTCTTAACTTTAGAGACATTTGTAGGATTTACCACTTCATGATGGCCTCCATTTTCGCGAGACTCTATCCTAATATCCCCTCTTGTAATCACATATTTCGAATACACCAAAGATTACTAGACATATTCACATTTTTCAAGATTATGCATCTATTATTGTTTCTTCAAAGATTCTAACACCTGAATAAAATGTGAGATATGCTTCTCCTAGATAGTACTATAAAGTAGTACATAATCTAAATAGACTATTACAAACAAATTTAGATATGGGAAAAATACATCAATTATCAATCTCATAAATGTAGCTAGTGTTTTGAATAAACCATATGGCATTACCAACCATTCATACAAATCTTTCTCGACTTTGAAAGTGGTCTTGCAAGTGTCTTCTTCCTTGACTTGAACGTGGTAGTATGTAAATTTTAGATCTAGCTTGGTGAAGTGTTTTGTGTGTTGCAACTGATCTAATAGATCATCGATCCTAGATAGAGGGTACCTATTCTTGAGAATAATATTTTTTAATGCTCCAAAAATGATCTGCATTCACCAAGTCCCACCCTTCTTGGACAACTAATGATGGGTGACCCACAACATGAGGTGCTTGGTCAAATCAAACCCTACTCTAGAAACTATTTTAATTGCTTCTTCACTTCATTTGCTTTCAAAACATATTGTTTACATATCCCAATATTTGACAATGGAGAGTTTGGTAATAATTATAATTTTTGCTCTACTTCCATTTTGGATGCTATCATGTTAAGCTCTTGGAACAATCCCTTATATGCTTGTAGAAAATCCTCCAATTGATACTTATGCTCTTTAGTACACCCCTCTATTGATTCCTTTCCTCTTATTGACTCGTCATCATACTATTTTTCTTTTAATAAAAGTAAAACAAATTTCTTACTAGAACTAATTATATTATTAGCTTCGTTGAAATTTACCAATGAAAATTTTGACTTGCCTTTATGTGCATTGTTGATAAAGGAATTCACATCCTTAATGAGGTGGTACTGGTTGACTCTATACATGAAGATTGCATCCCTCTTATACATGTAGAAACTTCAAAACACTAATCCACATACATCAAGTGGTACTATGTCTAATCCTACTTTATTAATCAAATTAACACTAACAAAAAATTTAAACTTGAACTATTTTGTTACTATGATCTTTGCATTCTTGTTTACCCATCCCAACGGATACAGGCTAGGATTATTGTGAACCTCCAATTCAATATTGTTGATCAAATCCACCACTATGAGATCATCCTATGAATTAGATTCAAATGAAGCATCCATCTTGGTCTTCTTGATTTGGATCTTGATGTGGAAGAGTTTGGTCATCTCCTTCTCTTCCTGGTGTTGAAGGCTACTTAGATTCACTTCCTTCTACATTGATATGTAGATAATATTCTCATCAAAATCAAATCTAATTTCAACCTAATTACTCTAACTTGTGGCTAGAAGATTATTCTTTGCACCATTCTAGAAGTTCTTTAGGTTTAGCTCTAGATGTATTTTCTAACACTTGTCCTCTATATGACCATCACTGTTTAAATAGTTATAGTTGTTACAAGGATCCTTGTACTGATGTGTAGTGGTTTTCAAGACCTTATCCTATTCCCCTTTCCACTTCTTCTTCCTCTCCTTAGAAGCCTCTTGGTATTCTTTCTAATTGGAAACTCTTGGCTACCCTTTCTTGTGGCATATGATTTCCAAACATTATGCCTTTACACATGCCTCATCTACCATCCTTGGGTTGAAGAGCATCACTTTTTTTGTAGATGGATATGTAGACCCCCCACATACTTGAGGAGTACATTTCGACACTTGGGAGAGATATCTAGCTTGATGGGCATATTTTTGAGCTTAGTGGTGTACTTTTGTACACTCTGCTTCTACCTTTTCTTGAAGTAGAGCCAATGTATCCATTGGTCCTCTATATAAGTAACAAGGTAAAATTAAGACTTAATGAGGATTTTCAGGTTCTCCCATCTAGTTACTAGTAGATCAAGCTCTAGCCTAAGTGTTTTTGTATGGCTTTCTCACTATGGTAAAGAATGCCCGTTTAACTTTAGTTTGGTATGTTAGCGTTCTGTAATTTACTAGAGATTGTGAGAACTAATCACATAGGCCAACAACAAACCAACTTTGGAAATTGGAATCTAGCCATGCCAGTTTCAGAGAGGGCTCTCTCTTTAAGATTTAACTTTGGTTGGATAAATTTTTAGGTTAGTTATGATTGTACTTGGGTTTTGAGTTTTGTTTTGTTTTTTTGGAAAATTGATTGTATTCAATTGATTAATGTCTATTGGGAAATGGAGTAAAAATATAACTAGATGGCTGCATCAAATTTTCACAGAGTAAACACAAGGCAAGCTAGGAATATTTACTGGATCTTTCGAATTTATAGATGGATTATGACAGAAATATGAAACATTCAACAAAACCAAAGAGCAATTAAGAATTCTTTAGTTTGGTTTTCAATGGAAAACATTATGATTGTAAATGAAGCCAGAATAAGGTACTCAAAAGTAAATCCTACTCATCAAGCTTTCTGATTTACAATTGGAATTCATATGATTACAATGAAAGATAACAGTGAAATATAATAACAGAAGAAAAACATCACCAGTATTTAAGCCACAAGAATCCTGTGAATGGTCTGATTATTATTGATGCTCCAGTGCTTTGAAAAAGCTTACAATACTTCAATAGACAAAAATAGTTATGATGTATATCAATCGACCCTTGATACTTCCAAAACTAGAGTATTTATACAAAAAATTACAATAATATAATAATCAATGCCTGAATGATAAGACAAACTACATTTTCTGAAAATGAACAGAAAGGAAAAAAAACAATATAAAAGGATTGCATCTACGTTTCCGGCCTTGTTCTACTGGAAAGTTATTGCTGAGTCACCACCATTTTAGGATTGCACTAGCAAACTGAGTGTTGTGCTGGAAAAATCTGTTTTATGAACGTCCTTTGCCCGTCTTGACCCATGGTGTCTATCTGCTACCCGAGTCCTTTCTGCTGTGTTTAGCCCTTTTTTAAACAAAACACTGTAAAAACTAATATACCTAGATTTGAAATCCTATAGGCTTTAGTTCTGAACTTTATCGCATCCATAGAAATCTCACACATCGCATGTTTTACAGTTTATGATATGAAGAATGGAATCTGTGATGCGATGCGAAGTGCAGAGGTGACATGGTGGGAGGGTGATAGTTTCGAAGATGTGGAGCAATGGAATGGGAATGGTAGTGATGGAATGACATATAGCGGTGAGCAGAGTATTATGGTGGGGAAAACTACATCGCAAATCACAATCGGGACTGGATAGGTTTCGGGAATATGGTTAAACTTTAAATTTTTCAAAATGCGATGAGTGAAAAGTTATAATATGTGCGATGTGATATATATTGCAAATCAGCGATTACAAGATTTAACTTTTGGTGGAATGCAATAAGTTATTTTTGCCAATATTCAATGAGGTATATTTTCCAAGCTGCGAAATATTATTTGTGATGCGAAATGGTATGGTTAAACACGTAAAGTTGCGATCTTGCGATGCGATGGATATCACACATCGCAAGTTTTTAAGGTTTTGCGGTGAAGTGCGAAAAATTATAATTGCTGATCTAAGAAGTTTATATTTTGCGATGTGCGATGGATGGTGGAGGAAATGGTGACGTGGCAGGGAGAAACGGCCCCACTTTAATCGCAATAGAGGAATCAGGAAGGCGGAGGTAAGTAAAAACATTGATATAGCAATGTGAAAAAGGTAAATTAGAAAGATAAGCGGAAAGGTGGATAGGGTAAGGTTTATTTGCACGCGACAGGTGAATGGGTCCCAATTCATTTCATATCGCATTTCAAAATGATTGTAGGAGACAACAATTAAATGATTTTTCGATTTGGCCGATGCGAAAAGAAATTTGAATGTGCGGTAATGAAATAAAAGGGGAATGACTTCGGGAAAATGAAAATGAAAAGGGATAAATGGCGGGGTGATTTTTTTATATGGTTTTAAAACTTAGAATATGGGAAAAGTGCTTAAGATAGTGTTTTTTAAACCATATAAGTCATTCTTCTTTATGGGGTGCATTTAGATTAGCGGCTAGTGAAAATTTTAAAACATAAATGAAGCTTTCCTTTTCTTTCTTGCTTCCCTAACATTTTATTTTGCCTTCTTTATTTAGAGCATTTAACACCTAACATTTTATTGACATGGATGCCTACAAAAATAATAATTTTCCTAACATTTTTTATTTTTTCATTCTTTTGCATCCATATCCTACCTTATCATTTTGAAAATTATTTAACTACTTATGCTAACTTATCAAAAACAAATAATGTTACAACACCTCCCTTGGTTCAGATTAAATTATTGAGCCAATTTTTATTTTCTTCCTAACTAATTAATTTTTCAAGATTAAATAGTTTGACAAATTAATTTTCACTACCTATTAATAAGCAATTTAAACCTAATTCAATCATGCTTAAACTATATGATTGGATTTTATTGAACTACTATGACTTTTTAAACAAGCTACACATAATTTATTTTCAGAAATAAGCTAAACTAAGAGTAGTGGCATTTGGAGGTGCAACACTTTCAAAATTTATTGTTTTTTCTTCTTTTTGATGGGGTTCACATTCTATATTTTTTTATTTTTGACATATACCCTCTTTTGATTTTTTATGTTATCTCCTTCTTCTTCTTTTTTGAAAATTATTTGCAGATTGGAAATCATTTTAAGAAATAAATTTGACAACTAGAATAAACTCAGTCACCTTGAGATCCTATGAAATATAGGACCCTAACAGAGGATCCAGCTAGGGATGACACTTCCATGCATTGAAGTGTCAAGAAACTGTGATTAGTAGCCTTATCCATTTGCACATCTGAGCAATATGTAATCTGATTCCTTTTCTGTTTCAAATATTATGATGGTATATTGACCATGGCTTAGGGCCTTCTCTGTGGGCTTCAACCTTAATCAACAAAACATCCAATCCAATCTATGTTGACTATGATATTTACAGTGATGTAAAAGAATCTTTAGACTAGGAGAAATAATGCTTTGACATCCTACCATTTACAGGACCACCAGGTAACTCTGTTCCATCTATATCTGTGAGAAAAAATGCATGGTCACCTCTAAAAGAATTTATAATATATGGTACCATCCATAGATTATCAAACTTGTTATGCTTCCCTTTGTCTTCTCTCCTTGCATCCCATTTTAAAAATTTGTCACCAATAGCAAAATCAGCTGCCTTGGTCCTTTTGTCAAAGATTTTCTTGATATTTTCCTGGATGAGTTGTGTTATGTTATACACCTCTTCTCTTGTTTGTTGCAACTAAATGGTTTGATGGATCCTTCTGAGTGGATCATTTGGTTCCTATTGTAACTCTTGCATTATCTTCATCACTGGATGTGCTAGAGAAGATGGAAAAAAAACATACATCCCATGGACAAGTTGGTATGGTGACATACCAATGGACTTCTTAGTAGTAAGCCTATCAGCCTGAAGTGCACTGATTAAATTATTATGCCAAGACTTTTTATTTTGTTCTAATAACTTCTTGATGATGTTTACCAGAATCTTATTCGATGATTCAACCAATCCATTACCTTGTGGGTAATAGGCTATTGAATGTCCTAAAGAAATATGGTATTTATCACAGAATTCAATCATCTTTTTGGACTTAAAGGTTGCTGCATTGTCAGTGATGATTTTCCTTGGGCAGCCAAATCTGGAGAGGATATTAGTCTCGAGGAACTTTGTAATAACAACATCAGTGGCATTTCTGGATGGGATGGCCTCTATCCACTTAGTGAAGTAATCTGTGGCTATTAAAATCCACTTTGTTGGGCAGAGGAAGGAGGATGAATTTCACCTATGAAATCCAAACCCCATTGTTGGAATGTGCTTTCGACAGAAATGAGTTTTAGTGGCAAGGGTAGGAGTTTCTTTTTACCTTCAAAAATTTGACACTTGTGGTAGGTTGTGACTTTCTTATGGATATCAGAAAAAATTGTGGGCCAGTAAAAACTAGTCCTGAGAATTTTATTAGCAGTAGTCCTCCAATACAGGTGGCCACCAAAGTCTCCTTCATGAAAATCATGCATAATCTTTTCTGCATCATTCTTCAACAAAAAATTGAGTAATAGGCCACCAGAATCTTTCCAATAAAGGGCATTATCAATGATGAAAAATTTTACTGGCTTTAATTTTAGAAATCTAGCTTTAGTTTTTGTAAGACCAGGAGGAGCACTTAAATTAAACAATACATAAAGCAGGTCTGCATACCAGGGAAAATTTAAAAAATATTCATTGATTTGTGGAGTCGCCTGCTCCTCTTGATCATCCAAATTTGCCACCAAGTTTATGTCTAGAGCTTGAAAATTGGACTCAGCCATAAGTTGGGAAAGTCCTTGTACTTTAATTAGTTTGGTAGGTTTTATTTCCAGATCATACTCCAAAATAACCACAATCCTATTTCTTGTTTTGTCATCTGGTCCATTATGCGTTAAAATATCCTTTACCACAGAGTTAGGTACATAAGCAATTACATGTGAATGCAAAATATAAACTCTAAAGTCTTTAATTGATTTGAATAGTGAAAAGGCCTGTTTTTCCATGATGTTGTACTTGAGAGAAGCATCTCTTAAAGCTTTGTTGAAGAAGGCTATTGGTTGCTTGAATCCTTCGCTATTTTTCTGCAATAAAACAACTGCAACAGTTTGCTCAGAAGCAAAGGAAAATATTATAAAATATTTAGAGAAATATGGACTGATTAGCACTGGTGTTTTAGTTAATGCTTGTTTTACCATGTCAAAAGATTTCCTAGCCTCTATGCTCCATTTGATTTCAGAGTCTTTCTTGAGCATATTGGTTATGTTTCTAAGGAGTTCAACAAGATTAGGAATAAATCTTCTTAGAAAATTTGTTTTACCTATGAAGGATTGAAGTTCCTTAATGTTTCTTGGGGAAATGATCTTTAGGATTGATTCAATTCTCTTAGGTTCAATTCTAAATCCATATTTTGCTATGATGTGTCCTAACAGTTTGCCTTATTCTAGGCCAAATAGTGTTTTCTTAGGATTTAAAGTTATGCCAAATTTTCTGCATTTCTCAAAGACTCGTTTTAAATGTCTCAAGTGTTCTTCGTCAGATTTTGAATACATAGTTATATCATCCAGATAAATTACAATAAAGAGGCCAATCTCTTCTAAAAATGCAATGTCCATTTCTCTTTGGAATGTGGCCCCAAAATTCATCAGTCCAAAAGGCATTTTCACCTACGTGAAAGTGCCCCATGGAGTGGTAAAAGCTATTTTATCTCAATCTTCTGGATCAAACAAGACTTGGTTATAGCTGGAGAAACCGTCTAGTAATGATATCCTACTTGATCCTATCACCTTTTGTAATATATGGTCCATTTTGGGTAAGGGATAGTTATCTTTCAGAGAAACCTTATTCAGATTTTTGAAATCAATGCACAACCTAATTTCTCCAGTTTTCTTTCTGGTTGGTACTATGTTTGACACCCATTTGGAATATCTGAGGGGAACAATTATTTTAGCATCATACATTCGTTTAACTTCTTTCTCAACTAAAGGTAACAGAACTGGATTTATCCTTTGAAGTTTTTGTTTGAAATATTTTTGTTCTTCTTTAATTAGAATTTTGTGATGTATGATGTTGGAATCATAAACGTTAAGGTCCTCATAATTCCAAGCGAAAACATCAATGTATTCTTTGAATAGGGCTATATATTTCTATTTGGTGACAATAGGTAATGTTTTAGACAATTTTATCATCTTTGGGTTTTGTTCAGTACCTATGTTGCATTCCTCAACTTCTGCTCCTGTGGGCTCAATTTTAGGCTTATTTGCTACATCATTGAAGTCAAAAGATCTTCTAATGGAGCTAATCCCCGGGGCATATTGTTATATTTTAGTTAAGCATTTCAAAATTTTCTTTTTCAGAACCTTTTTTAAAATCTATTTCATGAATTTCTAATTTAGGCACACTTTCGTCTAAAGGATTATGGACAACTATTTGATTTTCTACATGATCTTCTGGTTTTATTTGATTTTGTTCCTTATTATCCAAATCTAATTGAGTTTCCTCAAACTCATATTTTGATAGTAAGAAAATTTCAATTTGTTTGTCATTTCTGAAAACCTGTCAGTATCGCATGTTATCTGGTATTGCAGGTCGATGTTTTATTTCAATTGTGTGTGGTTTGTTCGGGTGAGGTATTTTACAAGTGCTTGCAGAAAAAACAAGACTATCAGCTATGACATTTTGACTTCTTGGAATTACTGCTAGATCATATTCCACAAAAGTGTCTAAGAAGTTGTGCACTGCATTTCTATAGGCTCTTAATCTAGGGTGTTTAGCAACATATTCTCATTTTATTTGTTTGATGATTAATTCTGAATCTCCCTGTACAACAATCCTTTTGGCACCTAATTTCTTAAGTAACTGTAGAACTAAAATCAAATCTTCATATTCTGCAATATTGTTGGTGCATCGAAAATCAAGTTTATAGGAATTCTCTTCACAATGATTATTAGATAGATTAGATAACTAGATTCCTGCTCCAGAGCCTTCTTTACTACAGGCTCCATCAAAGCTCATATTTCAGAATAGTTCTAGAGGAGGATCTAATTGGTCGAGTTGAGTTGGGTTTTCAGGTGTATTAACATTATTTCCAAATTGTGCTTCAATTTCAGTATCATTCAATAATATTAATGAATCCAAATCAATGTGAACATAATATAGAGGGTAATTATGAGGTTTTTCTTGACTGCTTACCATATACTTCATGAGAGTTTCCCTATACAACCTTCTTTGCCGACCAAAGACTGATATTGTAGCATAAGTCATATCTAGTTGAAGGGTTCCTTGTAACTTTTCTCCCCAAGAACGTGATAAAAACATGCCATATTTATGAGGAATGTTTGCTATGACAATGTCCATAACTAGGCTTTTGGCTGGGATTTGAGACAAAGTTACACATAGGTCCTTGATGAGACCTAAAAATTTCACTTTACTTGAATCAAATGAGCATAGATCTTTGTAAGGAATAGTGATGTCAAGACCTAACTTTTCCATTACAGCTTTGGGCATTAAGTTGTGTGAAGCACCTGAATCCAGCATAGCATTATGTAGGATTTTATCATGTATGTTTAAGTTGACATAAAAAGGAGGAACTGCTCCTTCTTGTAACTTACCATATACTTCTAGACCAAACAAAAACTCAGGTTGATCATCATTAAGGTTGAGAGTGTTAGTAGTTTCACTTATATTCAATACTTCCATTACCTAAGTTCGGTATGTTTGTTTTTTATTACCTCTGTCAAAGGGATGGGAATTTTGACTTTGGCTAGTTCATTTTCAAGATTAAATGATGATTGAATCTTTACAATATTGGGAATATCAGGTACATCGATAGTTTCTTTAGATTTAAGTAGGGTTTGCTGATTGGTGGTTGGAACATCAGTTTGAGTTGGTTTAGAAACAAAATCAACTGTCTTTTTAGTAGAAACCTTTGAAGGTTTCTTTCCAGGAGTTTCACAAAATTTCTTAGAATACTTTTCTACTGTTTTCTTAGGGTCTGAATCAGAGGTAATTTTGGCAGGATGATCAGTGTTATTTTTAGTAGTGTTGTCAGAATTTTTTATGCTCCTAAGATTATATTGTTTGTGAACCTCCATAATAGATTTTTTGAATCCTTGTTTATATTCTTCAGATTCTTCTGACTCAAGCTCTGTTTGGGCTAATGAAAATACTTGTTGTTCTTCTTCTGTGAGAAAAATAATGTCATTATCATGTAAACCCAACAAATTTATTTGGTTTTCTTCTTCCTCTTGAGGGATCTCTCCATTTTCATCAACATAATTGTCCTGAAAAGGGGGTCTAATTTGTTGGTTAGGTCCCCTTTGTTTAACTTGTGGTTGATTTATCCTATTGTTTTTATCGCGATTTTGGGGAGGGTTTTGATTTTCCCTAGGGATATTTCTATCAATCACCATTTTCTCCATTTCCCTCACTGAAGAATCTATCTTGGCATCAGTGCTAGAGGTTGATGCTTCTTCTTTTATGGTAACTCTCTTCTCAGCCCTCATTCTAGCTCTTTTGGCCAACAAATTGGGCTCTACACTAACTGATATGCTCTGCATTTCCTCTAAAGTACCAAGATTCCTCTCTCTTAACTGATAAGCTATGGCTGGTTCAAAACCATCCAGAAACTTAATAAGCACTATTCCTTCGGGTGGTTTTATGTGAGTAGGAATAGCATTATAAATAGAGTTGAATCTAGCGCAATAATCCTACACGCTCTCTCCATTATCTCTTTTGATATTTTCATATTCTGATAGAATTTGGAGGGGGTTCTTTTTAATTTTCCATATATCTAGAAATTGACGCTATAGGGCTGCTAGTGTATTAATTGTAGTAGCTGGTAAAGCTCTAAACCATTTCCTAACCTCACCTCCAAAGGTTTGAATGAATAATCTCATCATAACATCATCAACGTCGATCTCATGGAGATCAAAGAAATCTGTCATTTTGTCTACATGCTGCTCAACAGTAATGGGTTGGGTGTTATCGAGTTGGGGTATTTTGGATTGATAATATTGGGGCATAGCCCCTAGATTTTGAGGAAGAAACAAGAGAGCATAACATGCAACCATGATTGGAGGTGGAGGATTGAAAACAATAAGTGGTGGATTAATAGGTGGTGGAGGAGGTGGAAAAGTATGAACTATATGTGAGGGAGAGGATGGATGAAGTGATGGAGATGAAGGTATTTGAGTTTTTATGAGAGGATAAGTAGTAAAATTCTCAGAAGAGGTTGGAATTACAAATCTTTGTTGAATTGATTGGATGAAATGGATGAAGCAGCAATATTTAATGCAGAAAATTCTATTGATTGTTGGAGATAGGAATCTGTAACTCTTGAAGTGAAGTTTGATACCAAATCTTCGAGGATCTCAAAATCCTGGAAAATTTCTTGATCAAATTTTGTTAAAGAAGGAAAACTTTTAGGTGAATTTGGATGCAAAATAAATTGGTCAATGAATAATGTATATGCCCAATTTTGGGATTTGCTTCTAAACAGGCTTTGCTCGAACTTTAAGTCAAAGTTGATATCTTGTAAGGTTTCAAGCTTATTAGGAAACGATTGTGATCTAGGGAAAGGACTATTAATTCCCTGGCTTTCAGATGAACTGATCTTTTTGACTGATTTATGTGAAGTATCCTTAGCTCTTTTTCCAATCCTTTGAGGATCATCGACTATTTTTAGGAGGTTTGGGATCAGGATGGGATCTTGTATAAGGTCTCTTGGAAGCCAGCTTTGAAAATCAAAACAAACACTATAAAATGAAGCTCACACCAACCTTTTGAATTTTAAATTGCACATTGTATTTACAAAAAATAAAAAAGATAGCAATCTCTACGAAATATTTTATACAGTGATTATTTAACCAGTGATGAATTCGAAAGAAATTGTGATTGATTTCAATTATTTCCCTAATATGGTCGCCACTATGTTAGCCTTATGTAATTTACTAGAGATTGTGAGAACTAATCACATAGGCAAATATCAAATCAACTTTGGAAACTGGGATCTAGCCATGCCAGTTTCAGAGAGGGCTCTCTCTTTAAGATTTAACTTTGTTTGGATAACTTTTTAGGCTAGTTATGACTGTACTTGGGTTTTTAGTTTTGTTTTGGTTTTTTGGAAAATTGATTGTATTCAATTGATTAATGTCTATTGGGCAATGGAGTCAAAATATAACTGGATTGTTGCATCAACTTTTCACAGAGTAAACACAGGGAAAGCTAGGAATATTTACTAGATATTTCGAATTTATAGATGGATTATGACAGAAATATGAAAGCATTCATCAGAACCAAAGAGAAATTAAGAATTCTTTAGTTTGGATTTCAATGGAAAAAATTATGATTATAAACTCAGCCAGAATAAGGTACTCAAAAGTAAATACTATTCATCACTCTTTCTACTTTAAAATTGGAATTCAGATGATTACAATGAAAGATAATAGTGAAACATAATAATAGAATAAAAACATCACCAGTATTTAAGCCACAAGAATCCTGTGAATGGTTTGATTATTATTGATGCTCCAGTGCTTTGAAAAAGCTCACAGTACTTCAATAGAAAAAAATAGTTCTGATCTCAATCAATCAACCCTTGATACTTCCAAAACTAGAGTATTTATACAAAAACTTACAATAATACAATAAGCAATTTCTGAATGACACGACAAACTACATTTTCTGAAAATGAACAGAAAGGAAACAAAAACGATCTAAAAGGAGTGCATCTGTGTTTCTGGCCCTGTTCTGCTAGAAAGTTGTTACTGAGTCACCACCTTTTTAGGATTGTGCTGGAAAACTGAGTGCTATGTTGGCAAAATCTATTGTATGAATGTCCTTTGCCCGTCTTGACCCATGGTGTCTATCTGCTACCCGAGTCCTTTCTGCTGTGTTTGACCCTTTTTTAAACAAAACAACATAAAAATAATATACCCGGATTTGAAATCCTATTGGCTTTAGTTCTGAACTTTATCGCATCCATAGAAATATCGCACATCACGTGTTTTATAGTTTATGATATGAAGAATGGAATCTGTGATGTGATGCGAAGTGCGGAGGTGACGTGGCGGGAGGGTGATAGTTTCGATGATGTGGAGCAATGGAATTGGAATGGTAGTGATGGAATGACGTATAGTGGTGAGAAGAGTATTATGGTGGGGCCAACCACATCGTAAATCGCAATCGGTACTGGATAGGTTTCAGGAATATGGTTAAACTTTAAATTTTAAGAAATGCGATGAGCGAAAATTTAGAATATGTGCGATGCGATATATATCGCAAATCGACAATTGCAAGATTCAACTTTTGGCAGAATGCAATAAGTTATTTTTGTCGATATGCGATGAGGTATATTTTCCAAGGTGCGAAATGTTATTTGCGATGCGAAACAGTGTGGTTAAACAAGTAAATTTGTGATCTTGCAATGTGATGGATATCGCACATCGCAAGTTTTAAGGTTTTGCAGTGAGGTGCAAAAAGTTATAATCGCTGATATGCGAAGTTTATATTTTGCGATGTGCGATGTATGGTGGGGGAAAGGGTGACGTGGCAGGGAGACATGGCCCCACTTTAATCGCAATCGGGGAATCGGGAAGGCAAAGGTAAGTGAAAACAATGATATAACGATGTGAAAAAGGTAAAGTAGAAAGATAAGTGGAAAGGCGGAAAGGGTAAGTTTTATTTGCACGTGGTGGGTGAATGGGTCCCACTTCATCGTATATCACATTTTAGAAGGTTTGTAGGAGACGAAAATTAAAGTATTTTTCGATTTGGCCGATGCGAAAAGAAATTTTAATGTGTGGTAATGAAATAAAAAGGGAATGACTTAGGGAAAATGAAAATGAAAAGGGATAAATGGTGGGTTATTTTTTTATATGGTTTTAAAACTTAGAATATGGGAAAAATGCTTAGGATAGTGTTTTTTAAACCATATAAATCATTCTTATTTATGGGGCACATTTAGACTAGCAACCAGTGAAAATTTTAAAATATAAATGAAGCTTTCCTTTTCTTTCTTGCTTCCCTAAAATTTTATTTTTCCTTATTTATTTAGAGAATCTAACACGTAACATTTTATTGACATGGATGCCTACAAAAATAATAATTTTCCTAACATTTTTTAATTTTTCATTCTTTTGCATCCATATCCTACCTTATCATTTTGAAAATTATTTAACTACTTATGTTAACTTATCAAAAACAAATAATGTTACAACTCCTTCAGATTAAATTATTGAACCAATTTTTATTTTCTACCTAACTAATTAATCTGTCAAGATTAAACAATTTGACAAATTATTTTTCAATACCTATTAATAAGAAATTTAAACCTAATTCAATCATGCTTAAACTATATGGTTGAATTTTATTGAACTATTGTGGCATTTTAAACAAGTTGCACACAATTTATTTTCAGAAATAAGTTAAACTAAGAGTAGTGGCATTTGGAGGTGCAACACTTTCAGAATGTATTGTTTTTTCTTCTTTTTGATGGGGTTCACATTCTATATTTTTTATTTTTAACAATACCCTCGTTTGATTTTTTATGTTATCTCCTTCTTCTTTTTTTGAAAATTATTTGCAGATTGGAAATCATTTTACAAAATAAATTTGACAGATAGAATAAACTCAGTCACCTTGAGATCCTATTAAATATAGGACCCTAACATGGTAAATGATCTATTTTGTTCCTAATCTATATGGTGAACATTGAAATAATATTCTAGTTTCCACAACCAATGATTCAATTTTAATGCACCAATATCACCTTGGTATGGTTTTATTTACACTTTAGCTTCCACCTTGAATAGGGGCCATGAAGGGTTAATGAAACTCTAATTTGGATTTGTTAACACTCAGAAATTTTCTCTTGGCTGTAGGAGAAAAATTCCTAACGCAACCATTTAAACCAATCTTATAGATTGAAGGCTAGCCCCTTCAATCCAAAGAGGGATTTCTCTAGTAGTCTAATTACTATATTAGTAATTGACTGTACAATCACATATTGGCTAGATCTTCAATTAAGTTTTGTTGAAGTAGGGCTTGGTTGGGCACGAGGAATACATTCCATTAGGTAATGGAGTAAACAAGCTAGGGCTTATGTCAATTGATCAAGATTCTCATTGTTTGATTAGGAGTGGTAAAGGCAAGGAAGATAACATATTCTAGACCTTTATCATTGTTGTAGATGCAAGGAGAAAGTAGGAGAACAATCCACTACAATAGGGCATACACATTGAATCCTATAGTAGCTTTAGAAGATCAAAATGAGAATATTTGAAAATCTCAATTCAGAGCATCGAAACATAGATGAATTATGAATCAATTAATATTATTCAAATACTCAAAAGACATACATTGACATGAGATTATAAAATAATAAATTGCAAAACACACAAAGAATAATTATTAAGACTTAATATGACATGAATATTTATATCACTGGTCATATTCTAATGATCTTGGCAAATGAAATGAATAAAGCATTCAAAACACACAAATAGTGACTATATCTTTTCAGAAAAACCAACCCTTTCTCCATATTTTTCATGTAATATATAGGAAAATACAATAGAGATTTAGATCCACAACTTGTGGAAAGTATGAACTAAAATAACCATCAAGATCCAAAACAAATGGATCTAAAAACACATCTTTATTATGATCCCCAAGTTGAATTTGATGAGGTGGCCTTCAGCTGTTAGCTTGGCCCTCTTATAGGAGACATAATTTTGAAAAATATGGAAAATTCCTAAAAATGTTGTCCAAATTTTCCTTCGTATCTTCTAAAACATGAAACCTGTAAGAAACTTGAGGGAGGTTTTTGTTAATTGATTCATTATATCCAAAAACCTCTTATGGTTTTCCAAAATGCATCTCCATCTTTTTGGAAGCTTCTTTTGAAAATAGTAACTAAAACAAGAAAAAACAAAATTACAAAATACGAAAGCTAGGCCTCAAACATTCCTTTGTAGTTTCTAAACCATGAGGTCTAGGTAAAATATGAAAGAGGCTTTTTGAAATCAGCTCGTTCCAAAGAATTTTTTTTTGTTTTTAAAAATTCATCACCACCTGCTTGGAATATCTATTTGAACATGGTTACTAAAACAGGAAAAAATTGAGTGTTATCATTTCTTCTTAAATCACTTCTCTCCTTTAGTTGGTAAACTTGTTCCCTTTTAAGGCTATTTTTCCTTATGTTGACTTGTAATATCTGCACTTCCTCAACCACAAAAACCTTTGATATATGACCACATTATATCAAAAAATAATTTACTACTTAAAGATTAAACTGAGTAGGCCAAAATGTTGAGGGATCATTAGGGTTTGTGTAATACACTGCCCCATGAAGTAAAATGATCATTTTTCTATGTCTTCAACACCTTGAGCAAGGATTTCTAGCTTGTTTTGACTCCTTGTTACCCTTCTGGCATGTTTTTGTGTACTTTTTTCAGCTTCTAGGGTTTTTTTCCTTCTTTTCAACATGCCTTGTTTTCCTCTGTCTCTTTCTGCTTGCCCTTTTTGCTTTTTGATGCTCTTTGTTTTGCTTCTTCTATTCTACTAAAATTCTCTGTTGGATTCTAGTATTCCTTTCATAAAATTTAATCTCTGGTACTTTCATAAGGGCTTCATCATGTTTTTCAACATGAAGGTGACTAGATTCTTCCTTAGTTTCATGAGCTAGGTTTTTAACATAAACATCATCACATGACATGATCAACACATACTTGAAAAGACTCTAACATTTTAAATCCCTCTACAGTATTGAATTATCCTGGCTGGACACTGCAAGCAATTTTAGACCTTTCCTACGCACTGAAACTAAAAATTTGGGTTTTCTAGAAAAATAATGTTTAAGGTTAAACAAGGCATATTAGGTTTTGTTATTTAATGAATCTATTGGGAATACAAATGTTTGCAACTGTTAGATCATGAAGGAGGAGGACTAATACTTTATGAATCAAAACTTGGGTGCTAAAAAAAACGATATTAAAGGGTTAAAAAGTGATTTTAAATTTTTTCGAAATGCGCTACAAAAAAATTTCGTAGCATCACCTTATGAAACATTTCGTAGCACCAACTGAAATTTTACTATAAGTCAAAACGTTGCAAGAAATTTAGCATAATGTTAGGGTTAGGTGAAAGAATTTTAATGATACATCTTCCTAGGCTTAGCTAGCCAACTTTGCAAGAAATAAAATACCTCCTTTACATAATTATGACCTTGTAAAAGTGGACTGATAACATTGTCGTGAAATGAAGGCGTAAACCTGATGCTAACATGATCCTCCTTCTTAGGTTTTCCTCAAATCCTTTTTTGGGTCTTAATTTTCTCTTGATTTCCCTTCTTCTTTGATATCTGATTTAAAACCTTTGGCCTCTCGAGTTGGTCCAAGATTTCTTACTTGAGTTATTATGAGGAGGTTCATATTACGATTAATGCTGGTAGATTTTGCTTCCAACCTTGAAAATATTTTTTCTTTAGAATCCTGAGGATTGTTGTGAAGAGACTCCTTGGCCATGACCAATGTTATACATCTTTCTTCTGAAGCCAATTCCTAAATCCTTGCAACTTACCACAAAATTCCCAAAAGAAAATTACTCTAGTACGAATATAAAGTGTAAACTATCATGGATATTCCATTGGAAAAATTCATTAGAACAAATCTAATAAAATAAAAAAAATTCTACTATAATGGTTAAATTTCCTTTAGATGTCAAGTTCTTTAATGGTTCATATTTTTCTTAAATGAATAAAATAGTTGAAATGTGAGAATTAGAGAACAAAAAAAATACACATACATGTCATCTGTAATAGACACAAGCTTTACCCTAGGAAACCCATATGGGAAATAAACATAGCTAGAAAGTGAAGTTTCTTTGTGCACTTTTCTCTGATATAGAAATATTCAAGTACAAATGAAGAGGTACTCTCTATGGTGTTACATGAGACTTGTGGCCTGTAAGAATACTATAAAGCATGTATTCCCCATTAGAAGAAATTTTAGCCTAAAAGTGCCCATGAAAATTTCAAGTAATTTCCATGTCATAATATGTAAAACAATGAAAATCCTTTAAATTTAAAAAGAGGTACATGTAAATATTTTGGAGGGAAAAGAAGAAAAACTACTTTTTTAAAGTGTATTTTTTGCTTATCTCCTTATAGATTTACTCAAATTTCAAGTGTATACACTCATTGGATGCATAATTAAGTTTCACATCTAATGAGTACCCATTATGCATACTTTTGAGAAGACCCACATTGATAAAAATTGCAGATATATTAAAAAAACATGGTGAACACAATTTTTTTAATGTATCAACATATTTTATCATTGTGGGTCATCTCAAAAGTATGCATAATGGGTACTCGTTGGATGCGAAATTTAATTTCTCATCCAATGAGTCTACACTTGAAATTTGAGTAATCCTATAAGGAGATAAAACAAAAATACAATAAAAAAAGGTAATTTTATTATTTTTCCCTCCAAGATTCTTAACCATTATTTTATTATTTTAACTATTATTTTATGATATGAACTTCAACTGACACCATTCTTACACCATTGGAAATATATATGAGTGGAACTTATCATCCCAATATCCTACATTAATGTAAGAAATTTTTGAGCCCAAACAATGTAGTATGATGCCTCAAAATGACTCTAAAAGGTTTTATAACGTAATTATCCCATCTAGGATCGACTATTGAAATGACGTGCAAGCTAATTACTTCAATGTTTTTCACTCTAAAAGCATCAAGATAGATGAAAAATAATATAATGATCCAATCCAAATCATATAATATTAGAGACAAAGGAACACCTAATTTCCTTCTTCAAAGTGACAATCAAATCAATGGTACTTAGCTTGTTGCTTCATTTTATTCTAGGATAATGGAAATTTTTCCTTGAGAGCACGAAGAATGTAAACACGAGTTTTTAGGGCCATGAAATTTAGGTAATCCTAGTAAGTAGGAGATCATTGGTAAGAATTGTTTTCCATAGATTTACTCAAAGGGGGTAATTTTCATAGCACCATTATAAATGGTTTTGTGCCATCATTTTTTAAGGGGTAAACACTAACAATTACACCCAATGGATCTATTTTTATGATGAAAATAAATCATAAATATGCTTCTAAAAAATTATTGATTTCCTTTATCTAACCATTTGTTTAGGGGTGATGGGTTTTACTAAGGATCAGTTAGGTACATTAAAGACGAAACAACTCTCGCCTATAATTTTCAGTAAATATAGGGTTAAGATCCATCACAATTTAAGTAGGCATGCCATGGAGTTTTAAAACATTATCTATGAATAATTTACATGAAATTGTGTAGGCCTTCAAGGGGTATTGTAAGTCCCAAGAGTGAACATATTTAGAAGGAAATAAAAAAATTTCATGCTAACTCATTTATAGCTTGCTTTCAGTACCCCCATAATGAGATCCATGGAAATGTGAATATGCACAGTGAAAATAATTGGTAAAGGCTATTGTTCTCCTAGAAGCCTTACCATTTCCTTTTTATACCATTGGCATTGTTACATTCTACTACAAAGGTGTGGATGCCTTCCCAGAATAATAATCATGTAATATGTTCATATGTTTTGTGAAATATTGAGTGACCAGTTGTGGGATAGGAATGAAATTTAGGTAACATTCTTGATTTAGTTGTTGAATTCTCAACCACAAAAATATACACTTTATAGTGAAATGCATCATTCTACCTTGTATAACCGAAATGTTTATGTGTGTAAATGAATAAACTTATAGTTTCTGCATAATTTTCACTATCTTGACATTATCGAACCATTCTTAATGTATGTATTCTATCTAATCAAGCTATAGTAAAGGTTAAGAAAATAGGTAATGTTCCTCTTCATACTTCATCGAGAGGCCATTAACCACCATGGTCATCCCACTCTTCTTGTAGATGATCTCATAGTCAAAGTCTAACATTTTAGTCACCCACATTTTCTATTTAATGGAGGACAACTTCTATTCACAGGTGGATTTTCCCAAGTTTCTTCCACACAATTTCTTACAGGTTTCAAGGCCAAAAGGTGTGGGCATCTTGCATCAACGCAACCCATATACATTTATCAAAATAATCACATCCCATGATGAAAATATTAGTGAATTTTGACATGGTTAGGACAAGGGTACTACACATATTTCACATGAAAAACATGACTTCTTTCTTAAGAACCATTATGACTGGAGAGGAGTAAGGGCGGGTGCTACGATGAATGACATGTATGGTCAATAACACATGGATGATGTTTTAAATTTCATTTTTCTAGTGCAATATGCTAACAATATGGGCACTCATTAAATGTCTGGCTATCTAAGATCAATAAGATACTATGATCATGCTCACCACATGATGTTTGTAGTCTTTGGAAAAGTTAGAATTCTTGTTTTTTATTGCTTAGAACTAACTATAGACGAGGGTGAAGAAATTTATAAGCATCCTGAAGGACTTGAATAACATGGAATTTCACAACAATGCTTGAATGGCCATTCTTCATGATATTTTCCATATGATGTGAGCTAACTATTTCTAGAGAGCTCAATTTTAGACCTTTGAGTGTGTGGCAATAGCCATACTTATCTAGACATGTGTATAATTCATAGAAATCCATGGTGACGGGACTTAATGTTCTCAAGCATTTAGTGCCCAAAATAATATTAAATTTCAATGAAAAACATGTGAGTTTTTAGGAGATAATTTCCTTACCAAGTTTTGCATATTCACACTTGCCACCACATTTCTTATGTCTCCCATTTGAAATAATAATTTATAGATTGTTAACAACATTGCCATAACATTTTTTCTTCCATGATGCAACAATGAATGAAATTATGAGTTCTACCATTTTCAATTAAGAAACTAGCCTTCTGATGCTTGATATAGCCAACTAACTTTAATGTCTAAGGACAATAACTATTAGTGAAAACATGATGGGGGATTTTGATTTTTTCAACCTTTTACTTTAGAATAGGAAATTCCTTAATAGGAGGTGTGATGTCCTCTAGAGGCTTTATTTCAACATTATCATTAGAAACATCCTTATAAGTGGCCATAAACAATTTATCCACACTACATTTATGCTTTGGGAAATATTTGTCAACATAGTTGTAACATACACAATTGAGTTGATTTCCTACCATTTTAGCTTGCGTCAAATTGTGGACCTCAAGGGAGGGAGTTGGAATGGGAATATGACACAAATTTTTCATGAGAAGTGAGTTGAGAGCCCTCCAACTGTGTTTATGGGTGATCATCTCAATGCACTCTTTTATTTCATCCTTGAGACGAATGATAAAAAAATTAATTGAAAAAATCTTATGTTAAATTTATGGTTTGGATTTACAAGCTCTCAAAAAAATTATACATTCCTCCACCATGCATATTTTATGGAATTAGGTAACTTTCCACACCAAAATTAATATCCTAGAGAAAGATAACATAAATGGCATTCAATTTTTTTTTTTACATTTAATGTATCCCATTTGTTTTTCTTATAACATTTCCACCATTGTTGGTCTTTCCAATATAGATAAATTATTCTAAGTCACAATTTAAATAGGTCATCCTATATAACATGGAGGGAAAAGTAGTGTTCCATTTGGTTGACCCAACTTGTCAGATTTAACTATCAAACTTATTCAACTTAACCTTAGGTAATCAAGCCAACATATAGAGGAAATGTTTAGAAAATTGGCTACCACTAAATATCCTTCACCCCTAAAAGTATTCATCATCAATTTTCTTACCCTTATGAGTGATGTCACCTAGGAAACATTCACCATCATCATGCTTGCCCTCAAGATTCTTAATTTTAGTAGAAAAAAGGGAGAATCGTTGTCAATTGACATTATTCATTTGGGTCTGGGGTTGGTCCACTATTTTGGTTTGGGTGAGGGTTAGGACCTACTTTCTTTAGGCCTTCCATTATTTTCATGTTTCAAATGTGGCTTACGAGATCACAAGCTCCACTTGAAGGGTTTACAAAGAGCTATACCAATGCACTTAATATCAAGATGGGGGTATATTGAGATAGGTCACAAATAAATGTGTTGTTGGGCCCACCAAAAAGGCGCTTAGATAACTATACCAATGCACTTAACATCACAAAAGGAATCTTTTGAGAAAGTTTAGGTCTCCTATAATGGTGATAGCTAGTGTAGAATCTTTTTTTTAAAGTATTAATCCTACTTGAGTACTACCACATTTGAAATATTCCTAAATTCATGATATTCAAACAAAATAATTTTTTTTCAAAAATTCGTTCTATAGAGTCTAGGGTTCTGTTGAGGCCTCGGAATTGTGTGGCAACAACATGGGGGAAAACCACCCGGTCCAGACCTTAGAGCAAGTCCTTTTCCATTTGGTGTAGTGGCTCCGACTGGGGGTAAAGGTCCAGTTTCGCAATAAGGATAATGAGGGTGTGTTTTGTTTATAACATGCAAATGGAAAATGATTTAATCTATCATATGCAGTGAATAAATATCTATTATACTATATACTCGAGAGTATTCATTCCTCAATGCGATCTAGAAAGATATCTTTCAACAATTGCTAATAAAGATTATTCAAAAGTTGAAAGAGATGAAAAAAAATAATTCTTTTGACAAAATAGTTTAGTCAAAACAATTGTGAAATATATATCACATTCGTAAGTTTGATCATACATGAAACAAGCAACCATAAAAAAATATCAGTACAAAAGTGCATTTAACATTTACTTATGATAACAGCTTTCATATATAATACAGATAAAATATGATTGTCAATTCAAGAAGCAAAACGTAATATAACGTGTCGAAATACCATATATACGAGGATCTACTCATTCAAACTAACAATAGTATTATGCACTCTTCACCTTAAAGAAATTCAATGATTACAATAGTGCAACTTCAGTTAAACAAATTCAATATCAAAATATAATAGACTCCGTTCCATTAATTCATCAAGGCATTCACAAACATACAGAAGTGCATTCCTTGCAAATGTTTTTGACAAATTTCTAGACCCTTATTTAAATGCATGAGAAGGGTTTAAATACTAAACTAAATATTTCTAAAATATATTATTACATAAAAATTTGAGGAGGTTTCAAACAACCTTCCTCGTGATGAGTAAAATTAAACTACAATCTAGGAAAATATCTACCACCGGCTTTAGTTGAGCTGGCTGTGTGATACCGGATCTAACCTGGCCTTTAAACACTGCATTTGAAAGTGCTGGAAACAATTTCTTAGTGGAGTCAGTTAATGATTGTAGAGTCAGGCACTGATGATATGGTTTGATCAGAAAATTCCAGTAATTTTCCTGATCAAATTTAGTTAGCTTTTTAATAGCTTCTACCTGTGTCTCTGCGCTTTCCTTCCACTATGCTTCTAATGGCTTAAGCTCTGGGAGCACTTCGATTGTAGTTTCTTTGATAAGTTCAAAATTTAGAAGTTATCCATTAACAAATTTTATGATTTCATTTATCATATTTGCTGCCTTTGATGTTGCCTTCTCTGCTTGTCTTAACTACATTTCCCAATCTTTGAATACAATATCTTTGTGAAATTTATCAATTTTTGGGAGATCATATTTCTTTCCTATATCAAACTCTTGCCATTGGATGAACTCAAAATATTTCTTTTGGGCCTTTTCACATTCCAGCCTCCTGTTAGCCACTTGTTGGATCAAAATCTTGCTTGTATCACAATATGAACTAGTAACTGAGATTTGATGACAAAAATCCTCCTGCTGTTGTTTCAATTTTGCATTCCATTCAAGTGCCTCTTTAATAAATTGCTCTGTTTGAGGCTGAATTTTCAGTTTATCTATCGTTGCTTCTATGTATGTTTCCTTTTCTGAAATCTGTATTTGGTGCTGCAATTTTAATCTTTCAAAGTTTTTTTGGAATTGTGACATTTTCATTTCCATTTACTTACTGACATTGAGCTTTTCCTGTTCTAGTAGTCTTTCCAAATCTTGAACTTTGTCTTCCTTTTGTTTGAGAAGAAGTTTCACTTCTTTTGCTTTGTCAATTGTGGCAGTTGCATATGCACCAAAAAACTGTGATAGTTTAGTGAGATGTTTAGTAGGATTGGAAAAATATTCCTTCCATAAAACATCCATTGATTCATTGTCAAGGGCAATCACTAATTCATCAATTCTTCTTCTCTTTCTTCTCTTGACTACAAATTTGCGACCTAGGCTGTAGAAAACATCTAATGGAGGTATTTCCTCAATTTTCAAAATGATTTCCTGTGTTGGGTAGGCCGGGATAATCTCTTTATCTTGATCTTCTGGTATTTTCTGTAGTGGCATTGCAGTTTCCACTATATTTTGGGTTTGCAAAGGCATTTGGAAACTTGTCGATTCTTCAGTGTTAGGCTTTGGTGGTGGTGGTGTCTCCAGTGCTTTAGAAAAATTTTCCCATTATGTCTTTAAAACCTTTGCTTCAGGTTTCACTATCTGCTTAGGTGTATTTTGAATATGCTGAACTTCTTTTGGAGATGATTTAGCTCCACAATTTTCCTCTTCAGTTTTCATCTCAATTCCTTTAATTACTTTTTCAATTATTTTCTCAGGACTTTCATTTCTGCTTTCAGATTCATTGTCAAAGTGATCTGAAATCTGAGAGTGGTATTGTGATTGTTCTGACTCTTGATTTGATTTTTCTTGAGATTCATCTTCTGACATGTCCTTAGCCTCATCATCTAGGCTAATGCTAGGAATTTTCCTTTTGACATCTTCAATAAATAATAAGTCCAATGGGACCGTTTCTAATCTCTTGCTTCAATATGCTTGGAAAGATTTAAAGTATGCTTCACTAAGCTTATTAGATGCAATTTTCATCACATTTGTAAACTTCTCTACACCTTCAAATAAATCATCAAATATGTTCTTCTGATTCAGGAATGGTTTGGGTTTAAGATTAGTAGTAAAATTTTGAACTACATCATTAGGATCATATGGTCTCTTTGGCATTAAAGGCAGATTCAATGAAGTGATATTTGAAATTCCTTTAGCTGCATGATCAATATAAAAAAGGGAAAAGGTGCTACATTGTACAAGGAAAGTAGGCCAGATGGATTTTTGGAATCTCTAAGTTGTTTGGTGACATCACTTACTATAGTTTGATAAGCAATTTCTCAGGCTAAAAGCTTATCTGGAATGTAGTAAGGCAAAACATGGGGGGAAGAAAAACTCCCAAAAACTCTGATATAAGTAAAATTTTCCTCAGCAAACCATCTAGCCACTAGTAGAATATTTGTGCTAGCTTCCTTAGAAATCCTAGGGGCTCTTTCATTAAAGATGGTCTGATAGATGGGCAACATAACTCCATTACAAATTTTACAGAAATGCAGATGAAACTCAGATTCCCACAGGGCTTTATGGTAAATATGAATTGGATTGGGGTCCTGCCTTTTCCACTTCCATCCCATAATAGGAAAGCTTGAACATAAACATAATGCATCCATGATGTATGCACTCATGTAGAAGGGAGGTATTGTCCTCGTGGAATCGACTCTATTTTTCCTATAATCCATAATGGTTTTAGCCAGATTATCAGACAAAATGGTTTCCCAATTCATGATAAAGGAATTGATGATTGCGTCAATTAAAGGAACCCATTATATGGAAAATCTAGTGGTATCCGGTTTAGCAAATAATCTACATAGCATTCCTGCTGCATAACAATAAGGGGAGGGTAATTGTTCTATCGGGCACATAAAAATTTTATCCCGCTTTAGCTTATCTTGGTCTTCTTTCCATCCTTTTACCACTTTCATGAGGTATGTATTCTTTTTGGTAAAGCTTTATCATAAATCTTTCACGTCATAGGTCAATGATTCATTATCCATAAATCCTCTGCAGTGAACAAACCAATATTATCTAGCTTAGAATTCTTGAATGTTCTGTCTGCTATATTGAGGTTGTGAATGACCCATTTTACCATATCAGTGTATGGTAAGATTTTGGGTCTCGCCGCTATTATATGGAGAAATGAACATGCAACTTCAAAGTAAGACGACTCTGATGAAATTGCTCCATCTGCTGTTACTTTTTTCTTTAATTATCTTGGTTGTTCTCCCTAAAACAGGTTTTACATGGCTTCCCATGAAGAACTCCCGCTGTCCTTATTGCACGTTGTGTCTAAGAATAATGGAGGCATGTCTGTAGTCTCAGAAATGGAAGCTTGGGCAACCGCTTTGCCTTTCTTTGTCATTCCAGTCGATATTAATTCCTTAGGTAGTTTCCTAAATTCAAGTGAAACAAGTAAATTCAGATCTGAGATGAGTAGAGACAAGGACAAAGAATGGATTTAAATCAACATAATCAAAATTCGGTGCTCTAAATTTGAAGCACGCTTCAAGTAATATATAAATCTTTTGAACCTTGTACCCATTAAATGATATTAATAACCCTTAATTCGTTTATCAAATCTCTTACACGCCTTACGCAATATGTCTAATCAAACGATCTAAGTCAATAGATATTATAACGGATCAATTAAATAAGAATCACTTCACGCACTTGAATAATAAATGTTATAGTGCAAATCAGAACTTTTAGCAGATACAAATAATACATGTTTGGGAGGGGAGGACTGTAATGTTCCAAATTTTGCAATAAGGTTATTGGAACATTAAATTTTCTTTTATTTTAATAAAATGAATAAAATGGGTAAGGGAGCCCATGTAGCAGCAAAATAAACTCTCCTAAGGTGCAAAGAGTCACTTAAGTGGCTAAATTTGGCAGCCCTTAGTGTGAAAAGGGCCAGAAACAAGTTAACTAGACCATGGTTGACCAAGTCAACAACGTGGCTAAGAGGAGAAGCTTGCTCATGAAGACTTCACAGTTTGTAAAGGAGGGAAATTTGAAATGAGAGAAACCCTAATGTGAGTGGATTCCATGGCAAGGAAGCATTCCTTGCATAAAAAGGTGAAGGAGAGCCATTTTTTATTATGTTTGAGAATTTTGATTTGCTCTCTTCAGTTGTTCAATTGAGATAGCTTGTGCTACTTAGCACAAGAGGGATTCCTGTTTAGGAGTTTCCTCCTCTTCCTTGGGAGGCCTTGGAGGAGCTGTTCTTCATATTCCTCACATCTTGGCTTGAGGCCAAAGCATTCATCTTCAGCTACTACGTTATTCTGTTGGGCAGAAACGCTGGAGTTGCTGGTGTTGTAGTGAGGGACCATCATCACTCATTTCTGGAGCTATTTTGTAGAGGAGGAGCCCTATCTTTCTCTAGGAGATCAGCAAAGGAGATTCTCGAAGCTTCTATCGCAGATTTTGGCATTGGGCCATTGTTTCATTTCAGTCCCAGCGCAGTCTCTTCCTCTTACAACGTTATATTTAGAGAGGGTTTGCAGGAGGAGTTCACATGGTGCACTAGAGAGTGCAATCTTCAGTGAGAGGAGCATCCTTTCACATTCGAGATCATTGGAGGAGGTTTCTACATTAGTTGTAGCATCTACATCCTTCTCCATTCATGTATTATTATTGAGTTGCAGCAGCTACATTGCAACTCCGACATTTTTGTATTTTAGCCAATCCCTTGGAGGATTGTTGTTGTATTTTTTCTAGGGTTGAGATCTTACTCCCATATATTTATTTGAGCTCATATTGTCATATCATCTTGTATATTTCAGTTTGTAGTCATTTTCCCTTAGAGACTGCGCAGTTATAGAGTTGTTGGGTTGTGTAGCAGAGTGTTTCTTCATTTTATGTACATTTTCCCTTGAGGCTGATTTGAGCCCACCTTGAGAGGTCCTTTCCTCAAGGATTTTTTATGCCATTTACTGCTACAGATTATATATCAGTTTTTCACTCTTCCCACATTTCATGAGTAAATGTATTTCATTGTTGTTGCTGCTGCTTGTTAGAGTTCAGATGTTGCTGTAGCTCATTCTTTGAGCAAGTTCTTCCTGAAGGAAGAAATATTTACATAGCTATAGGCAGAGTCTGAGTAAGGGCTAGGAAGCCTCCGGTTCTCACCCTCTCTTTAGAGGTGAAATAACTAGTAAAAGCCCTCTCAGTCTATCTCTGACATAGCCTTGTTAATATTTCTGACAAAAGGATTGATTCAGTGGTGTAAAATCTGATGATTTCCATTTCGGAACATTACAATGGTATCAGAGCTTTGAACTTGGCTCAGCCTGTGAAGTTCAAATTTCAGAGAAGAAGAGGCCAGAATGATGCAGAGGATGAGATTAATCTCATCAATTTTCAGATCCAGCACCAACCTCTCCAAGGAGGTTGAGGAGACAGAAAAAGGAGAAGAGGAAGGACCATGCACTTCCTATTCTCATAGAGAAGCAGAGTAGAAGCATTAAGATCACTTGGATTTCAAAATTCTAAGTGGGTACCTTGCTGAATACAGAACAAACCCTAGAGTCTTCCAAGAATCTCTATCTTTCCCTCACTATATTCAGCAGAAGGAGGAAAGAAGACCCTACAGTCATGGGATGATAAAAGGCAATAGATTTCTGTTGTCTACATCTTATGGGTCACTCACATGTGCAGCAGAGTCTTGGGTGAAGAAGCTAGAGGCTTTCTTCCTACTACATCCTGTGGTAGACAGAGAGGTTGTAGCAATTGCAGCGCTGCACCTTGAGGGAGAAGCAAAGGCTTGGTGGTTCAGCTATGGGAGGCATGCAAGGGTTTCCACTCTTGTTGATTTTTCTCGTATATTGATCAGATTATTTGGCCAAAGGAGGGAGGAGCCCTCACCACCAACAGAAGAGGCACATGCCTGCGCTGTCACAATCATGGAGGAGAAGCCTCCATCTTCAGCAGTTGAGGCCACCAGCATAGTTGGGGAAGAGATTCTTGCAGCCACACAAGACTCTCCCAAAATTTGCAAAGGTATGCATGAGTTTCCATTTCATGATGATTCAACACATTCTATGAGAGATTGCATACTATTGCATGCTGACTGTCTTGAGGAAGAGACTTCAACAGCGCTGTGCCACCTTGATTTGATCAAGGGAGGAAGAAATCCTTATCATCCTCATGCAACATTGATGAGTAATGCACCAAATATGAGGTTAGGGTGTGAGAAATGGACCATGGAGAGGATTGCATTTCAATGTCCCATGAAATGCAAAGGTGATAATCTGTTTGGGGATGATGGCAGCTCTTGTTGGGGAGGTGCCAAGTTGCGGAATGATGGGATACATCCACTAGGAGCTGAGTGGATGTGTATAGGAGGCAAGAGGATGGTGAGCCTCTTGCAGATCTACGATACAGGGCAGCAAGAAGCCATGCTGCATTGGTTGCTCTTGGTGGAGTTTGGCCAACATGTGACCTATTCCTTTTCATGGGGTTTGAGGAGGAAGAGGAGATGGCATGATAATTACACCATGGAATAGAAAGAAGCATGGGTGCATTATGATGGGATGGCATTCTTTTTACCATTCATCATGTTCCCATTTCATATTGGGTATGGTGGAAGTATGGAGGAGCGGCAAACATCCTTGTTGCTCAGATTTTTTTTGGTTGTTGCGAGAGCAAGAGGAGGCACTAGCATAGTGCAAGGGGATTTCTCTTTGATCTTGGATGCCCAAGCGGCACCTTCTTCATGGGAGGGGCTCTACATTTGCAGCAACATGATGGGAGGAGTCTTTGGCAAGATTCATGTCAAAGAGGGGAGCTTTGAGATGACAGTGGCCCTACTCCAAAGGCCAGTAGCGCTGTCACTTGAAGGCTTGGATTACTTGATGGAGTGTTCTCAAAGCCACTTCACAAGTGATGTACTTTGGAGGCATGTAGGTGATGAGCATGAAGTAGTAATGAAGGAGAGCACTCCTTACTACATTTTGAATTTCTTGGCTTGGTTGCACAAGCACAAGAAGAGGGATCTACATGCAGTATTTATGGGATCTGTTAGAGTCGATATAGTCATACCTCCGTCAGAGATCATTTCGTTTATTGCATTTAATTTTAGGTGTCTCATTCAATCCATTCATCTGCATTCCGTTAGGGGCATGCCATCATCTGACGGTAGGAAGAGGTATTTTTACTCATGTCCCTCATGATTATGTACCTGCTGGTCCGTGTCTGATCATCAAAATCAATTTTAAAGTCATTCATAGTCCTATTTTGGTCTTTTGGTCAGCAAAAAGTCATTTCAGTCATTAGGTCTAGGGTTTCGCAAATTTTGTCTTCAAAGTGTCCAATAATGCCAGCAGGCTAGAGGGAGGTTCAAAACAAGTTTTCATCGCAAAATTTCATTGTCATAATGATTGATTTTGACTTTTCTTCAAAACTCTGTTTTGAAGAAAATCGTCATTTTGTCCTTTGTAATAAATGCCATGTATATTTTCAAAGTTTTTCAGTTGTCAAGATCTTCAAGCAACCCTAGTCATCCTTTGCCGAATTCCAATGCCATCATCACTGCAAAAAATAGTCAAGAGTTTCATCATTCAAGTCAAAAATCAAAGGAAACAACAAAAGACAGAGTTTGTATTAAAAGTGAAAAGTGCCAAATTCAAAACATAAGAAAGTGGGTTTTTGCAAAACAAAAATCAAATCCATGACTATACAAGATATTTTCCACAATTCAAAAATCATTTGCACATCAAGAGTTATCAAAAACCCAAGGGAGAAATCGTGGAAGAGCAGAACAAAGTTTTGGAGGGTGAAACTGTAAGTTTGAAGCCGAGACTGTGTGTGAAATACCTTCGCGGCGCATTGAGTCGAGGTCGCGACGCACAAGGAGTTTGCGGCTCACAGGGCCTCTTGCCACTGTGTATTTTCCAACGAGCGCGGCGCATACAGTGAGCACGACGCATAGGGCCGACAAATGAAAATTTTCACCATTTCTCCATAAAATTGCAAAACGATTTCGCCTCCCGTGTTCCAAGTAAGTTTGTAATGATTTTGAAATGCAATTAGTTTGTGTTTGGTGCGGATTCAAGATTGGTTAAAAAGATTTTGAATGGTGAAAACATAAACCCTATCATTGGTGAAAAAACTGCTCCTTAGGTTTGTGTTTTGGTGTTTTGAAATCAGTTTGGTGCCAAATACTCCTTTTTTCCTCCACCTTGTTGATTTCTTCCTTCACTTTTAAACCTATCATTCCTATTAATCCCCTGTTCCTCTACATCCCAAATCACATGTCACTTATTCCGATTGTCCCTATCTCTAAACCCTATCATTCCCTATCACTATAACCTTCCCATATCATTTGCAAAAAGCTCCTAAATTTTCAAATTCCCAGCAGTCAAGTGACTGTTAGCACACCTTAATTTCACTTGACAAACTCAACTTTCCCACTGTTCCATATTCCTCTCAGTCCCTCTTTTCCCTTTGGCACATTTGGAATTGAAACAAGGGCACCAATTTATCATTTTTCAACAAACCAAACATATACTTGGCATAAACTTGTGACACCATGACAGACACTCAGTCAACATATGAGCAAGACAGTGATTCTACTACAGAGCTTCATGCACCGAGAAGGCCACGAAAGGGTGGAAAACATGTCAGAGAAGAGCCCACTTCCTTGACTCAATTGCAAGCCTGCCCACTTACAATGGCTTGTTTTCGGGAGCGGTCATGCTATCAGTACTGTGAGATGATTGCTCAGATTCAACATCATCAGGAGTTAGCCCGGTTGTTTGTTTTACATTTGCGTGATGGTCATGTTACTCTTGCTGGAGTAAATTTCACCTTGACACCAGAAACCATTTCTCAGGCCACAGGAATACCGAATGTAGGTGAAGAGTGGAACAAGAGACATCAGGTAGACAGAGTTCATTACGAGCCATACATCAGGCCTGGCTATCTGAGGCAGCTCAGCAGGGTATTCCCATTCCAGTTTCTGAAGGAATCCTACGCGCCATTGATGAAGCTCATCATCAGGTACTTCAGTTGTGAGGGTAGATTCTCACGCCTCTATACATATCACATCCGCTTATTGATGCATTTCACAAGAGTCAGGATGATGAACATTCCATACTTCATGTGTTGAAACATAGAGAGGATGACTACTCTTGTGCAGAAGAAGACTCCTGAGCAGCGATATAACAACATTTACCATTATGCGCTTATCAAAATCATCGTTGTACATCAGCTTGGATTGCAGGGCATTGCATGGGAGGACTTTATTTCCCGTGACTTCTTTACAGCCCCTCAGCCTCCTCCCGAGATTGTTCATGAGCTAGGTGAGCCTTCACATCGGCCTGAAGGTCCCGAGACAGAGTCTATCAATGCGCCAGTGTTTGTTACATATCAGAGAGGCGTCAGAGGATTGTTTACAGCAGCCCGACGAGTACTATCTCCACCTGGGGTGAAAGGGGTCTCATTTCCGTCTTCAGCATTACAGGTACAGGACAGAGGAAAGAGGCCTATGCAGGAGGAAGGTCCTTCAGGAGGACAGGACACTGAATTTATACTTGTTGACGATGACTTGAGCTCTCCAAGCTCAAAGCTGCGAGAGATCATCCAGGAGCAGAAGGATGAGATTGGCATATTGACCGAGAAGCTGCAGAGAGCTTAGTGGGTCATAAAATACTTGGAGCAGCAAAATAAACAATTGGAGGATCGACAAGTGGTCATGGAGTTGTGAAACATTCACGAAGACCGACATGCTGCCCAAAGAGGCCCAGGTGACATGACACCCATTGAGTGGGAGATTTGGCTTGAAAGAGTCAACATTCATCTTGAGAAGAAGTTGGAGAAAGCGAACAGGGACAAAGACATGCTTAGACACATGAAGAACCACTATTGGGAACACACTCATGTTTGCAAAGCGAAGATCAAAATCTTGAAGGCAAGGCTAAGGAAGGCACTGAGGCGGCGTAAAAGGAAAGATAGGCTCTGAATCTTGGCCGAAGCCTCTTTGGCTGAGCATGATACTTGATAAGGGACCTTCAGTCCAAATTTCAAGGAATTTGGAGAAAATTTTATCATTTTTGAATTTTTTGGTCACAAAACAGGTTTTTCTGCCCGACGCGTAGCGCCACCTTGCGCGCGCTTACAATGGGGAGAATTTCAGGAGGAAAACTTGACATTTTTGGATTTTTTTATGAAAATTTATGCATGCTCAGGAATGGCCTAAGAATTTCATCAAGTTCTGGGTTGCTTAAAGGGTCAAAAACACACAAAAAATGACCTTTTTGCCACTTTTTGCACCCACAGAAAGCAGTCTTGGGAGATTGAAGTTTTGGAGGGGAAAATGACATCCAAATCCATAAATTCCACTTGGGTTGGAAATTAGACAGGCAGGGCTTTCCAACGAGCTATCATGAGCTCAATTTGGACTTCGATAAGGGCCTCAAAATCAGCTCCAAACTTGTGCTACGCATAGAGATTTTGGGTGTGGCGCATAGAGGAATTTGGCCTATTTTTCACTCTTCAGCTCAGAATTTCGGCCAGTTTTGAATTGTTTCACTTTTTGATGTAACTCTTGATCTACCATGATGTAATTTCATAACCATGATGTAATTTTGGCACATATTTACTTGTTCTAGTATATTCATTCACTAAAAAGTGAAAATTAAATGAATGAATCAGTTTCCTACCATATAGAGGCAAGTTGTTTGATTGCCTAGATTTCAGTTCCTAGTTTAGATATGGTTGAAACAGCTCCTAGAATGATGAGCTCGACCCCTAGAGGCATGGGAAGGGGTTAGGATAGTCTATATCATGTAATTCATTAGTCATTTGGAGGGTTTGACTCTTGGGAATTGTTTGGCACTTCATTGTACATCACTTCAGCATTTTTGGCAAAGGAAAGACCAGAGGTTTTGCAGCATTTGTTGGGATCCTTGTGGCTCTGTGTTTTGATGGTGTTTTTCTTCATGTAATTGTAAGTTCATTAATGTTTTGTGTATGCCATTTCCCTTCTCTTTGCTTCTGAAATTAAACAATTGAGTGACTGAGGTAGAATTCATTAGCTTGTTGTTTTCTGCCTTAAACTTTTGTTTAGTTTTACATGTTTTCGTCAGTTTGAAGAGGATCCTTGCACTCTCTTGCCCTCTTCAGCTCCTTATCAGTCTAATCCATCCATTCATTCAATCAAAAGCATCAAAACTACTGCCTACCTTGCCCCAATTAGAACTCTGCAAAAATCTGGCCTTATCCCCAGACCCACATTTGCCTTTCCTTTGATTCCAGCGAAAACCCCCAAAAATCAAATCAAACCTTCCTATTTGTATACCTAGCCTAAAATCAGTATTCATTTCAAGTCGTCTCAACCCTATTGATTATTTTAACTGATATTGACCCGGAGAGAGCCCTCTCTTGTTCTGGTAGGGCTAGCTACCAGACTGAGCGTGGTGTGATGTTACCCTGAATTCTACCTTCCTTTAGCCTGAGGTAGATTTAGGCCTAACAGGATCTTCTTCCATGCATTTCCATGCATATTCTTCATTGATGGAGGAGTCCATTTGGGAGGGCATCCTAATGGATATATATCAGCATATGTCTAGATGCATAGCCCAAGAGATTATGAGATGGTTGGCACAACCACTCCCCTACTATGTTGCAGTGAAGGGGACTTTTCACTTGAGCCATTTCAGCTCAAAGGCCAAAGTACATGATGAGGGAGGTAACCATTTGCCTTATGTTTGGCACCCTCTTATTCTTATGAGCAGCATATTATATCAAGGATGATTTTCCCTTCTTGTGCACTATATTTGGTTATGCTCATGGTCTATTGCAGCAAAGACGATGGCTATCTTAACAGTGGATTGTGGGGGAATCCACATGGATTTTGGTGTGCACCTTTGGCACCAAAGTATGTTTTCATGTATACATCTTTTGATATGATTGTGGCAGAAAACAAGTGGCTGCAAAGACACTTGTTACTTTCTATTTTGAGGCGGGCCAATGATGCCCTACGCAGGTTCCATGAGTGGAACAATGATCCACTTTCCGGTTGTCATGTGACAGCTTGCTTCTATTTGTTCGTGCTTCCATGCCTTGCAGATTTTTCTTTTGACATGGGGAGATTTGTTTGGAAAGTGGGAAATGAATTGAAGATGCCCATTGGGAGTGTGATTCTCCCTACTTTTCATGTTGTATGTTTCAGGAGAAACAATGGGCAGCCCATGATTGCCAAGCTTCATCTCTTCCCTTCATGTGGGAGGAGCAATTTGGAGAGTTTGAATTTTGGAGGAGGCACTTCATGGTTTATATGATTGATTGGGTGGCTTGGGTCTCTTTTGAAGACCATTTCATTTCAGCCATATTTCAGCAGCAGCCCCATATGTATCATGAGGAGGAAGAGACTCATTGGGTGGATGTGCCCTTTGGGAGAGAAGACCTCAATTGTTTTTGCAGCACATGCTCCAAGGGGAGTATGGGAGATGATATGGTCACCATGTTCAGCCATGTGTTTTTCCATGAGGTGAACCATATGATTTTTTGGATGCCATATGATGATGAATTCCAACTCATCACATATGAGATGATTTGGGCCAGCTTGATTTGCAGCGTTGGAGGAGAGGTCTTTGGGGATCTAAACTTCATCTTGCCTCTTGAAGGTAACACTATTGCAGCCTAAGTTCCACTTTCACTCCACATTCATCATAAGTGGAGAAGAGGACAGTGTGAGGTAGGCTATGTAGCTTACCATGTTTAGCATTTCAGCCCACCTTTTCTACATGAGCACAATGTGGAGGAGTATTTTCAGGAGTTGCCTAGTTGGAGGGTGACTCATTTTGCTTGGTTGATTGCTTGGCGATTGAGGATCTACATGAGCATATTTCAGACTCCATGCTTTGAGTGGAGGATCTTTTTCAGTTCATCCTTGCTCTTGCTTGAGGACAAGCAAGTTTTGGGAGGGGAGGACTGTAATGTTCCAAATTTTGCAATAAGGTTATTGGAACATTAATTTTTCTTTTATTTTAATAAAAGGAATAAAATGGGTAAGGGATCCCATGTAGCAACAAAATAAACTCTCCTAAGGTGCAAAGAGTCACTTAAGTGGCTAAATTTGGCAGCCCCTGGTGTGAAAAGGGCCAAAAACAAGTTAACTAGACCATGGTTGACCAAGTGAACAACGTGGCTAAGAGGAGAAGCTTGCTCATGAAGACTGCGTAGTTTGTAAAGGAGGGAAATTTGAAATGAGAGAAACCCTAATGTGAGTGGGGTCCATGGCAAGGAAGCATTCCTTGCATAAAAAGGTGAAGGAGAGCCATTGTTGATTATGTTTGAGAATTTCTATTTGCTCTCTTCAATTGTTCAACTAAGATAGCTTGTGCTGCTTAGCACAAGAGGGATTCCTATTTAGGAGTTTCCTCCTCTTCCTTGGGAGGCCTTGGAGGAGTTGTTCTTCATCTTCCTCACATCTTGGCTTGAGGCCAAAGCATTCATCTTCAGCTACTGCGTTATTCTGTTGGGAAGAAACGCTGGAGTTGCTGGTGTTGCAGTGAGGGACCATCATCACTCATTTCCAGAGCTGTTTTGTAGAGGAGGAGCCCTCTCTTTCTCTAGGAGATCAGCAAAGGATATTCCCAGAGCTTATATTGCAGATTTTGGCATTGGGCCATTGTTTCATCTCAGTCCCAGCACAGTCCCTTCCTCTTACAGCGTTATATTCAGAGAGGGTTTGCAGGAGGAGTTCACATGGTGCACTAGAGAGTGTAATCTTCAGTGAGAGGAGCATCCTTTCACATTGGAGATCGTTGGAGGAGTTTTCTACATTAGTTGCAGCATCTACATCCTTCTCCATTCATGTATTATTATTGAGTTGCAGCAGCTACACTGCAACTCCGACATTTTTACATTTTATGTATTTCAGCCAATCCCTTGGAGGATTGTTGTTGTATTGTTTCTAGGGTTGAGATCTTACTCCCATATCTTTATTTGAGCTCATATTGTCATATCATCTTGTATATTTCAGTCTGCAGTCATTTTCCCTTAGAGACTGCGCAGTTATAGAGTTGCTGGATTGTGTAGCAGAGTGTTTCTTCATTTTATGTACATTTTCCCTTGAGGCTGATTTGATCCCACCTTGAGAGGTCCTTTTCTCAAGGATTTTGTATGTCATTTACTGCTACAGATTATATATCAGTTTTGCACTCTTCCCACATTTCATGAGTAAATGTATTTCATTGTTGTTGTTGCTTATTAGAGTTCAAATGTTGCTGTAGCTCATTCTTTGAGCAAGTTCTTCCTGAAGGAAGAAATATTTACATAGCTATAGGCAGAGTCTGAGTAAGGGCCAGGAAGCCTCCAGTTATCACCCTCTCTTTAGAGGTGAAATAACTAGTAAAAGCCCTCTCAGTCTATCTCTGACATAGCCTTGTTAATATTTCCGACAAAATGTTTGATTTAGTAGTGTAAAAGTTGTTGATTTCCATTTCGGAACATTACAACTTCTAATATATCTAAGGGCATTTGGAAGATTGAATTTGTAGATACATTCTATTTGGTGAAGTATTACTTGAAGGAGTATTGGAAAGGGTGTAGAAAAATGTTCAACCAAGTGCTTCCACTTGTATTCCCTACATGCATGCTTTCCTTGCCACAATTTTACCCTCTAAATAACATATCTCTATGTTTAAATATGTTACAACATGTCTATAGCTTAAATAAAATTTCTCAAAATTCAGGGGCATGCTAGCACAACAATAGGCTTTGATACCACTTGTGGTGTTCCTTAATAGTTGAAACACAATACTTAGGGAAATATACATAGAATTATAACTATGGTAAAGCAAATGAAACATAACCAAAGTGTTGAAACAATATCATTAAGCAAACCTTTATTGATATTTTAAATTGGAAGCAATGTGCACTTACCTCTTTGAGGGAAGAACCTTTAATTCAATATAAATCCAATACAATATTATTTAATTTGTATTCAATTATATAAGTTATACAACTATAAATAATTCCTAATTAACTAAAACCCTGGCCACCTAGTAGGCCTTCATCAAGGAGCCTAGAACATCTAACTAGTCAGCCTTCTTTAATAAGGCCACCTTGCATTTATAATCACAAATTTTAAATACCTTAAGTATCAATCTACCTCCTTAAACAAGGGAATTAGAATGGGACCCTAATATATTCTTCCACTTCATGAAACTTATATTTTTTTATTTCTTGGAAAAAAAAATAAAAAAAAAATGACCCCACTTAGAGGCCATTTGATTTTAAGAAATCAAGTGGTGGAGTGGTGGTTGTGTATGAAATGGGTGGTTGAATGGAAGTGGACAAGGGAAGAGCTGATGAGGTGATGGATGGGTCGAAAATTGATTTGGTGAACCAAATGCCCACCCATTATATAGATATATATATATATATATATATATATATATATATATATATATATATATATATATATATTTATTTATTTATTTCATGTTTTTGGCATAACCTTTTAGATTGAACTATGAATTGAATGCTCCTTATACCAATTGAAATCTCTTTATGTAGATACAAATTTATTGTTGTACAATTTTCTAATTTCTAACATATTTATATACGGTTTTCCAAAAAAAAAATTAAAGAATTTTTTTGGGTGAAATCTTGTAACATTTATGATTTTTATTTCAGCTAGATATTTATTTATTTATTTTGAAAATATAGAAAATATATTAGAAATTATAAAAGGTGTATGTGTGCGCACACATGCATGCGCGTGAGAGAGAAAGATCCCTTATTATGATATCTTCAATAATATAAGGGGGCACTCCATTATGAGATCAAGGTGAAATGTTATGCCAAAAATATAAACAAAATTCTTTTTTTAATGTAAAATGTTTAATGATTTATTATGTAAATTGTTTCCAAACTTTAATATAAAAACCATTTATGATATAAAAGTTATAGAGCTCTAAAATACCTTTCCAATACTCTAAACATTTCACAATTGTTAGTTTGGAGTAAAATGAAAGTGTTCTAATTTTATGGAAAATATGGTGGTGGAGGGGTGGAAATCCAAGTCCATGAATTAGATATCCATCCCTATCCACCTCTCTTCCACCACCCACTGCGACCATTTCCACTTGATTAGTTAAATCAAATAGTCTTTAGTTGGGGTTAAGAAGTGTTTTATTATTTGTTTTCCTCATATATATGACCGCCCTAGGTAGCTTCCCATGTTCATGGTAAACCAATTAGTGTAGACTAGTGCAACTCACTCATGGAAATCAAATTAGGTACCTTGCATTGGTAATCAAATTAGGTACCTTACGTTGGTTTAGACAAATATGTTAGTGACTTGACAATACTAACATGAACCAATTGAGTCATAAATTCTTTTGTTTGTTTTTAATTCTTATTTATGATCTTAAAAATGTCTAAAAACATCATTTTTAAGAAATTGTTAATAGAAATTTTGACTTCTAATTTTCATATTTCAAAATATTAGTAATTTTTTTCATTATATCTTTAAAATGATAAAATATATATATATATCTATATATATATATAATTATATAAAATGGGGTAAAATTAAACGTATTAAAATTTTTATAAATCTCTTGAAGTAAAAAATATATAAAATCAATATTTTTTAAGATATGTGAACTTTAACTGATTACAAATTTGAGAAATGATCATTTTTCACGTGTAATTACAAGAATAAATTAATAAAAGAGCCATTAAATTACAAGAGAATATATGACAATGATAAATTTGAAAAAAAAATTATTTTAAGGCAACTGATTGTCTCTCTACAATTGAGAGAGAATTAAAACCCTATGGTTAATCAAGTAACTAAAAGTTAAAAGTTCTCCCTATGGTTGAGCACTCTATTCCTAAACCTCACCTTCAACAAAATAATTGAGTGACCATTTTTCCCTTCATCTTTGGTGGCTACAAATGGTAGACAATAGCTTCCTTATTAGGTTGACATGTCACCTTTCAATGGGAGTCAAATTAACGCTAGCATCGACCCATTGCACTAATAGTTGGTGTGAAGGGAAATCCAAAACCAATAGTAATAGTTCCAAAGTGAGAAGTTGATCCATCAAATATTGATGCCTAGGTATGTAAGGACCTTAACCACGTTTCCATGTTTAAGCCTTTAACTCTATAATCTTAAGTGTGGATCCTCTATTACTTACATATTTCTAAGGCCACCCAAATCCTTCAGTAGCCGTGAAGAGAAAAAAGACACAAACGATTGTGTCTATTTTAAAGAAATCTCAACGAAATCTAAACCAATATTTTATTATTCACAATAGTGTTGTTATCCACCCTTTAGTTATTTATTGAAATAAATCTTCACATGAATAAATAAAACATGTCTTTCCCATTTTATGCCATAAAAACAAAAAACTATAGATCATGTATTAATTAAATTCCCTTATTCAAGAATGATATGAATTGAGTTTGAAAATATGCCACATTATGGATAGGGTTGGCATGGGAGTCTATGGAAGAATACATATATAGGAGGTATGAGAAAGATTAAAGTTTCAAAGCTCCACACCACTATTGGTCTCTCGAAGTATATGGATAATAAGAAATTCGAAACTTTTTGAAGATACAAGAATCCTTATCTTTCAATGAACTTCTTAGATTCAATTAGAATTTTAAATTATTACCTAAGAGACCAATATAGGAAGTCCATGTTGATAACTGTTTTACAAAGGGTATTTTATATGTTTATGAGTCTAACTTTACAAGGTTTAAACTTGGATTGGATCAAGAACTTTTGGAGTTAAAATCCACTTTGAATGTGAAAAAAAAATGTTTCAAATTCGCAAGCCATTGGTGATTCCAAGGTTGTAATCAATTATGTGAGTTGGAATTTCAAAAGGGAAAGTTTAGATGTCTCTGATTTTTGAACAACCTAACAGAATGGATACTATTTTCAATGCACATTCTTACGTTCACATTTTTTTAAGGGACATTAACACAATGTTTATCAGCTTGTCAAAATATGGATTTCAAGTAATTGTAGGGTGTTGGACACTCATGGAGATGAGGAATGGGGTCACAATGCCGAATCTCATTCTTTCGATCATGATGCTTAGATCCCTCTAGTTACCAATATCTTTAGTAGAGTCTTCATTGGAGTTCTAATATTTAAGTGTTATTTTTATTTATCAAGAATCTTTAGGGGATATTGTTTCAAAATAATATTCTATTTGTAAATGATTGTATTAATATTTTTTTTTTTTGAAGTATAGAAAAATGTAGTTCCAAGTTCATTCTTTTGGAAGGTTAATAAATAGTGTGTGCATGAAGTGTGGAAATTATGATAGGTATTTTTTATAAAATTGAAGGAAAAAAAGAATGAGAATGAGAAATGCTACACATGATGATACAATGGCCCTTGTGGCATTCTAAGCCTTATTCTTAGTATCATGAAATATTTATAGTCATTGGTTACTCATAAGAGTTAGAAATCATTAAAAGCTTCTCATAATTTTAAAGCTAGCTTGACTATGTCAACAATGGTTAGTGGTTAATGACTGATTATTATACTTCTATATCATATCTTTGTATTCTTCCCAATTTAGGTACAAAGGTAGAACTGTTGAGATTAACAAGAAGATCCTAGTGAAAATTAAGAACCTACAATAGGATGGAGCATCAAGCTATTTTTAGGTGGATGTCTATTTATAGATGCATGTCTATTTATAGATGTATACATGCAAGTTATATTTATAGATTGCATGTCTATTTATAGATGCATGTCGACTATTATTATCCCTTAATAATAGTTGGACAATAAACAATAATCTATTCTCAATGAGCACTTGGAAATAGTTAACTAAAGGAAAATCAGTTAGCTAAAGGAATTTTGAGTTAAGAGGTTGGTTGGTGGGACATGCAAGTGGAATTAGTTGTAACTGAGTGATTCGAAGTTGTAATAGAGTTGGAAGTGCAGTTATGAATGTTGTAAAGTAGTTTAACTCAGTTAAGTGAGTTAAAATTAGTTGTGCTAGTTGTAACTGAAGATACACAAGTGAGAGATCAAGCAAATTAATTATTAATTAATTCACATTCAGTGGCTTCACATGCAACTGATGATTTACTACTATTAACTGCATGCATGTCAAATCCAATGGAGACCCAGTTGAGTTCTAGGTGAAAGGGAAGTTGACTATCAGTTGTGACATTATCTGGTTGCACACATGCAACCACACACACATTGGATGTGCCCATGAGAATTGCGCAGTCAAGGCAGGCAAGATTGCATTCATTCAGGGATTGCTATTAGCAGAGATTGCGCAGTGGAGGCACGCTATCTGGAGACAGTAAATTTGCTAAGGAACATGCCAATTTTTGTATGACAGTGTGAGACAGTTAGCTCATGTACTAAGAGATTTTGGATTAGAGCTTTGTATGTAATTTTTTCATGATCCATGATATAATACATAATAGAAGATAGTGGGGTTTTTAGCTATAATATTTCCTCGGTAAAATTATCTGTGTTATGTGTGATTGATCTTTCTTCATGATATTGTGATTGGCGATTGTGTTTCTAATTCCACAAAGATTTGTAGAAGAGATTATGTATTTAACAGTGGCATATAAGTTTTGGATCAGGAGAATCCAGGACATACATGTATTTTGTATTAAATTTCTACATGGTATCGGAGCACATGAAATTGCAATTTTGAAGCAGGAGCTGAGTTTGTTGGTGGAAAGAATTCGAATTTGTAGAAATAATTTCTTGGCACTACAACTGATTCAAGATCGAAATGGCTTTCAATGGCTTGAGGTTAGAGTATGCACTCAAGGACAACTCGAACTACATTGCTTGAAAGGACAGGATGGATGCAGTCGTCGAAGACAATGGCTGGAAGGAATTCATTGAAAAATATGTTCCTAAGCCAGATGCTGCAGATGTTGCTAATCTTGATGCATGGCAAAGGCGAGGAGGATCCTGTTGGAGGGAGTACGGGACCACATTGTCTCAAGCCTCCATGGGAAAGCCACACCATATGCTATGTGGAAGGCTCTGACGAATCTATTCCAAAGCAGCAACGACCATAGGAAATTGGCGCTCAAAGATAAACTCAGAAAGATCAAGATGGAAAAGGGCGACACCATTCCAAAGTATCTCACAAAGTTTGTCCAATGTCGGGATGAAATAGGGAGTGTGGGAATAATTGTTTCTGACGATGATTTGGTGAGCTTGGCTCTCTTGGGACTTCCTAAGAGTTGGCACAGTTATGAAGACTCTATCAATGGACGAGAAAAATTTCCGGATCGAGAATGACTTTGGTCGGATCTAGTACAGGAGGAGTTTAGGTGGAACACCAGAGATGGCCTTCATCAAAGCATGCTGATGAAGAGGATTTTTCTTTGGCTACCAAGGCAAAGAAGGGGAAGGGGAAGAAATTCCATTCTAAATTTGAGTCTAAAGGCAAGAAGCTGGATGTGTCCAAGGTCAAGTGTTTTCATTGTCATGAACATGGGCATCTTGCTACTAACTGTCCGCAAAAGAATAAGAACAAGAAGGCTGCTGGAGCTGCAGCTGGTGAGGCCCTTGCCTCACAATTTTAACTTGACTTCTCCTTGATCACATGCATGGTGTCAAGTGCATTGGGATCGGTGTGGTATTTGGATAGTGGCGCTTCCTTTCACATGAAAAGAGATAAGGAGCTTTTCAATGACTTGGAGGAGAAAGATCTCCAAATGCATATAGAGATGGGCGACGACAGATGGTACAGTGATATCAGGATTGGTACCATTAACTTTCAGAGGGAGTGAGGTAAACCGTTTCAATTGAAAGATGTTATGCATGTTCCAGGTTTAAAGAAAAATTTGGTCTCACTCATAATGTTGGAGGACAGATGCTATGCCGTTGTTTTTAGCAATGGAAAAGCTTTCCTACGACATAAAAAAAATGGGTCAAGAGAAGAGGACAGGGATTCAAGTTAAGAATATCTAAAATCTGGTGGTAGATGGCTGCACTGCCATGATGGGAAAGGCGGAAAAAGTGGTGAGCCGGGATGAGGGCGAATTATGGCACAAGCGATTGGGCCATCTTCATCATGGAGCCTTGAAAGTCATGCAGCAAATATCTACTAGACTTCCAATGGGAACACTTGCTCAGTTAGATCAGTGCAAGGGTTGCACCATGGGGAAGTATGTAAATTCCACCTTTCATGAGAAGGAGAACCATACTTTGGGGATCCTTGAGAGATTTCACACAGACGTGTGTGGACCATTCTCGGTTGCTTCAACAACAAAACATAACCACTATGTTATTTTTGTTGATGAATTTTCTAGTAAATGCTAGATATTCTTTATGCAGAATAAGGATCAAACATTCTCAAAGTTCTGTGAGTTTAAGGCATTGGTGGAGAAAGAGTCGGGGAAGCAATTGAAGGCTCTTATGAGCAATAATGGTGGAGAATACATCTCTAACGAATTCAAGAAATTCTGCAGTAAAGAAGGAATTCAAAGAGAATTCATAGCGCCTCATAACCCACAACAAAATGGGGTCACGGAGAGGAAGAATAGAACGATCATGGGTGCAACACGAGTGATGTTACATGATCAGGGCCTACCAATGAATTTGTGGGCGGAAGCATACAACACTACGGTTTATGTGAAAAACTGTTGTCATCATAGAGTACTTGGCATGAGTACATCTAAAGAAGCTTTCACTGGTAAGAAACCAGATGTTTCACACTTTAAGAATTTTGGCTCATTTGTTTATGTGCATGTGACCAAGGACGCCAAGAACAAGCTAGAAATGACTGTTGAAGTTGGGATTTTTGTGGGGTACACAGAATTAACCCATAATTATCGTGTGTATTTTCCAAAAAATCGAATGACAGTGGTGCGGTAGGATATAAAATTCGATGAAGGGAAAGCCATGCAGTTATCGCTTGAGAGGGAGCTAGAATTGCATGCAGAGGAGGAACTGCTGGTTCCCAAAGATGAGTCTCTAGATGTGGATCAGCCATAGGAGGAGGTTCATGGAGTGGAGGAGTCCACTCACGCAGATCCGACCATCAGAACTGACAGAAGGCGTACCAAAAAAGCTGATAGGTTGAGACTTGATGTTGCACAGAACGTAGGAGTCCCTACTTCACAGTGCAGACAAAGACAGTCTCCTGACCGATTTACTAGATACATGGATCTCATGAGCAAATGTATTTTGACTGAAACATCTTCCTTTCAGGAAGCAGTGCAGGAACCCACATGGGTAGATGCAATGGTGGAGGAGTGTGACTCCATTGTCAAAAGCAATTCTTGGGAAATTGTTCCAAGACCGATTGATAAATCAGTGGTAGGTTCGAGATGGATCTACAAGGTAAAGCAAGCTGCTGATGGGAGTGTTGAGAAATACAAGGCCAGATTTGTGGCCCAGGGCTTCTCATAGATCAAGGGGATAGATTATAAAGATACCTTTGCACCTGTTGCAAGGTATTCTTCCATAAGGAACATCCTTGCTCTCTCAATGAAGATGGGCTGGCATATTCATCAGATGGATGTGAAAACTGTGTTTCTCAATGGGATCATTTAGGAAGAGGTGTACATAGACCGTCTTGAAGGTTTCAAAATATTCAACAATGAGTCACATGTGTGCTGACTCAAGAGAGCATTATATGGGCCGAAGAAAGCACCCCGTGCTTGGTACACTCAGATAGACAACTATTTCACTGGACTGGGCTTCACCAAAAGTGAAGCAGATGAAAACCTATACCAAATTGTGGTGGAGGGTAAGCTTTTAATCATTTTTCTTTATGTTGATTATTTAATATTGACTGGTGATGAGCAGCTGATACACTCATGCAAGGGAGTTCGATATGAAGGATATGGGCCTCCTTCATTATTTCCTTATATTGGAAATATGGCAACGAGATGGTGAAATTTTTGTGTCTCAAGGAAAGTATACAAGGGAGATACTGTGTAAGTTTCACATGGAGGGCTACAAACCCATGGATATTCCTCTTCCAGGAAATTGGAGGAAAGAGGATGCTACTTTTGGAGAGGTAGTGGATGCTACTGTCTATCGACAGTTAGTAGGTTTGCTAATGTATTTAGTGAGCACGAGACCAGAAATTTTCTATGCGGTTAACCAGCTGAGTCAAGCTATGGTTAAGCCTACCAAGCTCTTTTGGAAGGCGGGCAAGAATTTCTCAAGATACCTAAGGGGCACATCAGAGTATGGTTTATGGTACAGAAAAACAGATGAAGTGAAGTTGCATGGCTTCACGGATGCAGATTAGGTGGGAAACCCATCAGATAGAAAGAGCACATCAGGGGGGATCTTTAGCATTGGATCTACAACTGTTTATTGGTACAATAGGAAGCAAATATCCATGGCACTTAGTTTAGTGTAAGCAGAATACATGGCAGCGAGTAAAGCTGCATGTGAGGCTATCTGGATGAGAAAGATCTTGGTTGGTTTTTTTGGTTCTCATTTAGATCCGATAGCGATTCATTGTGATAATCAGAGTTCCATTAAACTCTCGATTAATCTTGTGTTTCATGATCGATCTAAGCATATAGACATCCAATACCATCATCTGAGAGATTTTGTGCAGAGGAGAATTATGTTGCTTTAGTGAATTCCTACGAAATATTAGGATGCAAATATTTTGACGAAGGTGCTTACCATGAGAAAATTCGAATACCATAGAGACAGGATTGGGGTGAAGGATAATCCCTTTCTCGTTGAGAGGGAGTGTTGAGATTCAACAAGAAGATCCTAGTGAAAATTAAGCACCTACACTAGGATGGAGCCTCGGGCTATTTTTAGGTGAATGTCTATTTATAGATGCATGTCTATTTATAGATGTATGTGCAAGTTCTATTTATAGATTTCATTTTTATTTATAGATGCATGTCGACTATTGTTATCCCTCACTAGAAAATTTGGCCCAATTTTCGACGGCCACTTTGTCACTATTCCGACACATAGTCATCGCAAGAGCGACAGTTTGAGGCTGGACAGAATGTGGTTAGCCATTACGTCTCAATTCCGACACTTTGCCAAAGTGTCGCAATACCGACACTTTTTCCGACGTTTTGCAAAGTGTCGCTATTCCGATGTTTTATAAGTGTCCATCTTCCGACAAACCACAACTTTCGATCTTCCGACGATCACAAACTGTCAGTCTTCTGACGCTTTTCAGGTTTTCAAAAGAACGTCGCAATTCCGACGTTATGGCTTCCAACGTTTAATTCCGACGTTTACAAATTGTCACAATTCTGACAAAATATCATTCGACGTTTAGAATGTCGTGCGTCTGACACTTATGTAACATCGCTTTACCGATGAAAAAGTTAAAAATATTTAAAAATGAAACATCGCTCTTCCGACGATCGAGGCATCGGTCTTCCAATGAAAAAGTAAAAATATTAAAAAAAAATAACGTTGCTCTTCCGACGTTGCAGGCGTCCGTCTTCCGACGCTTTGATAAAAAATTAAAAAAAAATAATTAAACACAGTGTTTTGGTCTTCTCATCTCCCAGTAATGGACTTTGATAAAGCTCTTGATGCTAAAAGTATAAATCTTGGCGATCATATCTTTGAAAAGTTAATCTCGGGAATGTATTTGGAAGAGATTGTAAGAAGATTATTGCTAAAATTGGCTGAAGATGCTTCTTTATTTGGAGATAACATTCCATCCAGACTGAGAGAACCATATGTATTAACTACCTCGAATATATCTGCTATGCACCAAGACACCTCATGTGACCTTAACGTAGTTGAATGTACTTTGAAGAATGTATTTGGGATATCACACATTCCTTTGAGGACACGAAAACTTGTAGTTGAACTATGCGACATTGTAGCAGCACGTGCTGCTCGTTTAGCAGGAGCTGGAATTGTGGGCATATTAAAGAAATTAGGGAGAGATGTCATTGGAGAGACAGGTAAAATGAGGACCGTTGTGGCAATTGATGGAGGTCTGTATGAGCACTATCCACTTTTCAGACATAATATGCAAAGTGTTGTTAAAGAATTCTTGGAAGTGAGCTTTCGGAAACTGTGGTTTTAGAACTTTCAAATGATGGTTTTTAAACTCTTCTTGCTGCATCTAAATCAAGGTATTAATGAAAATATTAATAAACTTTCAGTGAATATAATTATATCATATGGATGGACAGAGTTTCTGTACCAATAAATCCAAATTTGAGAAACGTTCGGCCAAATTTGGAAGCATAAGCATAAGACAACAACATATGCTACAGGCATAATCTATAGATAAAAATCAAATAATTAAACACGGTGTTTTGGCTACACTCCAGACATCCCAAAATCCTTATCAGCATAATGGAGTGGGTTATCAATTTTCTACAGATTGTGGCTCATCCACTGAGACATTGTTTTAGCTGTCAAGTCAAAGATCAAGTCAGATTGGAACACTTACAAAACAACCTAATAAATTGAAGAAAGGTTCCATATTTTTGGTCATCTTCATGGAGTTTCTTGGAAAATGGACTAGATAAGTTTTTGATGATGAACCATCCACCAATACACCTAGTCCAATATTCATAAAAATCATGTGCTTTATTAACTAGAATTAAACTATATATTATACGAAGTGTACAAATTGTTTTATTGGGGAAAATTGCTAGAGAACGATTTAGACTCAAGGTTTATAGATCTGTTAGAAGATCATGACCACATAGGTAGCAACACACTCTCATGTTCTGCCATCCACGAACACAAAAAAATGAATCTTGAAGCATACAAATGCTGAAGATTTCATAGTAAAATACAATCTTATGATATGAACTCATTACAAGTTCCCTCCTAAGGAAATCTATGTCACACAAGTTTCATAGTTATATAGATACACAGGTGGAAAGTTGAAGTCATGTCAAGACAAGTTGATCACAGTTATTGTGTGTCTTTGAAGAGACAAAATATGTCAAAGGTCGTTGAATTCTAGAAAAATATGGCACAAGCTTAAATATCACTTGAATCCCATTTCAATGAGGTGTAATATGCCTCATAACTCCTCTCGATTGAGGAGAAATTATTTTTTTAAGAAGCAAAATCATCTATATTAACCCATGTCAAGTTTCCTCTCCTATAAGCAAGGTCAACTTTGTTTAAAGGGCAAAAAAGGCTATAAATAAGCCATTCTTTCTCATTCATTCAAAAAAATTGTAGAGAGAATAAGTAATTCAGATATGTAATGGAGAAGAGAGGTACATATCTCATGAACCATAGGACCAAAAATCAAGGTGTATTGCAACTATTTCGAAGAACTTCTTTTTTACTTTGTTTGATGTGGTTTTAGCCCTCAAGATCAACCCTCTAACTCAGGAAATTTAAGCCTACATTATCTTATAATTCGACCTATATTTTCCTTAGACTTCAGCCCCTTGTGACAGAATTTCAGCCTCTGTGACAAGGTGCAAAATTCGGATCTGTGGGAGGAGCAGACTCAACTCTCCGTTGGTACTAATTAGGAACTTTCAAATGATGGTTTTTAAACTCTTCTTGCTGCATCTAAGTCAATTTATTAATGAAAATATTAATACACTTTCAATGAATATAATTATATCATATGGATGGACAGAGTTTCTGTACCAATAAATCCAAATTTGAGAAAAGTTCGGCCAAATTTCAGCAGAGGGCCAATTCGACCAAATTCTGTTACTGTGCTGGAAACTGTATCAAACATATGGTTTACATAAACCAATAGATGATTTGGTATTAGGTTATGATATATTTGATAATCACTCATTCATACCTATTATACATTGACAGGAGCATCCCCACATGCTCTTGAAATGAAAAATATAAATTACTTAAATAATCTTGAGGATTAATTATAGAGAAGGCATGTACATATAACCATGTTTAAGTTACATCCCTTCCATAAAATGCACATTATAATCTCAGATAGAGGATTTAAAAGAAAATTTCTCTAATTAGAGAGATTGTGGAAATCATGTAGGAGGCAACCTTGCAGACCAAAAGAATAATGCACTACCGACAAGGTCATAAATAAACAGTTTTCCAGGTCATTGTGATGTTGAGTTAGAACATTCCTCTATGGAATAATCTTATGGCTAAGAAACCCATTTTCATTTCCTATACAAGCTCAAACATTCCACTGTACAACACTGTGGACTTGTTACGAATTTCTGTAATATTCACTTTCGGTCATATAAATAGTCCCCTGAGAAGGTTCTTGCCACATTTACAGTTACAAATAGGCATATCCAAAGGATCGATAAAAGGATACAAATTGGTACAAATATTTGACTTTATATGGAAAGAGTGGTACCCTAGAACACCACTGCAATATCGCACTGTAAGGTTGATGTCAGATTGTTTGAATTCCAGCACCCAAAACTCCAAGATTATGAACTAAACAAATGCCAGCATTTACTGTTTAGGTACAACAAACCGATGGAAAAATTAGACCACAACAGTATGCAGAAGAAATTCAATTTTATAACACTTTGAGCTGTCACCATGAGCTTGACAAGGCTTTCTTTGTATCTTTGTTGTTTCTAAACCTATATATAGCATAGCATTTAAAAGAACATGCTGTAAATTAACAAAAAAATAAACATATAAAGGGAAGAATACCTAATGAAGCCATCTCGACTGGAAAAACTAGCTGTAGAGAGTGGTCTATATAGAAGCCAACTAGACTGATGTTCTAGACCCACTGAAAAGCACCCTTTCTTATGTCTTGTAAATTTCCAGGCATTGTCTACTTTCTTTTGTTCACTTGCCCAAGGTTGCCTTTAATGAAACTAGATGACTTTGAATGTGAACTGTAAGGAGAAGATGATGGATTGGGAGAAGTCAAAGCCCTATCTTGGATCATATTGATTTCTTGCTGCTGAAGTGTACTAACACCGCCACTTGCTGAGGTAACATCAAGGGAAAATCGCCGCAGCTGTACAAGCCATTTTTTAACTTCATTCCCACCTACTGCAAAAATTGCTTTCTACCATTTTGCACCCTTCATCCCCAACATTTGTCAGGATGTTTACCAGTATGACCAAGACTACTAATATTTGCCAACTTCTAAAAAGATGGCAACATAAAAACAAATTTAGTAAGGACAACATATATTCATAGGACAGTCAAAGAAAAACATGCACACCTTGGCATTCAAGTTCATAAAAGCATCCAATACGTGCAATCACAATATGCCTTGGTCTGCAACCACCTACATCAGGAGTAACTGATAAATATTGGCATCCTTGCTGCAAAACCGGAATAAAAAGACTTTCAAGGCATTTAGTATCCTGCCGCCCAATGACCCCACCAAATGGAAATATATGGACATCTAGTAGTTCTCGACGAGCATTTGTCCACACACAAACAAGCCATTTCCAATCTTCAGTCCAACCATAACAACAATAGAGACTCGGTGCCTTCTGGTTCGCAGGCCCTAAACAGTCAGATTTCAATCCTTCTGCAACAGTGCTTTCCAAAGAATTTTTGAAAGGATGGAGGTCATTGCTCAGTTTGGCCATCCCGAGTTGTGTTTCTATTTGTTTGGAGTGGTGGTGGTATGAGTTCATGATTATTTTGTGTGGGCTGCTTGTGAATCCTAAAGCAACTGTTTCCTCCATGGGAATTCTCATCCAGACAACCTCTCTTGTGTACATATCCCCTCGTCATTGAGCTTTGGGGTTTCGAATAGAGTAGGAAACGATCTAGGTGCCAACAAGCCTGGAAAAGCACGGAGGGCCATGATTGTAGCACTTTCTATGGTTGTTGTACTGGGATTCCTAGCCATGACTTTCACCACCACCATGCGTCATAGGTGGGCTAGAATGTTTACAGACGACCAAGAAATAATTTCCCTAACATCTTTGGCATTGCCCATCATAGGCCTCTGTGAACTTGGAAACTGCCCAAAAACAACAGGGTGTGGTGTTCTCAGGGGAACAACCTGTCCTACCACCGGTGCAAAAATCAATCTCGGCTCCTTCTACTTTTTTGGCATGCCAGTTGCTATTCTCATGGGTTTCGTATTCAATTTTTATTTTGAGGGCCTCTGGCTCAGACTACTGGTAGCTTAGGCATCTTGTGTCATGCTTATGTTGTACATTCTGCTTCGAACAGATTGGATTCTACAAGCCCAGAGATCTAGGGAGCTTACAGGTGCAGATCATGATCTACCAGTAAAGCCCAATAAGAGTTGCCAGAATACAAAATGGGAGACAGAAATGTCAGCCACCCCATTACATAGTGATGAAGACAGAAAGCCTCTGGTAACTGTAAAAGTTCATGTATCTGCTACTGCTGCCACTCAAAACAAATGATAAAGCAATATTTTAAAAAGAGTATTTTTCCATGCTCAGAGTTCATGAGAACCAGGCTGTGTACAATGTTTCCATGAGAAATGTAATATATTTTAGACCTATAACCGTCTATATCTCATAACCAAGATAGCGTAGAAGAAAATAGCAAATTTGAATGGGGTAAAACAAGGGAAATACCAATATGATTCTTCCAGAAGAAGAGAGCATTCTTCCACGATCGATTTCTCTTCATATCTCCCATAGATTTCTGAACATCGGAAAAACTCAAAATATCTCCACCAGCTACTATGGATTTCGAGCCGTTAATGGACTGTGGCCGCTTTAGTTTTTTAGAGCGTCCATGCTTCTGCAAGAATCTGGAAAAAAGCAAGCATCATAGGGCATAATGGAATCATGGGAAAGAAGGCATAAAGGTCGAACAAGCGGAGCGGGAAAAAAATATTGAATAGGTCGATTAAGAAAATTTGAATAGGTGGAATAGGGCGCGCTGGTAAGGTAATTAGGCTAATTTGTTGGAATTTAAAAAAATAGGCCAAGCTAGGGATCTTTAATCATGTATTAATGTTATCAATTGATTAATTATGATTAATCATATATTAATGATGTCAATTGATTAATTATGATTAATCATATATTAATGATATCAATTGATTAATTAGGGGTCTTTAATCATGTATAAATTGATTAATTATGAATTATTAAATTTAACTAAAATTTACTAATTAGTCTACAAACACATGGTAATAATGGAATTACCCACAAACACATGATACCTTCATAACCTAGTATTGTGTGCTAGGAAGGCTTTCCAAAGAAGTTGGCTGGCATCACTATGAAACTATTATGGAATTAGAAGGGAAGAGAAAGGCAAAGGCTTAGGTATCATATGAGAGAAGGAAGAAATTGGAAAAATTGAGATCAAAAGCAGTGGAGTTAGCCGAAAAGCAGCTTGCCACAGAGATGGATAAGATAAAACTTAACAACATATTGGTCAATTTACTTGACCCTTTATTGGTTATTCAGAAGGAGTATGAATACACCACCGTTAATATCAAGGTAACTGGCCCCTAGCAGATCAAGGGCTACAAGTTGTAGTTTTCATCTGAACATCAACATACCACAACCATGCTTACAACCAGAAGACTTCTCGCATTCATGATCTGATTATATAGTGAATTAGACAGAAGTAAGAAAGAAATTACTTATTCAAAGCTAATTCGAATTTGGAGGGCTTAGCTGGGGATTGGGGGTTAGGGGTTTAGAGGTTTAGGGTTTAGGGGGTTAAATTGGTTAGGGGTTAAGGGGTTATAGGTTTAGGGTTTAGGGGGTTAAATGGGTTAGGGGTTAAGTGGTTATAGGTTTAGGGTTTAGGCGGTTAAATGGGTTAGGGGTTAAGGGGTTATAGGTTTAGGGTTTAGGGGGTTAAATGGGTTATGGGTTTAAAGGTTTATGGTTTAGAGGGTTAAATGGGTTAGGGGTTAAGGGGTTATAGGTTTAGGGTTTAGGGGGTCAAATGGGTTAGGGGTTTAGGGGGTTAGGGGATTTAGTAGTTAAAGATTTTAGGGGTTAGAAGTTAGGGGCTAATGGGGTTAGGTTTTAGGGGTTAAGGGTTTATAGGTTTAGGGTTTAAGGGGTTAGCTGGGTTAAGGGTTTGATGGTTTAGGGTTTAAGGGGTTAGGGGTTAAGGGTTTATAGGATTAGGGTTTAGGGGGTTAAATGGGCTAGGGGTTTACTAGGGGTTTAGGGGTTAGGGGTTAAGGGTTTAGAGGTTTATGGTTTAGGAGTTAAATGGGTTAGGGGTTTACTAGAGGTTTAGGGGGTTAAATGGGTTACGGGTTAAGATGATAGTTTCATTGGTCTCTATTTGTGCACATTTTAACCTTGCCAACAAGGTAGAATTAACCCAATCGTAGGTCCCAATATGTCATGACATATATTAACTCTAGATATATATGAGAAGGAATAATTATAAAGACATAGATTGATAGAGGTGGCGAGACAAGGGGAGTCACAAGGGAGAGATGGAGATAAACTGAAGGAGAGGGGAGAGAAGGAATGGATCAGTTGAGAGAGAGAGAGGGAGAGGAGTGAGAGAGGTAGAGAAGGGTAAGAGAGGGAGATAGTGACACAAAGATGGAAGGGGGGCAGAAAGAAGGATAGAGGGAGGGATATAACTGTGAGAGGATTGGAGGGTAGAGAGAGAGAGAGAGAGAGGGAGATTGGGGAAGAGAGAGGTCATTCTAGATGCTCTGAAAGTGTCGAGGCTTCAGCTAGGTCACAAGTATTTTCTGCTAGGAAGGCTTTCCAAAGAAGTTGGCTAGCATCACTATGACACTATTACAGAATTAGAAGGGAAGAGAAAGGCAAAGGCTCAGGTATCATATGAGAGAAGGAAGCAATTGGAAAAATTGAGATCAAAAGCAGTGGAGTTAGCCGAAAATCAGCTTACCCCAGAGATGGATAAGATAAAACTTGACAACATATTGGTCAATTTCCTTGACCCTTTATTGGTTATTCAGAAGGAGTATGAATACACCACCGTTAATATCAAGGTAACCAGCCCCTAGCAGATCAAGGGGTTAAGGGGTTTAGGGGTTAGATGTTTGGGGTTTAGGGGGTTAAATGGGTTAGGGTTTTAGAGGTTTAGGGGGTTAGTGGATTTAGTAGTTAAGGATTTTAGGGGTTAGGGGTCGTTACGGGTTAATGGGGCTAGGGTTTAGGGGGTTAAATGGGTTAGGGTTTTTTGGTTTTAGGGGGTTAAATATTGGGTTAAGGTTTTAGGGGTTTAGGGGGTGAAATGGGTTGGGGGTTGGGAATGAGTGTTTAAGGGTTTAGGGGTTAAGGGTTAAAGTTTAAGGGTTTAGGGGTTAAGGGTTAAAGGTTTAGGGTTTAGGGGTTAAATGGGTTGGGGGTTGGGAATTAGTGTTTAAGGGGTTAGGGGTTAAGGGTTAAAGATGGTTTAGGGTTTACGGGCTAAATGGGTTAGGCGCGCATTTAGAGGTTTAGGGGCTTGGGGGATTTAGTAGTTAAGGATTTTAGCTAGGGGTTAGGGGTTAAGGGGTTAGAGGTTTAGGGTTTAGGGGTTTAAATGGGTTATAGGGGTTTAGAGGTTTAGGGGGTTAGGGGATTTAGTAGTTAAGTATTTTTGGGGTTAAGGGTTAGGGTAGGGGGTTAAATGGGTTAGGGTTTTAGGGGGTTAAATGGGTTAGGCCGGTTGGGAAATAGGGTTTAAGGGGTTAGGGGTTAAGGGTTTAGAGGTTTAGGGTTTAGGGGGTTAAATGGGTTAGGGGTTTAGGGGTTTAGGGGGTTAAATGGGTTAGGGGTTAAGGGTTTAAGGGTTAGTGGTTAAGGGTTTAGAGGTTTAGGGTTTAGGGGTTAAATTGGTTAGGGGTTTAGAGGTTTATGGTTTAGGGGGTTAAATGGGTTAGGGGTAGGGAATTAGGGTTTAATGGGCGTGCCTGACCGAATGAATATGCCACAAGGGAGAAAACGGTGAACGGGTCACCCAAATGTGCACAAAACACTCGGGTGCTAACAACTTAGCAAAACTGACACGGGTGCTCTTGAACAAAACGGCCTGAACAGAACGCGCCTGGTCGGGCGACCTTGCATGGCGTGACACAGCGCGCCCGACCAAACGATGCCAAAAGGGAGAAAACTGCAAATGGGCCACCCGAACGTGCACAAGGCACCCGGGCGGTCACAACTTAGAAAAACTGATACGAGCACCCTCGAACAAAACGACCCGACCTGAACCAAACGCACCCGGTTGGGCGACCTCACGGTACGGCGCAACACGGTGCACCCGACCGAACGATGCCACAAGGGAGAAAATGGCAAACGGGCCACCCGAACATGCACAAGGCACCTGGGCGGTCATAAATTAGTAAAAATGATACGGGCACCCTCGAACGAAACGACCCGACCTGAACGCGCCCGGTCTGGCGACCTCACACGGCGCGACACGACGCGCCCAACCGAACGATGCCACAAGGGAGAAAACGGCAAACGAGCCGCCCGAATGTGCACAAGGCACTTGGGTGGTCACAACTTAGCAAAAATAATATGTGCGCCTTTGAACGAAGCGGCCCGACAAGACCTGAACGTGCCCGGTCGGGCGACCTCACACGGTGCGCCCGATCGAACGATGCCACAAGGGAGTTGTTAGCCACCTACAAAAAATTGTCATACCAAATGGTGGCTAAATATTTTTTAGCCTTCAAGAAATAATTCATTTCCAAAATTTTGAGTTCTTGAAGTCTTATGATGACCTTTATCCTTGGTGTCTTCACTGCTGTTTCACTTTAAAGCCCTCAAGAACCTGTTGTTTACTAAGAGAAAGACTGCTTAAAAACTCCATTTTCCCTCATTATACTTCTTCATTTCATTCTCCATATTCATCCGTAAGAACCTTCTTTTGACTTCTAAACCATTCCAAAACCCTTTTTAAACCTTATGTTCCCCTTTCATTTGGTTTAAAAGCCCTTTTTTCCCTTATCGAAACCCTTAAAACCCTAAAAAAACCCTTCAAAAATCCTAAAAAGCTTCATTTTTCTATAAGGCCTTAAGCCACTTTCGGCCTTAAGCCCCAACCCCTTTTTCCACATATAACCCGCGCTGTGACCGAACGCGGAGCGCTCATCGCATCGCAAATATTCATTCCATCGTAATCGGCAATCGCAAATTCCCTTTATCCTTTCCCTTTTCCCCTTCCGATGTCGATCCTCCGATTTAATCTCAGTCGTTGAATCCACAAGAACCAATGGCCCAGATTCAATCGCGCTCCGCTCATTAGCCCTCCGACATCATACCCACCGATTTAATCCTGACCGTTGATCTCTCATACCGATCCAACGGCCAGTGCTTAATCGCATATCACAAACTCAAAGATCCCGACACTTTTTCCTCTTTCCTTTTCTCCAATGAGATGTAATCCCAACCGTTCATTCCGCCAGATCCGACGGTTCGCGCTTCATCGCATTGCGCCCATCCATTGTGTGATCCTCCACCATCCCAACCTCTGATTAAATCTCCACCGTCGATCTCCTTTAGATCGGGCGGTTCGCACTCAATCGCATCATTGCCTTTCTCCCCTCCCCTCACACCATTTCACGTCCTATGCGATTCTACAATGCAATCTCTGCTGTTGATCTTCTCAAATCCGACGGCTCCCATTGATCCTTCCTTCCGCCCTTTATAAAAGGTGGGCCCTCCCTTCTCCTTGTTTTTCTCTACCAAATTCCTTCAAACCTTACCTTTTCTATATTTTTCGTTTCCCAACAAAAATAGTTTAAAAAAAAATCCTGATCGTCGATCTAGAAAGATCAAAGGCCATCAGGCTCCATCCTTCCGCTCGTTCCCTTCCCCTTCATTTCTTCATATCCGCTCCTTCTCTTAATCATAACCCTCCATCAAAGAAATCTAAGGATCAGGACTTAACCCGATATCCTATTGCACCCGTCCACTACGTGCCAATTTTTCTGACGTCACCATGGACCCCGCGTACCCTTTTACCCTGCATCTCTTCATCCATCGTGCTCAACTCACACCGTTGGATCTGGAGCCTCCAATCCAATGGAACATAATCCATATCGCGTAATTTTTGGCCCCTTTCTACAGTGCGCTAATTCCGCGTGATAAAAGTGGTTTTAGAAATCCACGTGTCGAACGCTAACCTATATCGCATTCCAAAAGCTAATACCGCTTCCCCCCCCAAATGCTACGCGAAAACCACTACCGATTTTCCAAAAACCACCCTTCTTCATATTCGTGCCATAATTCAAATACGAACCTGGTTAGCTATTCTGCCTGGTTTTACGTCCTCCACCACTGCATTTCCCCATCCTCAAGCATTCCTACCGCCTCTATTAAACCTCTGAAACGCAGTTTTACTACAATTCACAAGATTTTTATAATTAGTTTTTGTGTTTTGCAGGGTTTAATAGTGTTCGATCTATGTATTTCCACAGTCACAGACATGTGACTATATGAGTTCAAAGTGACGATTCTAACCTGAAAAAAATGAAGAAAAGGAACCAGCAGGGTTGTAAATTCATATTTAAATCAGTGGATCACGATCCCCGACCCTCGAAGAAACCCTCCGATGACAGATAGCCACCTGTATAAACAAAGGACAACAAAGTGTATCAGAGAATAAAGACCCGAAGATGAAGATCAAGGCTTAATCAAGCCTAAACACAGATCCAGAGATAAATCACTGTGTTTATAAAACAGAGAAATATCAGTCGAAGGACACCTCAGAGCCACGTCAAAGGGGCTAATTGAATCCCCAGCTACCAAAATTGCCACCTACATCCTCTCTGCCTCAAAGGAATACCTAGATCAAATCTCAGTCTGAAACATTAAGGCCAAGGGCAGCCAAACAGTTATTACAAGAAAAACAAATATCTCGACTGTCAGCAAAAGTTATTGTAAAGATAAGAAAATGCCTTAAAGTCAATCTTTTTACCCAGTAAGCCTAAAAAGAAGAAATAGAATAAATGAAATAGAGTTTTAATTCGATGCATTCCTGCCTTATGCCTTGCATGGTTTTCAAGGCTGGAAGTTGCATTTAGTATAGAATTAATGATACTCAACCCAAGAACTCTTCCACCTCCTCATTTCTTCTATAAATACTTTTGAAGAAGATGAGAAGTTGTTGGTTGGTTGATCACTAGTTGTAACATAAGAACTCTCTGAAATAATACATAGTCTGTTTGGAGTTGAAGAGGAAATTGAAGTCTTGGAGGCTTGATGATGTTTTGACATGCTTGTTCTTGAGAAGGCTTTATCATTGGATCCCTGAGCTTGGCTGTTGGTGATGTATTCTGAACTGTCTGTTGTTTTTCCTGTTTTCATTATGTTTCATAAATTCTTACTACAGTAGGATGAAACATTTAGGCTAAGAAATGACTCCTGGAAGCACCTTAGACCTGTTTATCCTTCACTGTTTTATGTTTTCTTCTGCTAAGGCATTCTAGAGTCTTTAATCATTCTCTTGAACCCTTATGCTTGTTTATTTCTCAAATAGTTCAAATAGTTGGTTCCAACATGATTTATGGTTTTCCCTGCTTGTCTGCTGCCACTTGAAAACTATTTTTGAAGTCTCGCTTTGAAGTACCATTGTTTACAGTTAGCCAAGGAGGTCTGTTTTGATCATACCCTTTGTCCCTACTTGAACAATTGTTTTAAAGGTCTTCATAGTTGTGATCATAGATGTGTTAGGTGTTCCCTCTTCTATGACTGCAATTATCAGTGAATCTTTCATGTTTTCTAATTCCTTTGAAATAAAGTCTTTGAGGAAATAGGGTGTTCCCCGAATCTTAGATTTCATTTTGAAAGTTGTCTTGAAGTCATTATTTGCTTAAAGTGTGGTTTGTAGAATTCATGGTTAGCCCTGTCTATCAAATACCTCTTCATTATTCAAGTTATGTTTTTAAGTTCCCTTTGTTGAGAATTAAACTTCTCTTTCAAAAATCATTAATGTCCATCTCATTCACAAAAACTAAAGGATCCTATGGTCAAGTTAGATTTGCCCTTTGATATCCCATATCCATTGATGAGCTTATTATTAACCTCTTCTTGACTCCATTGCCCAATGAATCTGACATTTCTTCTTTCTATCTATACTACTTAGATCTTTCATGTTCTGTTGTGCCAATTCAACCAAACAACCAAACAAACAAAACAAACAAACACCTGCACTTAATAACTAGTCTAAAATCAATACTCAAAATTAAACAAGATATACCTTTGCAAACAAATAATTTGAGTGATCCCTTTCTGAGAACAGGAGGACTAGATCCTGGAACTATAAAGATTGGTTCTGATGTTGTCTTGTCTTTTGGTTAGCCAATCTATCAAAACTCAGGAACCCCAACAGGAGCAAATGGAAAACGGGCCGCCCGAACATGCACAAGGGACTCGGGCAGTCACAACTTAGCAAAATTGATACGGGCACCCTCGAACGAAACGTCCCGACCCGAACGCATCTGGTTGAGCGTCCTCACATGGCGCGACACGGCACGCTCGACCGAACCATGCCACAATGGAGAAAACGACAAACGGGCCACCCGAACGTGCACAAGGCACTCGAGCGGTCACAACTTAGCAAAACTGATACAAGCACCCTCGAGCGAAACGGACCGACCCTAACGCGCCCGATTGGGCTACCTCACACGACGCGCTCGAGAAAAAAATGCCACAATGGAGCAAATAGAAAATGGGCCACCTGAATGTGCACAAGGCACCCAGGCGGTCACAACTTAGCAAAACTGATACGGGCGCCCTCGAACGAAATGGCCTGACTTGAATGCGCCCGGTCGGGCGATCTCACACTGCGCGAGACGACACGCCCGACCATGGTTGGGGGCACAAATTAAAAGTGACCTAATGAATGTCTATGCCATGAGGGAGAAAACATCAAACAAGCCGCCCAAACGTGCACAAGGCACCCAGGTGGTCACAACTTAGAAAAACTGATACGGGCACCCTCGAAAGAAATGGCCCGACCCGAACGTGCCTGGTCAAGCGACCTCAAACGGCGCAACACGACGCGCCTGACTGAATGATGCCACAAGGGAGAAACTGGAAAATGGGCCACCCAAACGTGCACAAGGCACCCAGGCGGTCACAACTTAGCAAAATTGATACGGGCACCCTCGAACGAAACGACCCGACTCGAACGCGCTCGGTTGGGCGACCTCACACGGTGCGCCCGAAAAATTATGCCACAAGGGAACAAACAGTAAATGGGCCGACCGAACGTGGACAAGGCACCCGGGCGGTCACAACTTAGCAAAACTGATACGGGCGCCCTCGAACAAAATGGCTTGACCTGAACGTGCCCTGTCAGGTGACCTCACACTACATGACATGACGCACTCGACCGTGGTTGGCAGCACACATTAAAAGTGACCGAACGAACGTCGATGCCACAAGGGAGCAAACAGCAAACGAGCCACTTGAACATGCACAAGGCACCCAAGCGGTCACAACTTAGCAAAACTGATACGGGCGCCCTCGAATGAATAGGCCCGACCCGAACGCGCCTGGTTGGGCGACCTCACATGGCGCAACATGGCGTGCCCGACCGAACGATGCCACAAGGGAGAAAATGACAACCGGGCCACCCGAATGTGCACAAGGCACCTGGGCGGTCACAACTTAGCAAAACTGATACGGGCACCCTCGAATGAAACAACCCGACCCAAACGCGCCTGGTCGGGCGACCTCACACGGCGCGACACGACGCAGCTCAAAAAATGATGCCACAAGGGAGAAAACAACAAACGAGCTGCTCGAACATGCACAAGGCACCCCGACGGTCACAACTTAGCAAAACTGATACGGGTGCCCTCGAATGAAACGGGGCGACTTGAACATGCTCGGTCGGGCGACCGCACACGGTGCGACACTGTGCGCCCAATCGAATGATGCCATAAGGGAGAAAATGGAAAAGGGGCTGCCCGAACGTGCACAAGGCACCCGGGCGGTCACAACTTAGCAAAACTGATACGGGCGCCCTAAAAAAAAACGGTCCGACCCGACCCGAACGCACCCGGTCAGGCGACCTCAAACAGCACGACACGGCGCGGCCGACCAAATGATGCCACAAGGGAGAAAATGGCAAACGGGCCACCCGAACGTGCACAAGGGACTTGGGCGGTCACAACTTAGCAAAACTGATACGGGCGCCGACCTCACACGACGAGACACGATGTGCCTGAACGAAAGTCAATGCCACAAGGGAGAAAACGGTAAATGGGCTGCCCGAACGTGCACAAGGCACCTGGGCAGTCACAACTTAGCAAAACTGATACGGGCGCCCTCGAACGAAACGGCCCGACCCGACCCAAACGCGCTCAGTCGGGCGACCTCACACAACACGACATGGCGCGCCTGACTGAATGATGCCACAAGGGAGCAAACAGAAAATAGGCTACCCGAACGTGCACAGGGCACCCAGGCAGTCACAACTTAGCAAAACTGATACGGGCGCCCTAGAACGAAATGGCTCGACCCGACTCGAATGCGCCCAGTCGGGCAACCTCATAGTACGGCGCGACACGACGCCCCTGACCGAATGATGCCACAAGGGAGCAAACAAAAACGGGCCACTCGAACATGCACAAGGCACCCGGGCAGTCACAACTTAGTAAAACTGATACGGGCGCCCTCGAACGAAATGACCTGACCTGAACGTGCCCGGTCGGGCGACCTCACACTGCGCGACACAGCGTGCCCGACTGAACGATGCCACAAGGGAGAAAATGGAAAACGGGTTGCCCGAACGTGCACAAGGCACCCGGGTGGTCACAACTTAGCAAAACTGATACGGGCACCCTTGAACGAAATGGCCTGACCCGACCCGAACGTGCCCGGTTGGGCGACCTCACACAGCGCGATTCGGCGTGCCCGACCGAACGATGCCACAAGGGAGAAAACGGCAAACAAGCCACCCAAACATGCATAAGGGACTCGAGTGGTCACAACTTAGCAAAACTGATACGGGCGCCCTCGAATGAAACGGCCCAACCCAACCCGAACGCATCCGGTCGGGTCACCTCACACGGCGCGACATGGCGTGCCCAAACAAACGATGCCACAAGGGAGGAAACGGCAAACATGCCACCTGAATGTGCACAAGGCACCTAGGTGGTCACAACTTGGAAAAATTGATATGGTTGCCCTCGAACGAAACGGCCCGATCCGAACGTGCCCGGTCGGGCGACCTCACACGACACGACACGGCGCGCCCGACTGAATGATGCCATAAGGGAGAAAATGGAAAACGGGCCACTCGAACATGCACAAGGCACCCAGGCGGTCACAACTTAGCAAAACTAATATGGGCACCCTCGAATGAAATGGCCCGACCCAAATGCGCCCGGTCGGGTGACCTCACACGGTGCGACACGGCGCGCTAGAAAAAATGATGCCATGAGGGAACAAACGGAAAACGAGCCACCCGAACGTGCACAAGGCACCTGGGTGGTCACAACTTAGCAAAACTGATACGGGCACCCTCGAACGAAACATCCCAACCCGAACGTGCCCGGTCAGGTGACCTCGCACGGCGCGACATGGAATGCCCGACCGAACGATGCCACAAGGGAGAAAACGGAAAACAGGCCACCTGAACGTGCAAAAGGGACCCGAGCGGTCACAACTTAGCAAAATTGATACGAGTGCCCTCGAACGAAACGGCCCGACTAGAACGTGCCCGGTTGGGCGTCAACCTCACATGGCGCGACAAGACGCGACTAAACGAACGTCGACGCGACAAGGGAGAAAACAACAAATGAACCACCCGAACGTGCACAAGGCACCCAGGTGGTCACAACTTAGCAAAACTGATATGGGCGCCCTCGAACGAAACGACCCGACCCGACCCGAATGCGCCCAGTTGGGCGACCTCACACGGTGCACCTGACCGAATGATGCCACAAGGGAGAAAATAGAAAAGAGGCCACCCAAACATGCACAAGGCACTCGGGTAGTCACAACTTAGCAAAATTGATACGGGCACCCTCGAACGAAATGGCATGACCTGAACGCGCCCGGTCGAGCGACCTCACATGGCGCGCCCGACCGAATGATGCCACAAGGGAGCAAATGGAAAACGGGCCGCCCGAACGTGCACAAGGCACCCGAGCGGTCCCAACTTAGCAAAACTAATACGTGTGCCCTCGAACGAAATGGCCCGATACGACCTGAACACGCCCGGTCGGGCGACCTCACACGGTGCAACACAGCGTGCCCGACCGAACAATGCCACAAGGGAGGAAACGGAAAACGGGCCACCTGAACATGCACAAGGGACCTGGGCAGTGACAACTTAGCAAAACTGATATGGACAACCTTGAACGAAACGACCCAACGCTAATGCGCCCAGTGGGGCGACCTCACACGGCGCGACACGGCGTGCCCGAACGAACGATGCCACAAGGGAGTAAATGGAAAACGGGCCACCCGAACGTGCATAAGGCATCCGGGTGGTCACAACTTAGCAAAACTGATATGGGCGCCCTTGAACGAAACGGCCTGACCCGACCCGAACGCGCCCAGTCAGGCGACCTCACACGGCGCGCCCGATCGAACGATGCCATAAGGGAGCAAACGACAAATGAGCCACCCGAACGTGCACAAGGCACCTGGGTAGTCACAACTTAGCAAAACTGATACGGGCGCCCTCGAATGAAACGACCTGACCTGAATGCGCCCAGTTGGGTGACCTCACACGGCGCGACACGACGCGCCCGACCGAACAATGCCACAAGGGAGAAAATGGAAAACGGGTTGCCCAAACGTGCACAAGGCACCCATGCAGTCACAACTTAGCAAAACTAATACATGCACCCTCGAACGAAACGACCTGACACGACCCAAATGCGCTCGGTTGGGCGACCTCACACGACACGACCGACCGAACGATGCCGCAAGGGAGAAAACGGCAAACGGGCCACCCGTACGTGCACAAGGGACCCGAGCGGTGACAACTTAGCAAAACTGATATGGGCACCCTCAAACGAAACGATCTGACCTGAATGCACCCGATCAGGCGACCTCACACGGCACGACACAGCGCGCCTGAACGAACAATGCCACAAGGGAGCAAGTGGCAAACGGTCCACCAGAACATGGACAAGGCACTCGGGCGGTCACAACTTAGCAAAGCTGATACATGTGCCCTCGAACGAAATGGCCCGACTTGAACGCGCCCAGTCGGGTGACCTCACACTGCGCGACACAGTGCGCCAGACCGTGGTTGGGGGCACACATTAAAAGTGAACCAAGGAGTGAGTGCATCACGTCTTTAATATTTTATGAAACTCCTTAGAAATCCCATCATAACCACCTTCCATCTTCATCACAATGTGATATGTCAACTAAAGATATCTTATTATGTTGCTCCAACCATTCAAAAAGGGGACCCAAGTTAGATTATTATTTATTAAAGGAGAGGCCAAAGAAATTAATTTACAAACCGTCGCTATAGCGACACTTAGCCCAACTTGTCGCAAGAGCGACACTTAGCCCAAACTGTCGCAATAGCGACGATTGTTCTGAAACTATTGCAATAGCAACGCTATTGCCCAAACTTTCGCAATAGCGACGTTTTCCTCCAAACGTCACAATTGCGACACATAGCTCTAATCCGTCGCAATTCCGACGATGTTTCCCAAACTGTCGCAATTCTGACGCTTTGCTACAAACGTCGCAAGACCGACACTTACTTCTATGTGTCGCAAGACCAACACTTGTCTCCAAACGTTAGTATAGCGACAGTTGTGGGCGGGATTTGAAAATTTGATAAATTTTGGGGAAATTTCCGACATTTGGTCAAAAGTGTTGAAATTTCCGCCAAATGTACTAGTGCCTTAATAATAGTTGGACAATAAACAATAATCTATTCTCAATGAGCACCTGGAAATAGTTAAATAAAGTGGCAAATCAGTTAGCTAAAGGAATTTCGAGTTAAGAGGTTTGTTAGTGGGACATGCAAGTGGACTTATTTGTAGCTGAGTGATTCGAAGTTGTAACAGAGTTGGAAGTGCAGTTATGAAAGTTGTAAATTAGTTTAACCCAGTTAAGTGAGTTAAACTCAGTTGCGCTAGTTTTAACTGAAGATACACTAGTGAGAGATTAATTGAATTAATTATTAATTAATTCACAATCAATGGCCTCACATGCAACTGAAGATTTACTACTATTAACTGCATGCATGTCAGATCTAGTGGAGACCCAGTTGAGTTCTAGGTGAAAGGGAAGTTGACTATTAGTTGTGACATTATCCAATTGCACACATGTAACCACACACACATTGGATGTGCCCATGAGGATTGCGTAGTCAAGGCAGGTAGGATTGCATTCATTCAGGGATTGCTATCAGCAGGGATTGCACAGTGGAGGCAGGCTGTCTGGAGACAATAAATTTGCTAAGGAACTTGCCAATTTTTGTATGACAATGTGAGATAGTTAGCTCATTTACCGAGAGCTCTTAGATTAGAGCTTTGCATGTAATTGTTTCATGATCCATGATATAATACATAATATAAGGTAGTGGGGTTTTTAGCTATAATATTTCCCCAGTAAAATTATCTGTGTTATGTGTGATTGATCTTTCTTCATGATATTGTGATTGGAGAGTGTGTTTCAAATTCTGCAAAGATTTGTAGAAGCGATTCTGTATTTAACAATGGCATATAATTGTTAGATTAGGAGAATCCAAGACATACATGTATTTTGTATTAAATTTCTAAAAGAACTAGAAGTTCATATATTATTAAAATTACTAGAGAGAAATATCAATTCACTAAGAGAAATATTAAAACAACTAACAAAAAATAACACAAAACACAATCACAATGTTTTAGCTTGGAAAAACTCAATCCGGGAAAAAACCAGTGAAAAAAATCCCATTAGTCCCTTGGCCAAAACCCATCCAAGCCCACCAAGTAATCCTTCACCGCTCACCTCCCTTTCTAATTACATTGATGTATTCAAGCCTTTAATAGGCTTCATTAGATGCAAACCACCGTGAAGTGTAAAAATAGGTGGGAAAAAATTGCAGCTCCACATGTCCCCTTTATAATGGCATTAACTATAAAAGGGATAAAAACCACCACATACCATATCACATGCTATTAAGAGTAAATAATATTATGTGCCATCATGGTATCTCATTCATTATACACACCTTTGGAGTAATTGTTAGTGAGTAAATAATATTATGTGCCATCATGGTATCTCATTCATTATACACACCTGTGGATTAATTGTTAGATTTATGAGAGACTTGAAGTTTGTAGAAGGTGTCTAAGTCTAATGTAGTCTAGTGTTTCAAAATATTCAATATTCTAAAAAAATGAGGTTTTACATGAGACATGTATGATCATTTCCATGTTATTAATGTGCACAATATTGAATATTTAATGGTGGTGGAGAATTCATTAATTGTCCCTTAATAACATGTATTCAAGATGCCTACACTAAAGACACACATAGTAACTATAACAACATATAAATCATCAAAATACACCATTAACCAATATTCATGAGTAGAAGGGGTCCCCATCATGTTAGTATGTTGATCAATTCCAAAAACAAATTTCACTAGACTCATGACCGAGCAACTAATTCAAGACTTGTCTATTTCACAAAAACATCAACAAAAACAACCACTCTCGGGTGATATCATGGAGTTGGGTCACACTTTTTGGTGAAACAAGGGTGCTTTTTGGTGGAAAAACAATGCTTGATTGAGAAATTTTAAGCGCTCGATTGAGAAATTTCTAAGTGCTCGATTGAGCTATTGAGGAGCTCAAAAATAGCTCGATCGAATGTTTAAATAAACCCTTGATCAAGCATCTGTGTAACCCCAAGTTAGGAGCTCGATCGAGCCTTAAAGCTGGAAATTTTAAAATTTATGTAAATATCAATAATGATATGCAAACTTTAAAATTGTAAGTATTTGATAGTTAAAAAAACAAATTTAATCACTAATTACATTTGAATAGGTAATTAACAATGGTGTGGATTAATTTCTCATTACATTTCTAACTTTTTGGTGTATAGATTTGAAAAGAGATTCTATCCCACTTGCAATTGAAATTGTAATATTCTTATATTTATAATTTAGTAACTTGAAAAATAGATTTTTACTATGATTTAAATTTTCAATATTAAAATTTAAATAATAAATTTATAATAAATATAATTTAAATATTAAATTAATTAAACATAAGAAAATTTATCAATTTGATGTTAATAAATATTATAATATTTTATATGAATAAGTGTGACTTAAAAATGTGAATTTGACCCTGTTGAAAATGTATATTTTATAAAATTCATTGAAGAGTTAAAAACATGATTTCCTTGGTCATAATCATATATATTAAAATCAAAATTTTATATATAATATATATCCACTTGTTTAGGAAAACAAATGAGTGCGGTAATATGATATAGTTGATATAGTTGTAATTGATGCAATCATAGATTTTAAATCTCTCTTAACCTGTAAATGTGATTGCACTCAATTATGTCTTCAGTTTGCACAAGTGCCAAGTATATATAGAAATTTTTACTTTTGACTTAGGTTTGCAATATATATTTTTAAAATAATAAAAACATAAGGAAATCATAAATTTTAAAACATTATTTGACCAATTTGAATTTGAGTAATCTAGATTTAAATGTGGGAATGACATTATTTTTAAAATATAGTAATATTATAAAATTTAGTTTGTTTATTTATTTATTATAATTTGATTTATTTTTATTGAAATTTTCAAATAAAAAAATTATAAAATGATTAAGTATAAAATTTGTTATATTTAAAATCAAAAGAATAAAAAATTATCATTTTTAAGAATTTCAAAATTGAAAAAGAAAACTTCAAATATTTATAGAAAGTTATCTATATATTATTATAATTATTTTCTTGGTAAACTAAAATAAAATTTGAATTTATAATTAAGGAGAATTAGTGTTTGGAATATATTTGAATATTTATAAAAATTATTTTTGTGAAATAAATAAATTTTATAATTTGCTTAAAGACACGTATTGAGAGACTTCTTTTTTTCTTCTTCTTTTTTTAAAATAAGTATCATAGCTCCATCAAACCTCTTTTTAACCACATTAAGGGAGTTTTTGAGGGCCTAAAAAATAAGAGTTTTAGCCCCTCTTCTGTAGATTGCAATGCCATTTTGTATCCTAGCTGATTCCAAGGAAAATTTGTCCTTAAGTGGATGTGAGAGGTAGAGAGCGTATGCTGGTTGAGTGTAAAGAGGGGTGGGGAACAATGGGGAAAAATGTGCAATTTTTTTTTTTTTTAAACAAATGTTGCTGCCCACAAGCACTTGGTTTAAAAAAATCTGCAATTTCCTCTGTAATTCTTTAATCTCTTGATGATCACACAGATCGTGAAGAGCGATTTCTCCGATACCAATGGAGTGTAAAAAATCTGGTAAACTTGAATAAGTATATATTATTATTGATAAAAGGTGAGATGATTACAAGTGGGGATCACCAAGTCTTTAAATATAGCCTTATGGTGTCCCTTGGTGAAGAGGCATGATCGTTGATCATGCCCTTCCACATTAATAAACCTAAGACAACTATACTTAACTAATAATTAATAAATTATACATAACAATTGAATTCGAGAAGGAACCCTCTATCCAATGACATATGAGTTTGACATTTTCGAATTCATATGATATTTTTTATCTAATTTATTTTAAACATAATGCTTGAAACTATTTTTGGATAGTTTCGAAGGGGCTGAATAAAAAATCAATAACATAAATATACACAATGATAAAATTTCAAAAAATACCACTATATTAGTTTATACGTCCTCTTCAAAAGGGTACTCTTGGTTTTTTAATTTATTTAAAGATTTGAAAAAAATATTCTGTGAACACATGTGTCTCCAAAATACAATTGAAATATTACTTCGCCAACTTTCAAAAATAATAAAAATACAATTTTACATAAGAAAATAAAAATTTAATATGAAAAATGTAGTTCACAAATGTTTCAAAGAATACTGGGCATTTACCCCTGATGATGGACTCACTTATGAAGACCGAAACATTAGGTTATTGAAAATACTCAGAAGAGGTTATTCCTCTATCTTGAAAACGAATTTCACCTGTATGGACTCTCTTTTTAAAAATGCAACTACGGTCAATTTCCAATTTGGATAGCTTATATGGTCGAGATCATAATTGAATTAGATTCCTCTTTTCAATAAGACCAAAATCGACCTATAGATCGCCCCAATCGGTTGAGCGGAAGTTAAATTTTCAATTTGTTTCTTTAGTAATGTATAATAGAATGGGTCGGCCTAAGAACATGTGGAAATAGTCAAGTCGGACTTAACCCCATGTGGACCCATACAAAATCCTATAAATAGAAGTCACCTCAAGCTCATTCACACATTTGCTCAAGCAATCTTCTATTTTCATTCCCTTTCTTGGTTCGTCTATTTTGTTTTGGCTCGCACAGGTTCGACGGAAAGAGTTTTCGCAAGGTCCGAAATCACAGGTCTGAATCTTGTGCAAAAATTAGGGTTTTATGTTCTGGTCGCAGGCACAAAAGTGGTGAAACCAGGCTCTAGTCACAGGCACAAAGTGACAAGGTAGCGACCAGGGTGCCATAGTTGCAGCCATAAAATGGAAAGGTAGTGGCTAAGGATTTAGTGCCAGATCAGGCTGATCTAGACCATATCCGCGGGAATAGTATGTTATGCCTGTGCCTAGGGACCCATAACCAAAGACACATAGTGCTATCGGTGCGGATAAGGGTTTTGTGAGAATATCTGACCTAGATCATCTCTAGTTTCTCGCGAAGTGCTTTAAGAAATCATCCGCTCAGTCACAGATGCTCTTGATTAGTATTTGATAGCATCCTGGATTTAGATCTAAGATTTGACAATTGATTTCAGTTGGCTTCAGTGATCTATTGGATCCTTGTTTTAGATCTACAGATCTATAGATCTGTTTAATATATTTCTGTTGCAAATTGGGCCCTTAAAGATGTATCTACAGTTCTCTAAAGTTTCTGCTCAGTGACAACAATGTTCAATAGCATGCTACAAGTAGTGACAGTGCATTACATTTCTCAGAATCAGGATCCTTCAACAAAAGTATTTTTAAGGTCATATTATGCATGTGCTACTTGTTTTACTGCATATGGATCAATGGGTCATTGTAATCTTGTTTGTTGAATCATTTGATGATGATATAAGAAGAATAATTTGCAATCATTTTCCCCATAGTGGGTTTTTCCGTCGTCTCAGAGCAATCCTGGTGTCTATATGTGTGCATGCTTTTCTTCCTATGTTTCTTTATGTTCCGCTGCATAAATGATGATGATGTTATTGTTCTTTCTACATAGTTGCATATGTTGATGGTTAATAGTGTAAATATGAATAATAATATAATGACATGGGGTGAACTTAATGTGTTTATGAAGAAATGAAAATATCAAAGAAAATATCAATGTATCCCTATGAAAAATCAACACTCTCCGTGTAGATCATGCACACACACACACATATACATTTAAAATTACACATTTTAGACTAAGTTATGCTACGTGAACACACACATACCTCTTAAGTTTTTCCAAAATTTGCAAGGACATATATTGCATTTAATGGAAAATTGAGAGATTATATGACACTAATTTTTTTGCGAAAAAATATCATTAGGACAACAACATAATTCTCCACATATTGTGTTTTTACTCCTAATCAAAATTCACAATCCTTATATGAGTTTTGAGGGCTGCAATTTGATAAAAGAGGAAAAACTTGAAATTCCATCACCACATTTGGCCTAAAAAGTGTAACCCATCTTCATGAATTCACCCTCCCTTAAAACATTATACTCCTTATCTATATAAGGTGATTGACGCGATTATAAAAGGTGTATGCATTTATAGACATGTGTATAGTGCTAGCTGAGGTATTGGGCACAAAGGATGTATAAGTCATCTCAACTCTTGTGTACTCAAGGTTCAATGAAAATGCATACTTAGGCTTATGTAGTTTTACAACTTTAACGATTCAACTTCTTCTACTAGACTCTACTTTATGCTAGTACCTAGTCATGACTATGCCACAACAACTCCCCAACCACACCTTCTAACTTATCCTTGAGTTGGATTTTGTGTCTCATTTTGCAAAAATGAGCTCTAGGTCTAGAATTTCTGTAATGGCTGTGTGTTTGAAACCCCTCTAACCCAAGTTTGTAGATAGCAGTTGCGTTACCATGCTAAGAAATATATGGTCAACTAAGTCTATATTATAGCCCCAAAGTTCAGTTTCATGCCATATTTTAGGCATGAGTTCATCTGCTTCTTTATCACAACTCCATCCTTTGACACTATAACATAGACCAATAATGTGATGATGAAATCTTTTGCATCCAACAGAAACCTTGTAATGGCATGGATAATCTCTACATTTTCAATGATTTTCCTATCTATTCAAGTCCCTCCAAATTGGGTTTGTGATAACAATAGCCTTACACACTTTCTTGTTGCTAGAGGGTTTCCAAAATATGGGGCATGTAATAGGCTTGTAATAAACTATTTGTATAAGGTACTAAATGACATCAAAGTCTTAGAAATAATCCACCAATTTCACTTTCTTGACATATCATTTTAGATGGATATTTCATCCCTGTGCATATGCACTAGGATGTTAAGTATCTCAAACATGAAAACTACACTTTGAACCTCTAGAATGGGGGCCTTCTCCCTCTCAACTTGTTATTTTCGGTCTTAATATATGTTTTACTCTTGCCTATTATTGGTACATGTGTACAAAAATTCTCCTTATTCTCTAATGCTTCTTTATCTTAGAATCCATCTTTCCATAGCTCATGCCACAGGTCAACAAAACCTTGCTCAATTGTGGATAGTGGTTTTCCTCTCACTATAGTTTTAAAATTTTAGTCATTGAATCCAATATTCTATAACCATAATCCTTTACTATCTCTACAAATATAACTAATATAATTGTGTCTCTAAAAATATTCCAATACACCAATGTTTATGCTCCAATGATAAAAACATTTTAAAAATGCAACCAATAAAGCCTTGCTTTAACTACTTTTCCAAGGATTGATGTTAATTGAAGTGTGTACCATCTTAAATGCAGATTTTCTATCCCATCCCACATATTTGACATAAATTCCTTATAATTCCTATTTGTATTTGATCATTAATGCAAGACAATATATTATTTTTGTAGTAGCTTTCCAAACCATAAATATAAAGTCACCAACTTGGGAGTGGCTTGCACGACATTACAAGCTTGTTTGGGTGCCACCTACTTGGAAAAATATACAATGATGACAAAAATTTATTCTTATATCAATAAAAGTCTCTTAAGCATAATTTTTAGACATATAACCTCCTCCATTGCAACAACCTAATTCTACTCATACACCCTTGTACTTTGTAGTTTGTTTTCTTCATAGTTTCCCTAGTTCCTATGACACCCATGCCATCTCATCATAGATGCCAATTTTTTGCTAACACCTTAACCATAGGGATTTATTATTATGAAATATTTTTAATTTCATGCAACTATGAATATCTTCTCCTATGATATTCCTATACCTATAAGTTGCAAAGTGAGAAGAATTAAAGAAGATTTAAAATTCTTGAAATGAGATTATATAGAGATTTACATGTACAAATGGAATTGTTAGAAATAAATGATGAAATTGAGTTATATTATGGAATATTATCCTCCCATCTACGAAGTCCTTATGGTATTTCCATGAGTGTTGGGACTACATAGGGTTTCATCATTGACCAATAATTTTTAGTCGTCCATATAACTTTATGAGAAACACTGCATCCTTGTCATTTATTTGCAAAAATCTAAAGGGTTGTTGGCTTAAGGGGTCCGGACCTAGGTTCAGAGTGTTCTGCGCAACCAAAAAAACCCTCCAACTACTAGCCCTTCTGGTAGTGATTTGCTTGCGCATACCAAAGTCTCACCCGAAGTAGTATGGGGGGGGGTGTCGGAACCAGGTTTCCGCACCCTAAGGGAGAAATATGTTGTGGATCTAACCTCACCAATCTGATCTAATTACTATTGTTCTGCATAAGTGCCCCTTTTTCCCGATTCATATCTATATTTAATAAAATCTTTAAGACAAAAGCAAACTTGCACAAACATAGAGATCTATTTTATCCAGATATTATCTCACTGAAACCCTTAAACAAAAAGAGAGATAGATCATGCACAATTATATAATCAATTCAGATAGACACACATCAATAATGTAAACTGCGACAGATCTATAAGAAAATCAATACATAAATACATAAACATCATTCATGCAAGTAAAACAAAACTTTCGCCAAAGCTTATCTTTATTAGGAGATCTTCAGTGATTACAATTCAGTCTTTTGCACACATAGCCACAGAGTCCTCACACACAGGCCAGGACTTAGGGTCTCCTAGCACACAGCCGCAAGAGCCTATCTCTACTCATACTTATCACAAAAACTTTCCCAAAATCACATCACCAATACATAATCATCTATCAAGTATGATTCTACTTGAATCAACATGCCTATTTATATAATTTAAATGCGTAAAAAACATGGTCTCAAACTGTGGTTTGAGCCCCATGTTTTACCCTTTAACCTTTTACAAAAAGAAGGAGCTTTGACCCGTCCCAAAACCCCCTCACCTGCGTGTTGCGCTTTAATAAAATAGAAAAAATTGACTCAAATTTGACCCTAGGGGACCCTAGCCCAACAAGGTTCCTTGTAATTGCATCTTCAACTTTCCCAGGTGTTTCCAAAATTTACAATTATAGTAGCCCCACTTATTAAAACTATTTTTTCTTGATATGTTGATCGTGCTGTACATTTTGGTGGTACTTTTTTATTATTTAATGGTATCCCAACAAAATTCTATGTTCCTCTAACCATAATAGTGTGTCCAACCTATCCTATAATTGTAATTTTTGTATCTTCATTGTGATAATTATGTGTAGACTCAATATCCCATATCCTAGTGGGATCATTTCTTCCATTCCATACACCAAGTAAACTTTGTGCATCGCCAAGGTCTCAAATGTAGTCATATAAACCCATAGAATGATAGCAAGTATTTCATCTCAATTATCCCTATTGACTAACCACACCTTGGTCAATCCACATTCTAAAATATTTTTAAATGCCTCCATCATTCCATTAGCCTATGAATGATATGATACCATCTTATGGTGTTGCACCATGAACTTCATTAGTGCAACCACTTCTCCACCAATGAAATGTTGACCCTTAGCACTAGTGGAAATATTCAAAAATCTAAATCTCTTGATGATGTGCTTAAAGATGAAGCTAACATCATTCCTCGTCGAGAAATATATAATCGACATGGCCTTTTTCCAATGAATCAAATAATCAATGGTTATGAATATGTACCTAACCATTGAATAACATGTCAATGGATTAATAGGTCCAAAAAGTCGACTACATAGAGTTGAAATGTTTAGACAATAAGGGGTTGCAGTAGTATTTCATCTCTCAATGAGGATCATTCCTTGTATTAGTAGAAGTCACATTACTTGGCATACTTCCATGGCATCTATAAATAAATTCAACCACCACAGTCTTGCATGAACCAACTTTTATTTAGTATCCTTACCTCTATATTATCCATTCCTCCAACCATCATGGACTTCCCACAATTTTATCAAACAACACTCATGATCCAACATCCATCTTCACAAAATCCCATTTTTTTTTGTTAGTTAACACAATTTCCTTACTGTCAAATGATAATTTATTACATGTACCACCAACTAACTTTGTTGTCACCAATCATAATCATATTAGTGTTGAATTTGAAGTGTGTAATTTGATGATATCTATGAATAATTGTAGAATGAGTTACATGTTAAAGAGACAACCTAAAACAAATCAACTAACCCTGCAATTTCTCCCTTATGTGTTTGGAAGAGATGATCAAGACCATGTTTTGACTTCCCTAGCTTCACAACCACTTTGAAATCAAACCCTTTGGAGAAAAAAAAATCAATGGAATGTTCACTCCTCTAGCACAGAATTGTTTACCATATATTTCATGGCAAGTGGTTTGTGAAGAACTAAGTTAAATGAGTGGCATACGAGTACCACAGATTGATGCACACTAATTTAAGTTATTTTGTCAAAGATTTTGATATAACGACTAAGAAACAACACATAAAAATGCAAAAAGAGCTTTGCATGATGATCAAAACAAAAAAAATTAAAGCACCGATCATATATATATATTTTTTTTTAACCATGGTGAATCTGTAGCTCTTTAGATTAATCTAAGGGATGTCCCAAGATCAATCCTCGTGGCTGCCATATAACACCAAGAGTATATCCAACAACCTGCAAGCTAGACATACTAGAATCTTATGATTTAGCAAGAGTCAAGACTCCATGGGAAAGGGGGAGCCTACTCCTTGAGCCGGATCATAACAGGCCATATACTCAATGGAATTTGAACCTTGGTCTTGTTGGTTTCACCTAACGAAACTTACCGTTAAACCACATATCACTGTATGAATGGTTGTGGGCTTGTCCCGGATCGATTAATCTCTCGCGGCAAGCCACACCCTAGCTCAAGATCAAGCACATGACCTATTCGTCTTTACGAGAGCGACCTTACCACTACGCTGCCTATTTTAACGCCGCAAATCTTGATAAAAAATGGAAACAAGAAAAATGTTGAAGCAATAATCCTAGAGGTGGTTGAAACTGTAACAAACTAGACCCACCCTTTTGACCTCTATGCATGGAAATTAAACAATGAGTATGGAAAAACTTGCCTCTCTTATCAACCCTAGATCAGGATGATCAGTAGCTTCTAATAAACCCTAGAACATGATTATTAGAAGCTTCTTATCAACCCTAGATAGTGTTGCAGAGCTTATTATCAACCCTAGATCATGATTATCATAAGCTTCTTATCAACCCTAGATAATGTTGCAGAGCTTATTATCAACCCTAGATCATAATTATCAGAAGTTTTTAATGATGAGAAACTAAAAACTTTAGCCATAATCTCAATCCCCAATAGAATATTTGTGCATGTGATCGAGAGAATGGTGAAATACTCCCCCACTCTGAATCTCCAAGATATTGATGAATTAAGTAATGGAGTAGATGATCTGGACGACGAACTATGTTTGTTTTTTGTTTTCAAGTAATATTCCAATATTTAAATTTAAAAAATAGTAAGTATTTATGTTTTTTAATTTAGAATTTTTGACTTCTCTTATGCTTTTTTGGTTTTAAGTATATTTAAATATTTAATTTAAAACATAGTTAATATTTTTGGTTTGAATTTAATTTAGATATTTTTACTTCGTTAGGTGTATTTTGATTTTTCTAGTAAATTTGTCAACCTTATGTTTATACAGTATTATCTAATTTCAACTACTTCACAATAATTACATTATTATTTATTTGATAATAATGATCACAATTAGTAAACAACACTTCAATATATTATTTCCTTTCTTATTTTGTGAATGTTTAAAATCAAAAATAAATGGATCTAATTCTTGAAAAGGTTCACAAAGTGAGGTATAAAAGTTTTATATGTAAAAAAAATTGTAAAACTTGTGACATGAATAAAGTAATAATGAATGTTACTTTCTCTTGATATCCTTGGTATAATTGCTTAATTTTTCACTTTAAGAGGGGCCTTAAAATACAAGTGCAACTTTGAGGGAATTAATAAGATTTCTCCATCATTACCACAACAATTCTCTCATTCACTTTACATTAACTCTTCTTTGGCACAAGGGTTATCTTTAGAATAGGCTCACAATAGTAATGCAATGGAGGCTTAAGGTGATACAAAGGCTTAGCTTTAGCAACATGGATATTGGATTATATGGAAATAAAGTGGACCAAAGATGGAAACTAGTGTCTATTCAATTTAGACAAATGAAGTCAATAACAAAAACGAATCGGGATAAAAATAAAACACTAAAAAAGGGGCTGTGAAAGTGTTGTTACTATTGCAAAGCTTCCCCTAACAAATAATATAACTAAAAATAAATGTTTTTAGACCCTTATAAAGGTGCTCTAGTTATGCATATGTTTAACAAATAAAGGGTAATCTTACTTAAAGTATGAAAACATCATGCAAATTTTTAAGAAATAAAATCACATAAATGATTCAACTAGAGAGTAAAAACAATAAAAATTTTTAATTATAAAAACCTCTTTAAACCTTCTTCTCCAATGACAAAACAACCTTATTATGGAGTCCTTATTACCTTTGGATTATTAATGTGATTTCCAATGACACATATTCATCAATATGAGAGAAAATGGAAGTCAAAATTACATGGAACCCTTATAAGATATTCAGATTTCTTCAAAAGAGATATGATTTGTTAATCCAACCATAATCAACAATGAAAATTGCAAATCATTCTACAGTTTTTAATTCAATCTCCTTTACAATAAAATAGTAATTAATGGTTTCTAGATCTACTTTATTCTCCAAGAAAATACTAGAAAAAAGCTAAATTATTACATAATTGGCTATTCAAGGCAAAAACGGAAAATACAATAATAACATAGTGCAATAATTATGAATGGGATGTTACATGTATATCTCTTAAGAAAAACGCCTCCTTGATTGAGGCATCTTTGACCAAGTAATGTTACTTATCTTATTCTCCTTTGGAACATCCAACAAAGATGATCTTTAACAACTAACTCTAATAAATATTAATAAATGTGAAGCCAAACGATGTGCAACACTCTTCAAGGGAAGAAAATATCCCCCCTTTTATCTAGGGTCATAATAATAAAATAATCCTCCAAAAAAGGAGTTCCTTAAATAAATGTGAAAAATAATTGTACCATCATCAATAATTGTGCCAAGATGCCAAATAAGAGAGAGCTTCAGTATACCAAGGAGTCCACCATGTAGAAATGATAAGAATATACCAAAAATAGCCCAAAACCTAAGGCATTAATTTCAATGAGTCAACAAACCCTCAAATAATGGAAAACATGGCTAAATATGCAATCAATGATCCTAGGTTTTGACAACAACCTCTTCCACCATTGGTGGAACAACTTTTATATGTGCGCCATTGGCATTGTTTTATGTGAAAATAATTGAATATTCTCAATCCAAGGGAAAAAAGAGTGAGGTTACCTAGAAGAATGTGCATAGTACCTAGATCAATGTGCATAAACACTCATAACAACACAAAATATGGAAATGAGTTGGAGTGACTTAGATAAACGCACACCTAAGGTGGGATGCTCTCAAAGATAAGAATAAAATAATAAAAAATTTGCACCACCATGTGAAACCATGTGTCAATAGAGCAAGGAAATTTAGGAAACTGTGCCAATGTAGGAGGGTTTGACTATATACAACCATTAAAGACCACCAAAGGATGAAGGCACTCTACAAAAGTGTGAACATGTATAGCATTCCTCAATAAAACATCTCATCCACTCAATGGACCATCACAAATCTCAAGGTGCATAATTCAATTAATACCATGCTAAACCTTACAAACCCATAATTTAATAAGTCTTTTTTCTCTAATGAAAACCAAGATTAATGTGAATGCACACTTTCCCAACAACAAAGCACTAAACACAAATCTAATAAAGAACCATAAGACTTAGGAAAACTCTTATTTGTTGGCTTTATTTCTCCATGCCATGTGCTACTTGATCAATTAAGTATGAACATATATATACCTAGACAAATTCTCACTAAACACCTCAACACCCATAGTGTTTAGTAAATGTAATTTTCACAAGGGGATGTCCTAAAAGAAAGTGTGTACAAATGTCATGCTCAATAATAAGTAAATTGTTGTTATCGATGGAATAATGAAGACACTAAGATGATAATCCATAAACATATGAATAATGCCAAAATAATGACCCATGATATATATAGAGCAACAAAATTTCTCCAAACTAAACATCATCCAAATGCAACTTACTTGGACAAGGATTTCATAATTCACATTATATATGTGTGCTATATATGAGGTAATAGGTTGTTTAGATTGATATAACCTCCTGATTTATAGGAATTAAAAAAATCATAAAATTTATTTCGAGTTTATTTGATTTAAAATGATAAATATATGGAAAAAAAAAACAAAACAAAGTGACAAAAAATAATATTTTAAATTTCAATTATTATTATTAAACTGTGAGAATTAGTAATTTATTATAGCATCTTGTTTGGTCCAGAATCAAACCTATTAGTTGTCACTAGAATCCCAAGAGTATATCCAAAAACTTACAAGACATGTAGGCCAATAACCTTATTACAATGAGGCAACACCTCAATCTTATAATAAATAACAATAATAATCATCATCCTAAAATCATATATAATTATAAATTCTATCTTTTTCATAAAACACCACACATATTTAACAGTTATATATATATATATATATATATATATATATATATATATATATATATATATATATATATATATATATGCATATATGTATATGTATATGTATATGTATATGTATATGTATATGTATATGTGTATGTATGTATATGTATATATGTATATGTATATATATATATATATGTGTGTGTGTGTGTGTGTGTATGTATGTATATGTATATGTATATGTATATGTATATATATATATATATATATATATATATATATATATATATATATATACATATACATATACATATACATATACATATACATATACATATATACATATACATACATACACACACACACACACACACACACACACACACACATATATATATATATATATATATATAGTTGAAGAGAATATATGTTTTTTATCTAACACTTTACTTTTATCGGTTAATCATTTCATTATCCCATTCCTATAAGCACTTCAATGTATATTTCATTTTCACTAATAATAAAAATAACTTTACGAGAGGGAGGAATTGTCATTGGACCGACGAAAAAATTTAAGCTCAATTTGTGTGGGGCCGAAGACATGTTACAAAAAATTAAGAGGAGTTCTTGGCTCTGTGGAAGGGCTTGGAAATGGATCTGAAAATAAATGTTTCAAGGATTTTGGTTTTTGGTGATTCAATGGTAATAATTCAACAGGTGGTCAAGGTTAGATGTGGGTTCAGTAATGATTCCCCTCCTATTCTTCTTCAGATCTTCTTATTATCCTCTCAGTTTGAGCACATAGAATAAATTAATGTTTATAAGCATATTAAATCCATGGCAGATTCTCTAGCCAAACGTCCCTCTGATATGGCTGAAGGACTAATTGTGATGGGCCATAAAACATTCAAAATTTCCCACATCTCATAACCATGTTAAATCCCAACTGACTTTTTTTGAATTCAAATTATGTTCTAGCTAGGAATATCTTGTGTCAGAAGGATAGGACCTCGGGTTTTCAAAGTATATGGTCCCAAGGCATATATGTTGCAATAAGAAACTTAGGGATCTGAATTGTGAGACATATTTGATGCCATTTTTAAAATGTATCCTCAAAGTGTCCCTTTCTCTCTCATATGTGTCAAGATTTCTCCCCCTCCCATCGATTATTATGTCTTCAACATTTAATATATCACCTTATGTGAGCCTAGTGGGATGTTAGCTTGAACCTTGCTAGTTCTATTTCAAGTTGCATAATTGAGATAATGTTTTCATCTCAAGGTGTTTTCATTTACCAGACCTCTCAATGTCCTTTGTCGATCCCTTGGTGGGATTTGGATTTGCATTCCCCAATGGGTCCGTGGATATGTTAGATCTATGATTATAAATGGATTTATGCAACCTTCCAATTTCTTCATGGTGACTTCCATTTGGGTGGTATTGCAAAGTTGGAAAATTCCCTTGGAGTGATTAGGCTTCAGTGGCATGTTTCTCCCACAGCATGGCATACCCTCTTCCCACTCTAGACTTAGACATTGTGGATCATTTGAAAAATAAACTTTTGGGTGTGTTCGAGGCATTAAGGGTGGCAAGACAAAATTAGGATGAAATGGACAAGTAGAAATGAAGTCCTCTCATCTCCTTATGGAGGCTAAATTTCTAAGGATTATAGGAATCCTAGAAATTTCATTCAATGAACTACGTGACAAAGTTGCAACTCATTGTTCCAAGATCATTACAGTAGAAAATTGAAGGGGTGGCTTTGTGCAGGATGATAACAGTGGCCATTGTAGTGATCTGCCAGGAAAAAATAAACTTCATCGTCAACGAAGGAATGAATATCTTGGGAATGGCCTTTGTTGATGGGCTCTCTTTGATTGTATTTCTCTATTTTTGACCATCCGTTTTATACTATAATGCAGATATTTCCTGGTATTAAAGGTTTTTTGTATAGTTATAAGTAGATATACCTTTAGCTTTGGGAATAAATGCAACCTTTGTGCTTGCACAAATTTTGTATGGTACAATGAAAATTTACACAGTTTGATCTTAGAAAGACTATGTAAGGGTTGTGGCCCACACTCTAGATTTTATTACTATAAATCAACGTCCATCCCTTTAAAAATAATAAAATTAATAATCAAAACGAATTTATTTATATAAATTAAATTTTATAGATTTTTAAAATTTTAATGTTAAGGGGAGGTAGGAGGGGGAGGGATTCTCTTGAATCTCGATAGAAATCCGGAAGTAAAGTTTGCTTGGAGACTAGGTTAAAGAATGACTAATCATGCTAATATTTATGGGCTCTACGTTGGCCTCTAACTAGCCAAAGACCCGTGAATCTCTTCCATTATCATGTTGGGGGATTCTTTCATCATAGTTCAACACCTTAAATTGAGCTGTCTCCCTAGGAATAAAATTTTCTCGCTTCTCCTTTGAATAATCAACAGTATCCTTGAATCAATTTTTCATAAATCTTATTATCATATCCTCCATAGCCAAAACAAATATGTTGATGCTCAAGCTAATTTTTCTTATCAACTGGAATAGGTTCAACATGATGTCAATAGCTAACTCAGATTGAATTTTATTCCTTTAATATATTAAACGAAGTACCTAGCCCCTCCCTTTCATAAGAAAATATGAATGGATAATGGCCTAGGTTAATTTGATTACGTTATATGATAATTATTATGGAGAAATCCTCCCCTCCATGCCTTCAAATTCAACCCCTTTGGAATATAAACCAAGGCTCTTCAGGTGGTGTTATTCACTTTTCAGGTCATTTGAGGTGGCATAATACATGAGTGGAGGCCATGAGAGAATTTATACCATACACACGTCAAAGGTTACATTTGGACTCCTCCTCTCCCTCATGGCAGTCTTCTTACCAGGTTTTATGCACAACATATGGGGTAAATAGATGAATTTGGTGTCAAAGATATCCCCTAAAGCGTGGGAAATCTATGAATTACAATAAACATTAATGGAGGTTGATATCAGGCTTATGTTGCAGTATTTGGTCTGTAATTATTCATATGGGAACCCATGTGGCCATCGCTCTATATGGTATATTTTCTAACCCTTTAATTTATGTTTTGATCTCCTCCCTTCGATTTGTTGAAATTCTTCCTAAATTTTCTACCCCCTTCTAAATAGACAAGGGGATCCCTTGCTCTCAGTAAGGTCCACACTCTGCTTCATATTCGCATTGGATGCATTCAGTTTGTCCAAGATCACTCCTAGGAATCAATCTCTTTGTCCAAGAACATGTATAAGGAATCTAAATATTTCAGGAAAAAAGTTAGGAAATTTTCCATAACAAATCCATAGGTTACCAATTATGTTAAAATGTGTACTTGGTCATCATGCGCATTCATTGATCTAGCTCCAACGAAAATGAATGGATTTCAACAAGGCATTTCGATTCTATTATCATCATTTATAATTGGGTTTGCCTCTTAGAGGTATATTTGTCAACTCCTTTTCATTGTTGTGAAGTTTTGTGCATCCCTGAGTCTTATTGTTCAAAGAGCACTCTCCCGGTGCTTTTCATCTCCGCATTCAGGCACTCTAAGATCTTGTCGAATTTTTGGTTAGTTCACTATGGAAAACCAAGGAAGTCCCTCCTCCATCTCTACATTTGAAAAATTCACTCACTGTAACCTCTACCCACACCTCCAATTAGATAGGCATGAGGAAACCAATGATATCCATCAATATATCAACCAACAATCAACAAAAATTTTCTTTTTGATAAAGGAAGTTCAGAGTCAACAAGTCAGAATCCATCAACAGGAAATTAAGATCGACTGGATGCGTCGCCAATTTGTAGAACTATAGGAACAATGAAATTCAAAGGACAATAGAAGCATGATCAGTTGTTCCCTTGGTGGCCCCTCAGACAATATGTCCATATATACTCCTTAGTAAGCCATTTTTTCTCCATGTAAATGCATTTTGTTAAGTGGTCAATATTATTGATTCTATAGTTGAAGCAATTATTGTTTTTACTCGAAGGGTGAATGTAGAAAAATTTTGGTGGAAAATTTTGCCCGTCTTCTTTCAACCCTTATCGAATATTTTGTCTCTCAACAAAATGTAAATTCCTCGAGTATTTCATTGCAACTAGGTGGAGGATTAATAGAAAAGTCCTCCTTTTTGTAAAAAAAAAAAATTACATTAATATTAAATATAATGTAAATATCTCTGAAAGTTAGTTTGATTGGTTTAATTTTTGTTGTTAGAGAATTTTTGCTATTTATAGGTCACGGGTTCAATTCTCTCGCAATCTTGGTGTTAGGCTCCATGGTTGAGCTGACATGAAGTGATCCTTCCTGGTAAATCTTGATACAATTATTCCATAGATGTACCTATGAAAAAAATATTAAAAAATTATTTTATAATTTAATATATTTTATAAAATTAATAAATTAATAAATTATTATTAAAATACTTTTATTTTTTAATTCAATCTTATTATAGAAGAATTGATTAAGAATTGAGATATTTTTTTCAATTTTATTTATATTAAGTGGAAAAAAAACTTTTACTTTGGCTAGATAGCTAGATCACGTGGGTATCCCCCTTTGTTCCCACCCTATGCTTTGGATATCACTACTTTTATCTCATTGGTCACAAATCGAATACATTACTGGAAAGTAGAGTCTTCTCGTTTTATTAGGAAGTTGGAAGAAATTCCAAAGGTTGAGGTTTTTACGTCACAATCAAGAGCATGAGCCTTGCATTTGGTTGAACGTGGCTTGGTAATCGAATTGATGGAAATTTGGCCCTCCCTACATTCTCTGAAGTTGTGGATTGAAAAAAATTGGAAATCCATGATCAAGGGTTCTGTAACTTCGAATTTCTACTAAAAAGATTTTTCTACCTTCTTTTTCAAGGACAAAGATGATTGAGATCTAATATTTCGAAGCGGGCCTTACCTTATGGGGGCCCAAGGGTTATATTTGGATTAATGGGGCCTAGATTTTAACCCTGAAAGTGATGTCCCATTTGTTTTCCCTATTTTGGTAAAGCTTCCCTTTTTTCCCCTGCATTGTTGGAATGATACTACTTTTAGACCCATCAGCAATGCACTAGGGAAATAAATTGATTGAGCCAAATCACCAGAGGGGATCTTCTCCTATGCAATTATATCCATGGAGGTAGATATGGAAAAGGGGATCTTAGAGACAATATCCATAAATTTTGATAGTTGGACCCATATTCAGGATCTCGACTATGATAAAATTCCTTTAAAATGTAAAGTTTTCCATGAATATGATAACTTTGCAAGAAGATACCAAAGGAAGCAGGAAGAGAACAAAAAAAAAATGGAATAAAGGAGAATAATTGAAATAGCAAGGAGGAGAAGAGGCCTAACTAAACAATGGAACAATCTGCCCAAGAAGCCAAATCTGAATGGGAATAAATGGAAAGGACCAACTTCCCCTAAGCAATCCACTCTGGGGGGAGGGGAAGGACCTAGTAAAGGACAAAATGACAAAATTAATATCTTAGAGGCTCTCAATTTGGTAAATGAATAAGGGGGAATTATTGACACCAATGTATAATAACATGTACAATTTTCAGGACTAGGGCATGAATGAGAGAAAAATGATGAATACATGCCACCATTAGAAAATGATCCAATACCAAAGAAACAAACAGTGAAATATTCCTCGAAAGAGGAATAATTCCTCTCAACTAAAAGCTCCAAATTGGGCCCTTCCTTTTTGAGCTCAACTAATAGGAAGTCGAAGGAAGAGAAGAAGAAAAAAAAATGCTCGAACGGAAGCCTAATCGACAAATCAATAGAGGGTTAAGACATGAAAAAATAGAGAAGGATAATGAAATGTGAACATAGGAAATCTTAGATCCAAAACAAAAGGTATATAGAAACACTAAAAAAGGAGGAAACTTAGCCCCTCGACAAGGGGCTACTCATACAAAAAGTAAGTAATGAGGGTCCTCTCTAGGAATTATAGTGGATTGGGGTCATCACGAAGGATGGAGGAAGTGAAATCTTTGATCAAGAAAGAAAGACCCTTAGGTATCATACTCTAGGATATAAAATGGGGGATCAAGAGGTCCTCCAAAATCAACACAATATTTGGAATGGTAGTGGGATTATTTCTATCAGTGCAAGAGGAGCTTCAAGAGGGATATCCAACATGTCGTCTAAATCTTCGCTGAAATTGCTCGAATCTAGTTCGACATCTCACAAGTTGAATACTCATTTTATACATATTCCTTCATATCAAGTATGCTCCATTATCAATATTTACATTCGTATTCAATTCAGAGGAAAACATGATTGTTGGAATTCCTTAATGGCCTTTGGGGACATGCTTTCTTTATCAAAATGCATATTGGGTGGCGAATTCAATACGACAATGCTTCAGTGGGAGAAAAAAAGGGGGAGCTCCATTCGAGATCAATTCCAAGAACATTTAGAAGGCCTTATCCATAAATTAAAATTTCTAGATATAAAGCCTTCCACTAACAAATTAACTTAGATAAATAAGCAGAATATTGGACCAAGCGATATTATTTCCGAATTAGAATTTTTTTATTTTTAGATTCATTCTTATCCAAAAATATATTGGTCATTTCCAAAACCCTAGCTTGGATTAACTCAAATCATGGACTGATCGCTCTTGATATCTCAAAAGACATTGACTTCGAGTTATTACCCTTTCAATATTGTTCGATTTAGGAAAAATCACCAAACTTCGGTGATCTGGGGAAGAAGGTTTGCAGTGAGTGGGTATTGGGAAGCCCAATTACGACATGGGAGAAAAATATCAAGCGCTTGAAGTTATCATTAGACAATGGGAATGAGACAAAAAGTAAGAAAAATAGGGAAAGATATAGGTGTACATGAAAAAAATGGAAATTATACAGGATAAGATGGAGAATGGGTTAGTGACACATGATTTGATGCAAGAAGAAAGAGAATAAGTTAAATCCTATCAAAGTATCTCAAAGAGGAAGAAGAGATTTGGAATTTGAAATCTCAAAGCATTTGGTTAAAGGTTGGATATATGAATAAAAACAATTTCACAAGCAAGCAAAAAATCAAGTCTAGTAAAACAATATTAAATAGATTGTTGCTATAGGTATGAAAAATTAATATTTTGCATCAGTCAAAGAGGAGGTGGTCAGTCACTTCAACAATTTGTACAACGCCACATGCCTTAGTAGCCCTAAAGTGGAATAATTAATGCCATAACATATTGTTGAGTCTATTTGACAAGAAGACAATGATTTTTTGATAAAACACCCCACCAAAGAAGAAACCACAAGCTGTGATTTCTTCAATTTGGACAAAGTAACAAGCCCGGATGGATTCTATTCTAATTTTTACCAACAATTTTCGGAGGTAATCAAATTTTATTTCTGAAAAATTGTGGGTTATACTTTAAATAACAACTGCATGGAGGGATGAATTAATTCTCAATTTTTAGCCTTGATCCCAAAATATCTAAATCATTCTTCCTTTTTAATATTTCTATCGATATCACTCTATAATGTCTCTTATAAAGTGATCTCAAATATTTTTGCCAAAAGGCTTAAACCTATTTTGCCCAGACTTATCTTAGAAGAAAAGTGAGGATTCATGCATCAAAGGAGGATATTTTATAATATCATCTTGGTTCAAGAGGCAACCCAACTCTAGCCAAAATCAGGAAGACAAAGACATTATTATTAAACTAGATATGGAAAATTCCTTTGACAAAGTAAGTCATGAAATCCTCTTCCAATAAATAGACAAATTTGAATATTTTTCCAAATTTACTTGATGGGTTTCCTTATGTATGAAAGTGCCACATACTTCCCCTTTGGTTAATGGAAGAACGGTTGGTTTTTTCCAACCCTCTCGAGGGCTTCGTAAAGGCTACCCTCTATCTCCTTTCTTATATATTTTCATGGAAATTTCTCTTAGCCACATGTTGGAATACAAAAGGACATGTGTGAGCCTTACAAAAATTTGATTCTCCAAAGGTATCAAAAGCATCAACCACTCTCAATTTGTTGATGACATGCTCTTATAGGGGGGTGCCTCCATAATAATAGCTAGAAGGTTTTTTTTGGATTCCATTCTTGAAGCCTATGGAGGCCAAACAAAATCATGGAAATCTCATATTTATACATGGAATGTATCATTAAGGAAGCTTAAAAAAATTGGAAGAATTCTAGGTTTCCAAACATTTGAATCATAGAAGGAATTCAAACATCCAGGAATTCCAATCCGCTTGAAATAAAATTCATCTCAATCATGGGAGGGAGTCCTAACAAAATTCAAAGGGAAATTTTCCTCTTTCATATCTCGATGGATCAACCTTTCTAGGCATGTTGTTGTTATTAAGGAAGCTCTCTCTACTTTTACTTTATATAAGTTCTCAACTCTTCTTACTCCACAGAGAATCATTTTGGCTTTATGTAAATAATCCAAAAAATTCCTATGGGAAGGTGGTAAGGAAAGCTAAAAAAAAAATCCATTTTCTTTAATGAGATTGGTGAAGGCCCTTAAAAATCATGGGCGTTTGGGAATATGGGATTCATTTCTAATGAATAAGGTAAAAGGAGCAAATTTAGTTTGGATATTTGTCACCAAAGAAGAAGAATAGTAGAAAAGCAGTCTTGAACGAAAATAATGTTCAAAGAGACAAATCTTGATGCTTGGAATCTTTCCAGATAATGAAAGGGTTCTCCTCAATTTGGAAATTATTTATTTCAACATACCCCCTCATCGGTTCAGGGTTGTATTGGAAGATAGGAAATGGTAACAATATTAATTTATGGGCTGATAAGATTAAGCGATTTCCTAAATTCCTCCCCTTGCGAGAAGCATGTGGAAGATATCTCTCATACTTTTTTGGAATGTGAGTATATAAAAATGCTATGGATGGAAGCAAAATCTCCTCTCCACAATAGGCTCAAATGGCCCTATTCTTTGCAATAATTCTTCTCCTCTTGGAAAAGGAATTATAAAGAAAGTCTTATACAAAAACCTCATCTCAAAATGTATTGGGAAGCCCTCAAAAAATTTATATACTAGAAATTTTGGCTTTCTAGGAATAATGTGATATTTAATAACAAGCTTACTTCTCCTTAAAGCACTGAAATTAAAGCATTATCATTGTGTGCCGAATTTTAAGCTCAAAAGTATGATTGTAGCTCCCCTATGGAAGAGTTCGATCAATCAAATCAAGTATGGCTTTACAAATTGGTAGATATGGATAGAAACCCACAAATTACTGGTTAAAATAAAAAAAAAATATGAGAGAATGTTGGAAGCTTAGAATGATAGATGTCGAATTAATAACTTGGAAAAATCGTAGAAAAGGATGGATTTTGTATTTTAATAGGGAATCCAAATGAAATATAGGAGGGGAAGTGACCTTTTATGACACAAAGGATGACTAAATTTTCAGGTACTCATTGGGGACTTGGTCATATAAAAATTAATCAAGTAGAGAGTCATGGTCTTTATTAGGGTCTCTAGATTGCCAAATAAAAGTAGGTTAAGGAGCTCACAATTATAGGAGACTCCCTCCTTATTTTGTAGCATTTAGCTAAAGGTTTAATCTAGAAGGAAAAATATTCGGAAAATATTATGAAAGGAGCATGAAAAATGGAAAAATACAATCCATCAATAACATACTCTCATGTATTACAAGACCATAACAAAGAAGTATACATTCTCACTAATGATAGATGCAAATTGAAAGCAAGAGAATTGCACATCAATGACCAAATTAGGCCATCAATTATCCCTTAATAGAATTTAATATCTCAAACATTAATTTAACCTAATGTATATCATCTCATTAAATTAGGTTCATAGTCATCAAAGACTTTATTATCAATAAATATATTATGTGCAATTCTTTAAAATATACACCAAAAAAACCATTTTTGTCACTTAGAAATACAAAAAAAAAAAAATTAGCCTATCTTTTAAATAAGAGAAAAATAATAAAAAAAATGAAAAAATTAATATGTAATTATTAGTATATTCAACACAAGCCAAACACCAATTTATATAATATAATACTCTTTCCAATAAAAACAAAATAGATTAAACATTAAAATTTAAAAACTCTTTAATATAACTAAAATTGATTAACCCTTAAAATTCCTTTGATATAGTTATTCTTAAATTTGTAATCATCACCATGTCTCGAACTAAGCTCTTTGTTTCATTTTTAATTTAGTTTTATTTATTACAATTACATGTTTTAAAATGATAAAGTTGAATTAAAATTTTCTATTGTAAATAAATTTGGTATAAAATTACATATTTAAAGTAATTTTGTAGAAAGAATTATTGTTTAACACTAGTTTAATTGGGAATATTAGTAAAGCATATCATCATGTAGTTTTATTATTATGGAAGATTTTTTTTTTTAATAATCAAAATTTTGTTTAAAAATAGTGTGCTTTTAAATTAATTTCTATGTTATTTTTTCAATTTTGATAGATAAATAATGATATAAATATCTTCTATCAAATGCTTTTGAGGATAAGGGTTATTGTTTAACTTTGCTTTTGAGTTTTTATTCCAGGATAAGGGTTATTGTTTAATTTAGTTTTTGAGTTTTAATAAATAATTTTGTATAAATATTTAATTATTATTAATATTATTAGATTTTATTTATATTATTAATTAAAAATAAATATTATATGTTGGGATTTTTCCAATTGCAATTTGAGAGAAATAGAAGTATAAAAATAAGTCTTTAATCATGAATTCTTTGAAAATGCTTGACTAAGTATTTAAGTCTATATTTATCGAGTTTGTAAGTTATTCCAAAAAGAAAAAAAAAACTAAACCTATCACAATTATCCATGAGGGGTGTCCACCGAGGTAGGGGCTGCAACTGGCACTGAATCGTCTTCATCACTGCTAAGGAATTTTAGGTTAGATAGTGTCTTGGCCAACATTGAAGTTTCCATGTCCATCTTGTTAACATGTTGAAAAGGATTAACGAATAAAATAATTTCTTGTTGAGTTTCATTTCTCTATTTAATTATTTTTAAATAGGATCCAATAGTTTATTGGAATAGAATTATATTTGAATAACATTCTTTATATGCTAAAAAGTCATGACAGGGAACTAGCTAAATATCAATAAATATCAATAACGTTGATGAAAATCAATTAACTTTAACATCTTCGATTAATTAAATAAATACTTTACATTAAAACAACAACAAAATCATAAGGGTGGCAGGAGAGGGAGAGGTTCTTTATGGCCTTAGAGAAATCAAAGTTTTGGAGCATTCACGAGGCTTGGGGAAGATGCAAAAAAATTAAGAAGAAGCCTATGGTTTACTCCAAGACATTCTTCTCGCCAAAGAATTTCAAGTCTCTTCTCTCATTGTGTTGGGTGACTCCCTTTTAATAATTCAGTATTTGGTAAAAGGATCTTCCTCAAGAGACAAAGTTCTAGATAATCTCATAAATCATATCAAGAAAGTATCAAATGATATCCAAAAGATGATTTTCAAGCACATTCTGAGGGAAAATAATTAGAAGAGATCAAAGTTCCAACCAAGGTTGCAATTTGAAGTTTGGAGAGTTGATGGTTAATGATCAATTAAGACCACCCTTTATCCCATAGTAGATTAAGCATGGATCCTATGTTCACATATCAAAAATTTGGTTGGAGGGGGGGGGGGGGGATTGCTAGTCAATGTGGGTTTAGGGGAATATGTTGTAATGAAGGATTATATTTTGAAATAGGTTATTCCAAGTTTTGTTTAATTTTTAGGCTCTACTGGATATATCCCCCTCCAAATGTTTGTATATGATTAGTATTGGTTGGATTCCTGTTCAGAGGATAATTTGGTTCAGGAGTACGTAGATGATACTAAAAATGGAAGAAAATCATAATGTGACTCTCAATGTACAATTATGATTCAGCCATAGATTTGCAATTAGTACAAATATTCTCATTACCTTCCAGTAAAAATAAAAAATAACAACAATCATAATGATAAGTGACTCGTCTTACTGTGACCATATCTTTGATTCTCAATACTTTTGTCACTCCATCCCCTATACGGACAAAGAACCCATCATTGTGCCAATCGTGTTCTAAACTAGGGGCTCTCAAGGAAGTAAGAATAGGAGAGCCCTCCAAGATGTGATTACTATAAGAGATCAACACTTATTGAGAGTTATTATTAAGAATAATATAGATTTTTTCTAGAGGGATAACTTCCCAAATCATTTGAATTTTCATTCCTTACAATATAAAAGATTCATCAAAACATGATCTTGAGGAGCCAGGTGTAGGATCCATTCTCTATTTCCCAAGAGGGATAACAACCAACATCTTTGAATTGAGCCTTGGAATAATGTATAATAACAAGGAAAAAACATACACAATTCTATAAGGACTTCAATTGGCTACCAATATGCATGTTAGAAAGTTAACATTCTTAGGTGAATCTAGCTTAATCATAAAGCATATAGTCTTGAGTATCTCTCCTTGAGACATAGATCTAGCTTCCTTGCTACAAAGGATTTGACAAAATTGTGATAAGTTCAAATCACTATATTGGTTTCATATTCTCCATGAACATAATTCAATAGCTAACTCAAGGAAAGTAAGGTCGCAAAGCAAAACTTTGACATTAGCTTCCACACTTTCTCTGGACTCCATCCTTTGTGTGTATATGGGTGCTTTAGGACTCTTCATCTGACCCACTTTATATGTAAAGCATGGGCATTGTCATTAAAATTGCCTATCTATTAATGTTGAAACCATGGACTATCATGACATTTGTGAGAAAATACCTTTCCTCCAATGACATGTGGTTGCCCTTAGAGAACTTGAAATCTCTCTTCAACCCTATATGGAATATTGCAATAAGTAATATCAATGTTCTACTTTCAAGATGTCATAATGGGATACTACTACAATAAAAGAAACAATTGGATGCTCCAGAGACAATGGTTTGAAAACTGAGCGAATGCCCAAGTACAACAATCTCAACAAAAGAAACAAGACACCTCTAATTGTGGCCTTAGTAGGGTAGCCCTGCCCTTAGTTGCAATTAGCTCTTGACATTCAGGCTGGAAACTAGTAGTAGAAGAATCCTCAACCTTTTGATGCCAATATGGGAAATGATGAAGGCATCAAAAATCAAGAAGCAATCATTCCTCCGTGACTTGAACTCAAATATGTTATGTCTAGTTTAGCTTTTTCAGTTTGTATTAGTCTCTTCTCTAGCAAGTATTTGTATCACTGCCTCATTTTGAATAGGGTCAAAATTTTTGTACAAGTTTGATTATTGGTAGTCACTAAGAAACTCAATAAAGCTTATGGATTATATCATTAATATAATCAATTATTTTCTATATAATTTTAATTAGAAATTAATACATTTTTTCTGAGTTTTTATTAAAAACTAAAAAACATATTCTAATCATGATAATTATTATACGCACACATGGGTATTAATCCTTCAGTTTTGCTTTGACCGCTTATTAGTTTGTCTTTGACCAAAAATTTATGCTTCTTATCCTTTATTTAACATTAGAAATTCAATTTTTGTTAATTTTTATTATTATTTAAATTTATCTATTTGTAAGGTGATTGGTTGCTCTTATTATAAATTGTTTAGTAGCTTCCATTTTTATTAGTTACTAATTATTTGCTTTTAGTTTTGTTTCATTTTTATTTAACTTTTTTATTTTGATTTTTTTTTTTTTTTCATTTTCTTGACTTACATTTTTTCTCCATATTTTCAATTTAAGAATACTTATTATTGTATTAAAAACATATTTTAATAATTTAATAATATATATATATATATATATATATATATATATATATATATATATATATATATAATCACATTTCTTAATTTTTATTGATATTTTTCAATAATATGTTATTTTATTTTTTATTAAATTTTTTAATTTTTTAATTTTATTAAATTTTATTTAAGTTAAGCCGCAAGTACTAATTATTATATAACTTTTATTATATATTTAAATTATAATTAAATATTTTTACAAAATCATAAAAAAAATAAAAATAAAAATAAAAAATTATATATCTAAATTAAAAAAACATTTTTATAACTTTATATAATAAATAAAATAAAAATAAAACTCATAATACAAAAATAAAAAATAATCATAATAATAATATAATAATAAAAAATTAAAGATATGAATCTAAAACCTATAAATGAAAAAGAATACAATATAAATCGAATCAAAAGAAACATATCTCATTCTTTATTTTTTAAGTTCCGGAATGTTTTTAATTTTAATATTTGTGTCGAAGAATGTTTATCTCATATTTTTTTCTTGAGTCCTCCCGCGTCTAGGGATATGTGGTGAAATATGTTGATTATCAATCTTGATTTTAAAGTACCAAAATACTTTTAATTTTAATCTTCACCCTGACGATATGTTTATCTAATATTTTTATTCTTCCTTTGTTTAAGGAATACGTGGTGATATATGTTGATTTGGTAGCACAATAGACTTTAAAGTTAACATGCGAACCCAAAGTATTGAAAGGTAGTTTTATTTAAATCAAAATGTAGTACGCTATGATTATTTAAGTTGTTGAAACTTTATAAAGATGGTTTTGATTTTAGCCCGTGGTAAGGAAAGCTAATTGGTATTGTTATTGGGTTAATTAATATGGTAAATAAGATATATATAGTTAAAGGGCACTCTAAGTGAAAATTTAGGAGAATATTTTTTAAAGCAAAATAATATATTAAAATTTTATTTTATATTTATCATTTGATTTTGGGTCAAATTCAGGTTATCTTTTAAGAGTTGGAGAATTTCTTGTTGATGTTTGATGTGATCTTCCACTACTTACATCTTCGAATTTTTTTTTAAAGATGATGTGATGGACGGAGGATGATATCCATAAAGTGCCATAAATGGGGTCATTTTTGCTGCAGTATGGAAGGAAGTGTTATACCACCATTCAACAAGAGGTAACCACTTGACCCATTGTGTTTATTTATCAGATACAAAACAACGAAGATATCCTTCCAAAAATTTATTTACTATCTCAGTTTGACCATCAGGTTGAGGATGATAAGATGAGCTATGAGCTAATTGAGTACCCAAACAAGAAAATAACTCCGTCCAAAAATTTCCAGTAAAAATGGGATCTTTGTCGCTCACAATAACCCTTGGGTTTCCATGTATCTTTTGAATTGTGTCATAAATGTAGTAGCAATTGTACTTGCTTTAAATGGATGAGATAATGCGCAAAAGTGTGCATACTTGGTAAGTCTATCAACTACCACCATGATGAAACTCTTTCCTTTGGACTTAGGTAAACCTGTGATAAAATCCATTGAAATCTCCTCCCAACATTGACTTGGAATGGATAAAGGTTGTAGAAGTCCCGGGGTCTTAATTGTTTCCACTTTATTCTGCTGGCAAACCAAACATTCTGCCACAAAATTTTGAATATCGGATTTAAGGCCATCCCAAAAAAATTCTTTCTTCACCCTGTGGTAAGTTTTTAAAAATCCTGAGTGTCCTCCTAAAGGAGAAGTGTGCAATTCCAGAAGAATATTTTGTTTTAGTTGGGAATCCTTACAAAGATATAAGCGATCTTTGTACCATAAGGAATCATTTTTCCAACTAAATGTATCGGATGTACTAGGATCTTGCTGCAACTTTTGAATGAGTGTCCATACATCTTTGTCCTTCTTCCATTCATCTCTTGCTTCAGTTATCCAATCTGGTTGGATAATAGAAATGGCACAAAGCAATGCTTCCACCTCTTCATTCTTCCTTGAGAGTGCATCTGCAACAACATTAAGCTTTCCTTTTTTGTAGATTATTTCAAAGTCATAACCCAACATCTTTGTGACCCATTTTTGCTGCTCTTCTGAAGGTAGTCTTTGTTCCAAAAAGTGTTTAAGACTATCATGATCAGTTTTTACCTTGAAGTGTCTTCCCATTAGGTAAGTTCGCCATTTCTTTAGTGCCTGCAATATTGCTAACATTTCCTTCTCATAAATAGGTTTCTGTAAATACTTTCCTTTGATTGGACGACTTTAAAAAGAAATGGGTCTTCCTTCCTGCATTAAAACTGCACCAATTCCATTTCCTGAGGCATCACATTCCACAATAAAGGTTTTTGTGAAGTCTGGCGTAGCTAAGGCCGGTGCTAGGCACATTTCCTCTTTAAGATGTTCAAAGGCCTTAGTTGCTTCAGGAGTCCATGAAAATGCATCTTTCTTCAATAATGTTGTTAGAGGTGCTGCTATTCTCCCATAATTCTTAACAAACTTGCGATAATACCCTGTTAACCCAAGAAATCCTCGCAACTTCTTTATGGTTGTGGGGACTTTCCATTCCTTAATGGCTTTAATTTTGTTAGGGTCTACTTTCACACCCTCGTGAGATACAATATGACCCAAATATTCCACCTCTTGTACTCCAAAGAAACATTTGGATTTTCTTGCATATAATTGTTTCTCCTGCAATAGTTTGAGCACCCTGTCAACATGTTCAACATGATCCTTCCAAGACCTGCTGTAGATTAGTATATCATCAAAAAATACTAGCACAAATTTTCTAAGGAAGGGTTTGAAAATGGAATTCATCAACCCTGGAAATGTAGAAGGTGCATTGGTAAGGCCAAAAGGCATGACCAAAAATTCATAATGACCCTCATGAGTTCGAAATGTTGTTTTTGGAATATCTTCAGTCTTCGTTCTAATTTGATGATATCCTGAACGAAGATCCAACTTGGTAAAATAAATTGCTCCATGTAATTCATCCAATAATTCATCAATCACAGGAATGGGAAATTTATCTTTAATGGTGAGCTGATTGAGCTCCCTATAATCCAGACACATGCACCATGATCCATCCTTCTTTTGTACCAATACTACAGGAGCAAAGAAAGAACTTTGACTAGGTTGAATTATACCAGCCTCCAACATTTCTGCAATCATACGTTCAATTTTGCTCTTTTGGACATAAGGATATCTATAAGGCCTAATTTTTGGAGGAACACTTCCTGGAATCAAATGAATAGCATGATCATGATCATGAATAGGTGGGAGTCCTTTGGGAGTTTCAAACACCCTGGAATGATTGTCCAAGACTTTTTGGAGATCTGCAGAAATAGATGATTTTGATGTTGGAACTTCTAGTGAGAATAATTGTGCAATTACGCCTTGTTTTTCTTTCTTTAGAAGCTTTGTGCAATACCCTGTAATTCTACTTCCTTTCCTTCTGAAAAAAATTTCAAGAAAAGTTCTTGAAAATCAAAAGCTATTGTCCTCAAAGATTGTAACCATTGTACTCCTAGTACAACATCAACACCTCCCATAGGAATGGAAAGCATTGGACTATTCAATACATATCCCCCCATGGTTAGCTTAATATTATGGCATTTTCCAAAGAAATTTATAGTTCCTCCATTTGCAACCATCACTTGATATTTTGGTGCTGGGTATAGGAAACAATTCAATTCCTTGGCTACCTTACAATGAATAAAATGATGGGTACTACCTGAATCAATCAACACTATTACCTTTTTATTCTTGATATGTCCTTCTATCTTGAGAGTTTGAGGAGTGGTAATTCCTGCCAATGCATTACACGATATGGTCGAACTCATTTCTTCCTCTTCTAGGGCTGGTTCCTGGTGTATATCTTCATCTTGTTCATTTTCTTCTTCCTCTTCACAATCTATGTAAAATAATTTCTTCTTAGCACACTTATGACCTTTGGTGTATTTTCTATCACAACTGTAGCAAAGCGCTTTTTCTCTTTTTTCCTCCAATTTTTGTGGTGTCAACCTTGTAGGTTGTGGAAATCTAGGAGTAGCAACACTTCCATCTTTATAGAAGTTAGTGGTAGGCTTCCTTGTCGCCATAATTTTACATTCAATTTTCTTGCCAACCTCAATGCCTTTTCCAATGAATCAGGTTCCAAAACGCGAACTTCATGTTGGATGTTATCCTTTAAAGTACCTATGAAGAGATCAATCCTGTGTTCCTCTGGAATATCAGTTACCCTTATATTCAATTTTTGGAAGTCCTCAATGTGCTCCCCCACTGAACACTTTTTCTTGAGATATATCAATTGGCTAAAGAAAGTATTGCTCTTTGTATCCTCATAATGTGCTATAATTTCCTCCGTAAAAATTGACAAAGTGACAAATTTTTTACAAGATCAAAGCCATCGATACCATACAAATGTATTTTGTTCTAAATGTAAAGTTGCAATGCATACCTTTTGTGTGTTTTGCACATTATTGAGATCAAAATATTGCTCCATTTGTAGTATCCATGTTACAGTATCCTTTTCGTCAAACTTCCTCATATTCATTTTTGGAATATGGTGGTTCTTCCCTCAAACATTAGAGTTTTTGAAATCACGATTAACATTTATTTTTTTCTCATCATGAGTTTCCTCTACTATCTTTTCACCATTGGGAAACATTTCTTGTATCAACTTTGTCAAACCTTCTATGTTTGCTTTTAGATCATTCTTCATGTTTTCCATCTTAGCTTCCATGTCATCCATCTTAGATTCCATGCCATCCATCTTAGCTTCCATGCCATTATTCAAACCATCCATCTTAGATTCCATGCCTTTCTTCAAACCATCCATCTTAGTTTCCACGCCTTTCTTCAAAACTTCCATGTCATTTTTTGTTGCTCTTTGCGAGAGCGAAATTCGTTGCACTTGCTCTTATCATTTTGATATGTCATGTTGCCATTCTTCGTCTTCATGAGTCATAGTAGAGCCTTCTAAAGGCTTAATGGGTGTTGAATTATTTTTAGGGGAAATTTTAGAATCCAATACTGATATCTATTCTACAATATGCCCTTGCAATCAATTCAACTTGATTCTTCAAACAAGACTTATGCAATTCGGGAAAAACAATACAAACCTTTTACTTGCTTTGAGGAGCTCGATATTGAAATTGACTTATCTCTATACTTGAAAATCCTCAATATCTAAAATTAGGCCCTGTAGTAGTCCTTTGAAGCTTCTTTCAAATGCCACAGGTCTGACTTGATTTGGATTCTTCAAGGCAAAGTTATGCCCAATCTCCCACAATGACCTATTTATGGACTAGTTCAGTAGAGCAAACTTGTACAACTTTCCACGTGTCACTATTTTCTCCTTTGGCTCTGAAAGTTATAGACAGGAAACTACAGTCCGTGTACTTCCAATCAATTTTTATAATTCCAATCTAATGCTCAGAGAGAGAGAGAGTTATGAATATTTTCCCATGATCACCTCTTTGAGATGAAATTCGGGAGCCTGAAACAGACCTAACTTCCACAGATCATATCTCCCAAAATATTGTGAACCAAGCTCTGAAATTTTGCGAAGATGTTCCTCAGGATTTCAGCTTCGTGCTCTAACAATTTCAGCTTCTGAACCTTCGTAGTAAAAAAGTTATAGCAAAAATTCCACGATGACCTTTTTAAGTGAAATTCAGGAGCCTGCAAAAAGCCCTAACTTCCATAGATCATATCTCCAAAAATATTGTGACCCAAGCTCCAAAATTTTGCAAAAATGTTCAGTATTTCGGCTTCACACTTTAAAAATTTCAGCTTTTGAACCTTCGTAGAAAAAACATTATATACAAAATTCCACGATGACCTATTTGGAGCAGCGAAACCCTAGAATCCAAAGCTCTGATACCAAATGTTGTGAAACCAGCTCCGAAAATAGAAGAAAAGAGATATCAATGCCTTATAAATAAACCACTTTGAGGGGGAAACCTCCAATACATTACATGAATGAACAATTCTCGGATGATACAAATTACAAAACCTCCTTTCTATATATAGGAGTCCATGGTGCCACAATGTAATCCTAGTGGGGCCACAATGTAATCCTAGCCGACCTAGAAATAATAATTTAAGGGTGCAATAATAAAAATATGGGGGTTAGAGGGGTACAATAATAACAATAAGGGGGTTACACTAACAACAATAAGGGACTATACTAGTAATATAGGGACCTAACATGGAAACATTAAAGAAACACCAAATGCTAGAAAATATCAAGAAGTGCGAGTTTGTGCAACAATCTTTGGTGTATATGGGGTATGTGATCAGTGGAGGAGAGTTAAAGATAGATCCTTCCAAGATGAAGGCCATCATGAAATGGTGGGTGCCTAATAATGTTTCTAAGGTCAAGAGTTTCATTGGGACAACACAGTACCTGAGGAAATTCATAGCCTTGTTTTTAGTGGTAGCAACACCTCTCCACACCATAACCAGAAGTGACAATAGTTTCCAGTGGAGAAAAGATCAGCAAAGGGCTTTAGAGGAGTTAAAGAATAAGATCAATAAAGAACTAGTTATGGCATTACCAAACTTGCAATGACCCTTTGGAGTGGAGACATATGCTAGTGGGTATGCTATGGGAGATGTCTTGATGCAGGAAGGAAGGCCTGTATGCTACCATTTTGAAGTATTCTTGGGGAAGTCCTTAACTACCCTACCTATGACAAGGACCTCTATGCCATGGTGAAAGCTATGAAGAAGTGGAAGAACTATATGATGGTAAAGGAGAAAATAATCCACATAGATCACCAACCGTTCAAGTACTTGTAGTCCCAAAGTAATCTAGAGCAGACCATGCATTACAAGTGGATGGGGATTTTACAACAGTTTCATTTGGTGATCAAATATAAGAAGGGAATCACAAAAAATTTGGTCGACATGCTTTCACAGACACCCACATCGAATATTATAGCTTTGGGGACTCTTATGCACATGGATTCATTCACCCATAATGAATACAAAGAGTCATATTCAGAGGATGAATACTTTAAGGAGGTGTATCAACAGTTGCAGAGTCAAATTCATGTGCACAATGGCGACAACACCATTGAATACCATATCCAAGATGGGTTAGTCTATAGGTTGGATAAGCTATGTGTTCCTAAGGCTGAGATATTGCAACTGATTAGAGAGGCACACACCTCCAAGGTTGCATGACACTTTGGTGTATGGAATACTGTGGCTAACTTGTAGATATATGTGTATTGGCCCAAGATGCAAGAGCAGGTAGCTAGGTTCATAAGAGGATGCATGATTTGTTGTACCAACAATCCTAGCAATAAGAAACAAGGTTTATATCATCCATTTCTTGTGCCCACTCGTCCTTGGGAAAGAATTTCCATAGACTTTGTGGGAGATTTACTGACAACAAGGAAGGGACATGACTACCTATTTTTGGTAGTTTACAGGGTCAACAAGATTTGTATTCTATGCCATGTAAAAATACAATCAGTGGGAAAGAAGCAAAAAAATTGTTCTTTGGATAGGCCTGGGTGCACTTTGGGATACCACAGAGCATCATTTTAGATAGGGATATAATATTTCTTAGTGCACTCTAGAATACATTATGGGAGAAGATGGATACGAATTTGAAGAGATCTACAACATTCCATCCACAGACAGATGGGTAGAAAAAAGTAGTCAACGAGATTTTGGTGCAACTTCGAAGGGGATACAAACAAAAACATCCAAAGATCTAGGATGAAAATCTGGTATATATACAACATTCTTACAATATATCAGTCCACACTTCTATAGGAAAGACCCAATTTGAAACTTGTTTTTGGATATTTTTCACCTTCACCTTTGGATATTGCATATGGGTAGCAAGGAGGAGTGGGAGAAGATCTTATAGGAGATGATTTGAGGGATGAAAAATTTATAGAGAAGATCAGGAAGATACATCTATAGGTACAAGAAACACTACAAAAGTCACAGGAGAAGTATAAGGTCAGACATGATCAACACATAATAGAGAATTCATTCAAGGTGGGAGACAAAGTATGGTTATAGTTGAACAAGGAGAGGATGCAGGGGCTTGGTAAGAAGATCAAGGCTTTGAGGTAGAGTCCCTTTCGAGATACTAGAAAAGGTGGATTATAATGCCTATCGACCCAATTTGCGACCATATATGTGCATTTACTTAGTTGTGAATGTAGAGAATTTGAAACTCTATGAGCCGTGCATACTAGATCAGGAAGAGGAACATGTCCTACCTTATCTGGAGGATTTGCCGCGAGATGATTAGGAAGTATTGAAAGAAGATACAATTTTTAGAATAGGCCGAGGACTACAAGATAGGGGCAGCATGACCTATGGAAGATTGGGTTGAAGGGAAAACTTCTAGGCAAAGCTAAATGGTACACTAGAGAGAAGGTGGACGAAAAATTTCCTCATCTCATTCAGTAAAATATTTTTGGGACCAAAAGCCTCCCAAAATGGGGAGGTGTGATCCGAATTGGATGATTATATTTTTTTTCATCTATCTCAATGCATTTGGAGTGGAAAAAGTGGAAAAAATAGCCCACGGGACCGTTTTTACCCGTGGAACCTAGTTTGGAAAAACAGGGTATGAAACCTTCCATGAGTGTTTTGAGGCATCAAATGACATTTTTTGAGGGTAAAAATTTGATGCTTTAACATAGCATCATTTCATGCTATTCTACACACATATATTTTTCCAAAGACGCAAGAAGTGTGTCAATTATAGTCCGTATGCAAATGTTATGCCACTCAAAAGTTGACCTTCTTGTTTTCACTCTGCTAGCTCGAGAGGATGGCGCGTCAGCCCCCATTATTCATGGAAAATGGGATAGCCATGTGATTAAGTTGTAAAATACTCTAGAAGAGTCTATATTGTAACTCTAGTTAAGATTTTATGTAGTCAAAATTAAACACTAGTAGGCTATCGGGTTGTGTTATAACCGGTCCACTAAGAGGAAGAGGCATTCCATTCTTTCGAGAGCATTTTGTTCCATAACTGAGAAAATATAGTAAGGGGATATAGGAGGTAGATAACACATAGAGGATCTCTACACTATAGCATCCCATGGGCCACAATCATTACTTCTTTGTACCTACAACCATATTTCAGATAAAGAAAGAGAGCGAAGCAACCTCACCTTCCAGCTGGGTTTTTCTCCCAAAAGAGTTTCACAGAGAGAATATTTTTGTGTGTGTGTGAGATTATTTTTTTTTCTACTTTTTTCATAATTTCCATTCACATGCATGAACTAATCATAATTAAATCTACAAATCTAGAATTTTAATAAAACTGTAATAGTGTAAAATTTCAGTATTTTAATATATTATTATCAAATCTGTGTGATGAACAATACAGTGGAATATCCATGACATTTTATGGATCAAGGAGGAGAAACAAATACAAGGGAATGAAGGAGAATAATTGAAACAATAAAAGAGGAGAAGAGGCCTAACTAAACAACTGAACAATCTTCCAAAGAAACCAGATCAGAATGGGAAGAAATTGAAAGGACCAACTTCCCCTAAGCGATCAAGTCCGAGGGGAGAGGAAGGATCTAGTAATGGCCAAAATGAAAAAATTAATAGCTTCAAGGATCTAAATTTGGTACTGAAGGGAAAATTATTGACACCAATGTACAAGAACATGTACAAAATTCAGGACTAAGGCATGAAATAGAGAAAAACGATGAATACATGCCACCATTAGAAAATGAACTAATACTAAAGAAACAAAGAGTGAAATATTCCTCGAAAGAAGAATAATTCCTCTCCACTAAAAGCTCCAAATTTGGGCCTTCCTTTCCGAGTTCAGCTAACAAGAATTCAAAGGAAGAGAAGGAAAAAAAAATAGAAATTCTCTAATGGAAGCCTAGTTGACTAACCAATAGAGAGGTAAGGCATGAAAAAAATGAGAAGGATAAGGAAATGGGAAAATAGATAATCTTAGATCCAAAACAAAAGGGATATATAAATTCCAGAAAAGGAGGAAACTTAGCCCCTCGAAAAGGGGCTACTCATACAACAAGTAAGTAATGAGGGTTCTCTCTAGGAATTATAGTGGATTGGGGTCATCAAGTAGGATGGAAGAAGTGAAATATTTGATCAAGAAATAAATACCCTTAGTTCTCCTACTCAAAGATACAAAAATGGGGGATCAAGGGGGTCCTCCAAAATCAACACAAGATTTGGAATGGTAGTGGGATTTTTTATGTTAGTGCAAGATGATTTTTAGGAGGGATATCCAACACGTGGTCTTAATCTTCACTCAAATTGTTGGAATCTAGTTCAACATCTCACTGGTTGGCTACTCATAATTTTCTACATATTCCTTCAAATCAATTATGATCCATTGTCAATATTTACATCCCTATTCAATTTAGAGGAAAAAATGATTTTCAAAATTCCTTAGTGGCCCTTGGGGACACGATTCTTTTATCAGAATGCTTATTGGGTGGTGACTTCAATATAACCCTACTTCAGTGGGAGAACAAAGGGGGATCTCTGTTCAATATCAATTCCAAGAAAATTTAGAAGGGATTATCCACAAATTAAATTTTTTAGCTATAAATCCTTCCACTAACAAATTAACTTAGAGGAATAAGAAGACTAGACTAGGTGATATTGTTTCCCAATTAGACAATTTTTTAATTTTAGATTCATTATTATCCAAAAAAATATTGGTCATTTCCAAAACCTTGGCTTGGATCAACTCAAATCACAAATCAATCGCTCTTGATATCTTAGAAGACACTGAATTTGAGCGAGTACCCTTTCACTACAGATCGATTTGGGAAAAATCACCAAACTTTAGTGATCTGGGGAAGAATGTTTGGAGTGAGTGGGTATTCGGAAGCTCAATTATGATATGGGAGAAAAATATAAAGCGTTTAAAGCTTTCTTTAAAAAATGGGCTCGAGACCAACAATAAGAAAAATAGGAAATATATAGGTGTACATGAAAGAAAATGGAAATTATACAAGGTAAGATAAAGAATGGGTTAGTGACACATGATTTTCTGCAAGAAGAAAGAGAAGAATTCAAAGCCTATCATAAATATCTCAAAGAGGAAGAAGAGATTTGGAACTTTAAATCTCAAAGAATTTGGTTAAAGGTCAAAGATATGAATACAAAATTTCTCACAAGAAAGAAAAAAATCGAGTCTGGCAAAGTAATATTTTGAAAGAGATTGTTGTGATAGATATAAAAATTTCATATTTTGCATCAGTCAAAGAGGATGTGGTATGTCACTTCAACAATTTATACAACACCACATGCTTTGGTATCCCCAAAGTGGAACAATCAATCCTGGAACATATTCCTGAGTTTATTTGACAGGAAGACAATGATGTGTTGACAAAACAACCCACCAAAGAAGAAATCAAAAAGATGTAGTTTCCTTCAATTTGGACAAAGCATAAAGACCGGATGGATTCTATGTTCATTTTTACCAACAATTTTTGGAGGTAATATTATTTTATTTTTGCAGAATGGTGGGTTATAATTTAAAGAAGAACTTATTGGGGGTGGGGGGGGGGGGGGATTAATTCTTCCTTTTTAGCCTTCATCCAAAAATATATAAATCATTCTTCCTTTTTCAAGATTTCGATCGATATCACTCCCTAGTGTCTCTTATAAAGTGATCTAAAATATGTTGGTCAAAAGGCTTAAAACTATTCTTCCCACACTTATCTCAGAAAAAAAAGGGAGGATTCATGCATCAAAGACATATATTTGATAATATAATCCCGGTTCAAGAGGCAATCAACTCTGGCCAAAATCACGAAGAAAAATGCATTATCATCAAACTAGATATGGAAAATGCCTTTGACAAAGTCATGAAATCCTCTTCAAAGTAATAGAAAATTTTGGATTTTATGAAAAATTTACTTGATGGTTTTCTTTATTTATGAAAGCATCACATATTTCTCCTTTGGTTAATGGAAGGTTGGTTTTTTTTTTTTTTTCTCCAAGCCTCTCGAGGGCTTCATCAAGGCTACCCTCTCTCTCCTTTCTTATATATCTTCATGAAATTTTATCTTAGCCACAATTTGGAATACGAAATAATATGTGTGAGCCTTACGGGAATTTGATTTTCCAAAGGTATCGAAAGCATCAATCACTCTCAATTTGTTGATGGCATGCTCTTAATGGGGGGTTGCCTCCATAATAATATCTAGAAGTTTTTCCCCCATTTTTTTATTCCTTTCTTGAAACCTATAAAGGCCAAACAAACTTAGGAAAATATCATATTTATACATTAATGTATTATTAGGGAAGTAAAGAAAAATTTGAAGAATTATAGGTTTTCAAACAATTGAATCATAGAAGGAATTCAAATATCTAGGAATTCCAATATTCCTGAAATCGCATTCATCTCAAGCATGAGAAGGAGCCCTAGCAAAATTTAAAGGGAAATTTTCCTCTTGGGGATCTTGATGGATGAACCTTTCTAGGAAATGTTGTTGTTATCAAGGAAGCTCTCTTTTATTTTCCTTTATACCAATTATCAACTCTCCTTACTAAACAGAGCATCGTTTTGGCTTTTGGAAAAGAAACCTGCAAATTCCTATGGGAAGGTGGCAAGGAAAGCTAAAAAAAAATCCATTTTCTTTAATTGGATTGGTGAAGTCCCCTAAAAATCATGGGGGTTTGGTAATATGAGATCCATTTCAAATGAATAAGGTAAGAGGAGAAAATTTAGTCTGGATATTTTTCACTGAAGATGAAGACTAGTGGAAAGCAATCTTGAAGGAAAAATAGGTTGAAAGAGACAAGTCTTGATGCTTGGAACCTTTCCAGGTAATGAAAGGATGTTCCTCAATTTTGAAATTATTTATTTTAACACCCCCCCTCATTCGTTCAGGGTTGTATTGGAATCTAGGAAATGGTAACAATATTAATTTATGGACTGAGAAGATTATGGACCAATGGCCTCTTGAGCGATTTCCTAAATTTCTTCCCTTAAGAGAATGTTTTTTTTTAATGAAAGTAAATTTACATTGGTTGACATCTCTAATTGGGAAAAATATAGAAATTGTATTAATTGGAAATTAAGGAATGTTCCACCAAATCTCCAGCGCTTGGCTGCCAATCTCTGTGAACAACTCATAGGTTGTGCATCTAGGAGAAGGGAGGATGAAGATCATAATTTAGTTAAGGAAGGTTATGCAACTTTTCTCTTTTAGTCCAATGTGCTTCCAAATCTTAACAGTTGGAAAAAAATATGGAAGAATAATGCTAATCCAAAGGTGAATTCCTTCAATTTCCTCCTTTCACATAAGAAATCTTGATAGCTGAGAACCTTAGAAAGAGAGGCAATCATGGTCCCTCAAGAATTTCTCTCCACAAGAAGAATGTGGAAGATATCTCTAAATTTATTTTGGAATGTGATTATATAAAGAAGGTATGGATTTAAGAAGCATATCCTCTCCATTGTAGGGTCAAATGACCCTTTGATTTGCAAGAATTCTTCTCCTCTTGGAAAAAGGAATTACAAAGGTAGTTTTATACAGGAACCTCTTCTCAAAATGTATTGGGAAGCCCTCAACAAATTTATATGCTATAAATTTTTCCTTGCTAGGAGTTATGCAATATTGAACAACAAGCTTACTCCTCCCTAAAGCATTGCATTTAAAGCATTATCATTTTGTGCCGAATTTGAAGCTCAAAAGTAGGAGTATAGCTCCCCTATGGAAGAGTTCGATCAATCAGAGAAAGTGTGACTATATAAATTGGTAGGTATGGATACCAACCCACAAATTACTGGTTAGAATCAACAAAATATGGAGAACGTTGGAATCTTTGAATGACAGATGTAGAATTAAAAACTTGGAAAATTTGTAGACAAGGATGGATTATGTATTTTAATGGGGTATCCAAATGAAATCCAGGAGATGCAGGAGGGGAAGGGACCTTTTATGGCACAAAGGATGACTAATTGTTGATGTAATCATTGGTAACTTGGTTATATCCCAAATAATCAAGTAGAGATTCATGGTCTTTATTAGGGTGGCTTGATTTCCAAATAAAAGTAGGTGAAGGAGCTTGCAATTCTAGGAGACTCCCTCATTATTTTGTAGCATTTAGCTAAAGGCTCAAAATGGAAATAGAAATGTATAGAAAATATTATTAAAGGATCATGAAAAATGACAAAACACATTCCACCAATAGCATACTAGATCATGTATTGCAGGACCATAATAAAGAAGTTGACATGCTCGCTAATGATAAATGCAAATTGAAAGCAGGAGAATTGCACATCAATTGCCAAATTAGGCCATCAATTATACCTTAATGGGGTTTAATAACTCAACAATTAATTTAAACCAATGTATATCATCTCATTAGATTAGATTCATAGTCATCAAGGACTTCATTATCAATCAATATTTTATGCTTTATAAATGTTGTGTTCAACTTGGGCAATTCTTTAAGGTATACACCTACAAAAACCCCATCATTTGTCACTCAGAGATATGCTCCTTAGGAAACTTTAGCATATCTCTTAGATAAGAGAAAAATGATAAAATTTTTGAAAAAGCTAATATGTAATTCTTAATATATTTTCCACAAACCAAACACAAATTTATATAATATAAATACTCTTTCCAACTTAAAAAATAGATTAAACATTAAAAACTCTTTAACATAACTAAAAACCATTAATAGTCCTTTCATAAAGTTATTCTTAAATTTTTTATCATCATCGCCATGTCTCACACTAAGCTCTTTGTTTCATTTTTAATTTAGTTTATTTATTCCAATTACATGTTAAAATGATGAAGTCGTGTTAACTTTAACACTTTTTTCATAGTATTTAAATTTGGTTGAAGAGTAACCTCTAAAATTTTGATTATAAATTTAATTGTTTCAAGTAATTTTGTAGAAAGAGTTATTGCTTAAAACTAGTTTAAATTGGGAATATTAGTAAAGCATATCATCATGTAATTTTATTATTATGGACGATATTTTTGGTTAATAATAAAAATTTTGTTTAAAAATATTATGCTTTTGAATTAATTTCTATGCTATATCTTCTACCAAGGATAAGGGTTATGGGTTATTGTTTAACCTTGTTTTTTTGAGTTCATATAGATGATTTTGTATAAATATTATTATTATTATTATTATTATTTAAAAAAAATAAAAATTAAAAAAGACATTATATCTTGTTTTTTGGGTTTGTAGTTTGAAAAATTGAAATAGAAATATAAAAATAAGCCTTTAATCATGAATTCACACCAAAAGTTTGAAAATTCTTGACTAAGTACTTGCGTTTATATCTATCTATTTATCTATTGTAAATACTAGAGAAATTACTATCTACTAGCTTGTTGAACCTATATGTTATTCCAAAAACAAAAAACAAATTAAACCTATCACAGTTATCCATGAGAGGTCTCCACCTAAGTAGGGGCTACAACTGGCGTTGAATAATCTCCATCACTGCCAAGGAATTTTAGGCTAGCTAGCTTCTTGGTCATCACTTAAGTTTGCATATCGATCTTGGTAACATGTTGAAAAGAATTAATGCACAAAAACATTTCTTGTTGAGCTTCATTTCTCTATTTAACTATTTTTAAATAGAATCAAATAGTAAATTAAAATAGAATTATATTTAAATAACATTCTTTATACACTAAAAAATCGTGATAGTGAACTAGTTAAGTATTAATAACGTTGATGAAAATCAATTAAATTTAACTTCTTCAATTAATTAAATAAATACTTAACATTAAAACAACAAAAACATAGGGTGATAGGAGAGGGAGAGGTTATTTATGGCCTTGGAGAAATAAAAGTTTTGTAGCATTCATGGGGCTTGGTGAAGATGACAAATAATCAAGAAGAAGTCTATGGTTTACTTCAAGACATTCTTCTCGCCAAATAATTTCAAGTCTTTTCTCTCATTGTGTTGGGTGACTCCATTTTAATAATTCAGTTTTTGGTAAAAGGATCTTCCCCTAGAGACACAGTTCTAGATAATCCCCTAAATCATATTAAGAAGGTATCAAAATATATCCCAAAGATGAGTTTCAAGCACATTATAAGGGACAATAATTAGGAAGAGATAAATGTGCCAACCAAGGTTTCAATTTGAAGTTTGGACAGTTGATGGTTAATTATCAGTTAATACCATCCTCTATCCCTTATGTAGGTTTTAACTCTGTACAGAAATTAGCTGCAAACAAATTTAAAAAAAAAACTGAAAAATAAATAATGGCGGGAACATAAAACAAATATACATAGAGATTTTCCTTTGGACCCCAAAACCAATACTACAAGATTGTTTTTTCATTATATTCCTTTCAATGTTACAATACATATATATACATGTTGAAGCATTCATAAACCCCAATCCATTAACCTTGGATTAGAACACAACCATAGTTACCTTTAATAGATCTACAAAATACCATGGGAAAAATCCATCATGCCCAAAAACATGTACAAAACTCATACACAAAACCATGGGTAGCTCCGCCCATCATCTCTATGTTGAAAAGTGTAACTAGGTTCAATATTCATAATGACTATGTAATTATGAGTTTATGTAATGAAGAAGAAAAATATAATCAAATGTATTTTTGTAATGCTTGCCTAATGGGTTTCATGAGAAATGAATTTTTATTATAGGTCATAGACTTATTCTTGATGTCTTTTAGGTATTATTCATATTTTTATTTATAGTCATATATATGAAGTGTTTTTACACTTGTAAAGACAATTTTTACGCTCCAAGGCCTGGTGAAAATACTCCTTGAAGGAAACTCGAAGATGATAGAAATACTCCTTGTAAATTTGGCTTGAAAATGATGGTAAATCACCCTTGAATCGTTGGCTTAAATAGACACAATTGTTCATTGATAGGTTAGCTAATTACTGGGGCTGAAAACTATATATACCCTAGTAGATTTCACAGAAAAACAGAGAAGAAGAATTCAGAAAATTATGAAGTTGGTGAAGGGATAACTCAGCAGTATATATAACGAAAAGATAAGGTTATACAACGAAGACAAGAAGGAATATAATATTGATAAAGGGCTCTCTGGTTTTTGGGTCTAAGACATCAGAGTCATTTCAGGAAGGTCAAGAGTAGTTGCAGGAAAATACAAAACTGTAATGTGGTGTGGAGAACAATGTGTAGGAGGAAGAAAATCCAACGAGAATAAGAAGAAGCGCAAGTTGTACAAGAGATCCATGCTCTAAGGCAATTTATTGATTGGAGGATATACACATCGTGAAGGTGTGTTTCCATAGTAATAAAGAGCCATTCAAGTTGTGCCTCAAGTATATATAAAGAAGGACCAAGAAAGGATATTTAGGAGGTTGAATTCAGTTCAAGGAAGAGCAAAAAGAAAGATCACTAGGAACCGAGCTTTCTTAGTCCCGGTGCAAAGTAGTGTAGAAAAGAAGAATCCTAGTGGAGGAGTGATAAGCTATTGGAAGAATACAAGGGTCAAGGTTCTGTGGCATGGTCATGGTACTTGTCAACTGAAAGTCTATAAGAAGAATTACTTGCGAGTTTTCCTCTCCAAGAGGGAGAGGTTTTGGCCCTGGGTTGAAGAGCCAAAATCTTGTGTCTTTTATGTTTTGATAATTGACTTGATGAAATAACTAATAACCTAATGAAGAGAAGATATAAGTAAGAGAAATAAGTTCACAAGTAATTATCAAGTAGATAATTGAATGAAACTGCGCCCTATAAAATTTTCAACATGGTATCAGAGCTAAGCTGTTGAAGACAAGAAAGGTTATTTGGAAATAAGACACTAAATTACCAAGAGATCAAGAATATTCTTATTAAGAAAAAGTCAAAGATCCACATTGAAGAGTCAATCTTCAGTTCTAAAGAGGCAGTTTTTGAAATCCATCTCAAAAAGATCAAGGACCTATACATCAAAAGGGACACTGTGTAGACGTCATCACCATCAACAACTATTTGGTGTTGAAGTCAAATCAACATTGTTGGAGACATCATCAAGCCACCTTAGTGAAGTCATCATCCTTGATCATCATCATCATCAAGGATCCAAGGTGATCTGTTGCTTTACACCACTCTTGAAAGAGTCAATCTAAGAGGGAGATTCTGTCTACATAATCATCAACAAGGAAGCTGATAGAAGAAGAAAAGAATATACTCAAGTAAGTATCTTTAGGACTTCATATGAATCTATCAAAATGTATTTTTACAAAGAAAGAAACAATTTCGTTAGGGTTTCAAACTTTCTTGCATGGAAGAAAAGGACAATGAAGTCATTCCAAATACATGAAGGGAGACATAAGAGTCCAAAGGCTTATTATTGGATCCATAAATGAATTTCTTAGCCCCTATGTATCAAAATATAATCTTCAAAATAAATATATGACAAATTGGTAGAGTTTTTCTTGGTAAGTACTTCAAGAGAAGTAATATCTCTAAGACAAGAACTATACAAGTTGGAGATGTCTAGAGAGGGGGGAACAAATTCATACTTTATGAATATATCTAAATTACAAGATCAATTTTAGGAATTGAGAGAAGAAATGTCTGATAGAGAAATAACTACAGTGGTGCTGAAATGCTCTGCCAGAGGGATGGGAAACTGCACTTCTAATATTTATGGGAAGAAAGAAGCAACATCATTCCAGGATCTATGGTATCTATGAGAATTAAAAGAGAATCAAGCCTATGTTTCCATATGAAGTAGATAAAGAAGCTTCAATAAGTTTGTTCCTCAAGGAGAAAAGAAGAAACATGGATAAGGTACGATGCTATGGATGTAATGAAATATTGTCCCAAATCTAATGAGGACAAGTGGAAAAATGAAGAAGCCCATATTGTTGGAAAAATGGAAGAACTAGATTCAAAGAAGACTAAGAAAGAAGAAGTGAAATATCTCTAGTATGATTGATATCATCTTCCTCTTTAAGAGGTATCTATCAGGTTGTAAAATAATATGTTATGAAGCATGGTATATTAGATAAATTCATCAATCTAGGATTGACATCATGATGGAAGCATTGAAGGAGGAACACTCGTTGTATGAGGATGTTTGTAACACATATGTGACATCTATGCTATAAGAGGCTCCTGGGAACCTCATTGAAAAACAACATTTATAGAAAGCAGTCACCAAGATCAAAGGTAATCATCAATAAGGAAACATATGCTGACGTTTTTCTAATGGAGTCCTCTTTGGATTCACTGATCAGAAAGAAAGCAATAGTTTTCCTTGATAAATTATAACTTGCAGAATTCTGGGATTAGAAATGATAACATATTGATGTAGCAGGTCAAGGGAATAAAACTATTCAGGATGACTCAAAGAAAGGAAATGAGGTACACATATATATATTTGTGGTGACATTGGATGTTATATAGATAAGTCATCTAGTTGCATATAGAATAAGTATGATAAAAGAAAGTGGAAACTCTTCTGATGCACAGGTTGAGAATAGACATGACCAACAATTGATGAAATCAACATAATATGTCCTCATATGAAATATGAGGTGGTTGTGTATAAACAAGGAGCTGCATACTGGAAGTTTCAGGGAATGAACTAAATCTATGTGGAAAAATAAAATAAGAGGCCATGAATTGCAACTATGATAAGAGGGAATTATCATCCTGAAGCCAAGAATAATTGACTGAGAAATCTCTTGGGAAGATATGTAGACTCTGATTAGAAGTCTGAAAAAGGTGAAGATCCTTGGTAATACATATACTTTGGAGATGTGTTAACATGTATGAAGGATTTCGATGCCTACAAGAAATATGTCATGGTGAAGTATCATCAGTAAGGTTAATTTTGATTTAAGTATTCATATTTATAATTGAATAATATCTGATGAGCTTATGCATGGCTGCCAAATGGAAGTATATGTCTTCCATAGTTGATAACAATATGGCATGATGGAATATCATTGAGATAAATATGGTATGAAGGTAGCAACATGACATGAAGCTATAATAGATTATGAAACTGATGGATCACTATCTAAAGGAATGATGAAAGTGATGAATGGTTTGTGCTCGCAGAAGAAGTCTCGGAAGAGGAATACTTCACAACATGACATCGAAGGAAGAAAGTTACTCTGAGCAGCTGGACGTTTCATGAAGTTGTTGTAGGTCCATGATTAAGAGGGAGCTCGATAATTCCTAAGCCAAGAGAAAGCTTGAGTACATTCATTTAAGGAATGGATTCGTCATCCCTGGTTAAGAGGGAGTGACAATTGTGTTTTTCAATCTCATGTGTCATGTACTAGACCAGGACTAACAACCGTAAGTCTTAGTGAATGCCATGGAGAAGAATGTAGACACATGGTATATGTATCCTCCCCATGTGATAGGGAGAGAAACACATTATTGTATTCATTGGAAGAAAAAATGGATTATTTTGGGATTTGGTAGCCATCTGGCATCTGGTGCTCTTTGAGAAAGTCGTAGAGAATTTCAATAAGAGTAGTTGAGGAACGATATTCTTTGCGCATTAGTTGTCCCAATAAGAATAGTCTTATAAGGTCATACTCGGTGAAAACCTGGGTGGAGTATGTACCTTGGAGACAATCACGATGGTGCCTATAGTCATTTGTCTCACCAACATTGTATCTCATGATGATATGGAGTTGTTAGTCAATGCCTTGTTATGTAACAATGCTAGATTGATGTGATGCTAGAAACAGATGGGTTACAAATCCAACTCTTCTTATGAGATTCTTCAGATTAAAAGTGACCATGTACCATTATGAATACCTTCCTAGTTAAGAGGGAGTGTTGAAAAGTGTAACTAGGTACGGTCTTCATAATGACTATGTAATTATGATTTTATGTAATGAAGAAGACAAATATAATAAATGTATTTTTTTAATTCTTGCCTCATGGGTTTCATGAGCAAGGAATTCTTATTATAGGTCAAAGACATATTCTTGATGTTTTTTAGGTATTTTTCATATTTGTTTTTAGAGTCATATATATGAAGTGTTGTTACATTTGTAAAGATAATTTTTATGCTCCAAGGCCTGGTCAAAATACTACTTGGAGGCAGCTCGAAGATGATAGAAATACTCCTTGTAAAGTTGGCTTGAAAATGCTAGTAAATAACTCTTGAATTGTCGACTTAAATAGACATAATTGTTCAGCGACAAGTCAACTAATTACAAGGGGCTGAAAAATATATATACCCTAGTATACTTCACAGAAAAACAAAGAAGAATAATTCAGACAAGTCTAAATTTGGTGAAGGGATAAGTCTGTGGTATATACAGCGAGAAGATAAGGTTATACAACAAATGCAAGAAGAAATATAACTGATAAAGGGTTCTCTGGTTGTGGGTCAAAGACATCACAGTCATTTCAGGAAGGCCGAGAGTAATTTCAGGAAGAGACAAAACTACAATGTAGTGCAAATAACTGTCTGCAGGAGGAAGAGAAGCCAGCAAGAATAAGAAATACAAGGTGTACAAGAGATCCATGCTCTAGGAAAATCTATTAATTGGAGGATATACACAACGTGAAGGTGTGTTTACAAAGTAAGAAAGAGCCATTGAAGTTGTGCCTCAAGTATATATAAAGAAGGATCAAGAAAGGATCTTTAGGAGGCCAAAGTCAGTTCAAGGAAGAGAAGAAAGAAAGATCATTAGGAACCGAACTTTCCTAGTCTCGGTGCAAAGTAGTGCAGAAAAGAAGAAGCCTAGTGGAGCAGTGAAAAGGTCTTGGAAGCATACAAGGGTAAAGGGTATATGGCATGGTCATGGTACTTGTTAACTGAAATTCTATAAGAATAATTACTTGCGGGTTTTCCTCTCCAAGAGGGAGAGATTTTGGCCTTGGCTTGAAGAGCCAAAATCTTGTGTCTTTTGTTTTTGGATAATTGAATTGATGAAAGAACTAATAAGATAATGAAGAGAATATATAAGTAAGAGAAATAATATCATGTGTAATTATCAAGTAGAGAGTTGAATTAAACTACGCCCTATCAAATTCTCAACACTCTGGGTTCACCCCCCATCCTTGGGTTCGCCCAACTATTAATGGGTCCACATTAAAAAAATAAATCCAGGGGCACTAGTCGTGGAAAGAATATAACACCTACCCAACACCTTAGTGGATTAAGCATGAGTATTATGTTCAAATATCAAAAAATTTGGGGGGGGGGGGGCTTGCTAGTCAATGTGGTTTTAATGGAATATGTTGTAATGAAAGTTTATATTTTGAAATAGGTTATTGCAAGTTTTTTTTAATTTTGAGGCTCTATTGGAAGGTATTCCCCTCCAAATATTTTTATATGCTTAGTATTGGTTGTATTCCCGTTGAGATTATAATTTGGTTTAGGATTCTATAGATGATACTAAAAATGGAAGAAAATCATAATGTGACTCCTGTTGTACAATTGTGATTTAGGCATAGATTTTCAATTAATACAAATATTATCATTACCTTCCAAAAAAATAATAACAACAATCATAATGATAAATGACTCGGATCACTAACCTTATCTTGGATTCTCAAGAATTTTTTCACTCCATCCCTTGCAAGGAAAAATAACCCATCATTGTCCCAACCATGTTCACAACTAGGGGCTCTCAGGAAAGTAAGAATAGGAAATAAATCCAAGATGTGATTATTATAAGAGATCAACAAATATTGATATCTATCATTAAGAAGAATATAGATCTATTCTAGAGGGATTAATTTCCAAATCATTTGACTTTCACTCCTTACAGTATAAAGGATTCATCAAAACATAATCTTGAGTAGCTAGGTGTAGGACGCATTCTCTATTTCCCAAGGGTGGCAACAACCAATACCTTTGAATGGAGCCTTGGAATAATGTCTAATAACAAGGCAAAAGAATATGCAATTTCTGCAAGGACTTCAATTGACTACCAATATGCACGTTATAAGATAACATTCCTAGGTGACTATAGCTAAATCATAAAGCATATAGTCTCCAATATCTCTCCTTTATACATAAATCTAGCTTCCATCCTACAAAGGATTTGAAAAACTTGTGATAATTCAAAGCTTTATATTGGTATCATATTTTTCACAAACATAATTCAATTGCTAACTCCAAGGAAAGTTAGGCTGCAAAGAAAAAATTTGGCATTAGATTCCACATTTTCTCTAGACTCCATCCTCTGTGTGTATATGGGTGCTTTAAGACTCTTCATCTGACCCACTTTATATGTAAATCATGGCCTTTGTCATTAAAATTGTCTATCTATTAATGTTAAAACCATGGACTATCATGACCTTTCTGAGGCAAGACCTTCCCTCCAATGACATGTGGTCGCCCTCAGAGAACTTGAAATCTTTCTTCAATCGCATATGGAATATGGGTGAAATCTCGAAGTTGGGAAACACTTTTTGGCAGATGGCTAGAATTTGGGTGAAATTTTTAATTTCTCGTTCGAGAAAATAGTCAACTCAATTTCTCGACCGAGAGTTTTTATAACTCTTTTCCGAGAGAATTTTAATGTTTCGCCTGAGAGTTTTATTGGGCTTGACCGGAGTTATCGGATGAGAGTTAAGTATTTTCTCATCCGAGAGTTTTATTGACATAAATTCTCGGGTAAACTCTCAGACGAGAGTTGTAAAACTCTCGGCCTAGAGTTTTTTAACTCTCGTTCGAGAGTTTTATTCTTATAAAAAAACCCCAAAATCCCGTCTCCCCTAAAATTCTACACTGGAGCACTACCGTTTTTGCTGGATCACTATCATTTGCGCTGGAGCGAGCCACCGTGAGCACGTAGATTCTATCTAGGTAAGTCTCTTTCAATTTCATGTTCTCAGTGATCTACATTGTCTAATTCCTGTTGTACACCATCCCCGTCCACTGGTGTCGGCCTCCATCCCTACTCCCTCCCACCTCTTCAGCGTTCGACCATCAACCTCCATTGCATTAACTCCCAAAGCAGACCTCCAACCTCCCCTGCATTAAATCCATCCGCCACCTCCCTCTCCCGTTCAAATTTCATACACTACTCCCTGCCTATGCCATATCCTCATTATCCCCTGTGTCAGCAACCTAGAGCTTTGGATGACCACACCTGCATGCGGACCACCTGTTTACTCACTAGTCTCCCTCATTCATGCGCTGATTTACCCTGTTCACGCAGATCTGACAATAGAGTAGGTACCACTCCCTCCTTTTCTCTCCAAAAATGACGAAATTCTCTGTGAACAAAATTCTCTGTTTTATTCTCCCAACATTCGTGTCGGCCAACTTGGGTCACTACAGAGAAATTGCAGTGTTGAATTGAAACTAGCCATGCCAAATGTGGGATTTAACTAGCTAATTTCAAAACTAGCTAATTAGATTTCTAATTTAATTTTCATGAAGTCGTAAGGATTAATAACCTAATGCCTTAATGGTTTATCAAACCTTAATTCCAGGAAGCTAGTAGTATAACTTGATTTAAATATTTTGGATGGTGTTGCATAAGACTGATAATTTTTCCATAAACCAACAATGACAACAACTAAAAAGTATCGAAAAACAAATTATGCAATTCTTTGTGAGATTAGTTAGTTCTGATTTACAGTGTCAACAATGTCAACACCATATTAAATTAGAAATGTCAATGCTGTATTAATGGAAATTGTGAAATTATCTAGTTCCAATTTACACTGTCAACACTACATCCTAAACATAACTTAAAGTCAGAGATATGCACCAGTTTCTTCACTCCAAGATCACCCTGCTCTTTAAGCCTGAGGAAGTTACCTTCATTATGATTCCTGATTCATGTTCTCAGTGATCTACATTATTTTGACCAATCTTGGAAACACCACATCATGGTTTTACCTCCCTCCAAAGCAGGCATTCTTTCCTTCCTACCAAAAGGGGCCTTATTGAATTTTCCCGCCCTGACCAGTGTCAAGAAATTGCACTCTACTCTCGGCCACACTGGTTATTATTAAAAATTCATCTGGTTTTGTCACTATGGAAAGGAAATTCAGCTGATCAAAAATCCCATTCACCGGGGTATCCTGTTACCACCCATGGAGCCCTGCTGAGACGAGTCAGGAATTAGAAACTACCTAAAATTGTTCATGCCGCGAGATACCACTTGGATCTCAGCCTTCTATTGTGCTTGTCTAGAATGTGGTGTACGAGCCTCATATAATTTCTCTTCAACTGTTGTTGCTTCATCTTCACTAACAGTCTCTTCAATAAACACATTCTCAATGAATAATTTATCCCAAGTCTCGTCATATTTTTGCAACCCATATTCCACTATCTCTTCTCTTCATTCTTGGGTTGTTTTGTAATGTTCTTAGCCATTTTTGTAAGGCTATTCAACCAGTAGTAAGTGATGTTCACACATATCTCTTTCTTAAGATGCTTCAACAGTCCAATGATTTATAGATATATGACATTGTGCTTACCTTTACATGTGATATATTTCTGAATCAGGGAAACTAGTCCCTTCCATTGATTCTTTAGCCAAGTTCTTGGTATCCCAGTGGTCCAATTTGGTTTTGGCTTAGACTTGTTTAAGAATGGTGGACATGTTTTTTCTTATATTTTCTTATTCTTAACCCACTTTTCTCTCTATTGAGCTAGGCCTATAACTTATGCAATTGTATATTTAGAAAGATGTATGGTCAAATTACCAACATTGGCACTCACCCCATCAAAGATATGGGAAAAGGCCCTATTCACCTCAACATTATATCCATGAAATTTAGTGAGAAACCTCAACTATCCTGCTCCTTGAAGGACAATTAAAATTTCAAAGTGTAGCTTTGTAGTTTCAAGTTTTGAAAGCTTTATTGTCACTTCTATTTATAAACTATGTATAAACCTTATGAAGAATTTTCAACTGTTAAATTTTGAGTTCTGAAAGACTTACCTCACTGTGTTTCAAAAACCGGAGATAAAAAAAGAGAAATTGGTATGAAAATGTTTTAAAGACTTAAATAAATTTGAAATTGCAAATTGATTTGGTTTGAGTTATAGATCAGAAATTCGTAGAAGCTAAAAATGTTTACTAAGAACCAATTTCATCAATTTGTTTTTTGTGGAAATTCTTTAAAAAGAAGTTTTCTTCCTGGAAATTCTGAGTGGTGGCATACCTAAACTGTGCATTGTTTCATTCACAATGCTCTATTTTTTTTACTAGTAAATGCTATCCATGTTTTCCCTTTCCACATAGGAAACAACCAAACAAGTAATTATCTCTAGCTCTAGTTTCAAGAAAAACATAGAGGAATTCAATGGGTTTGGATGGAAATTATGTATACACAACAATGGCAACATAAGTCGAAATATGAGGGTGGTAGAGTTTAAGTCAAAACAAGGCTTTTTGAACTTTGAAAACAAATTATAACTTTGAGAGTAAGATGTGACTTTGTAGAGTCCATATGGGCTTTCAATAAATTCATTTCATGAGTGCAATTGAGGAAGTGCTATCAAATATCCAAAGTGTTGAATAGAGCAATGATAGGTTGTATGGAAGTGGTTTTTAGTGAAGTAGTCAAGATATATGTAATGATAGGATAGTAAACTAGTGGGTATTGATAAGTACAATAGGTAGGATAAGATAGGTTTATTTGCAATAGTAGTAAGTTAGGTTTTGATAATAACATAAGTAATAAAAAAATAACTTTAACTTATTGCAAAGGAAAATAGGAGAGGTTTTAATTGGGATTGTAAATCAAATTTGGAAATTTTGAGGTTAATAACTAAAATTTTGAGATACATGAAATAGATATAAAAAAATATTAACATTAAATTTTTATATGAGATTGCTAACAAAATTCCAGACATCGAAAAATGCTTACCATACTTTTTATACCATATAACTAATATTGTTGTTGGCTTCAAAATGTTTGTGAGCCTTTAATATTTCATTTTTGTATTGATGGTATTCATGTTTTTTTTATGAGCACACATGTGCTCTTTTTGGTTGAAAATGGATGTTGGTCACAATTATTGACTTAATCTAGTGTATTTGTAGGAATGATCTTACACTAATTTTGGATTGATCTTGGAATTTGTATTTGCAAAAGAATTCGTATTTGTAAAGCCGTAATTTTCACCCTTGAATAGATGCCCCCCTCATCTTCATTCTCTTTTATAAAGCCCTGAACTATACTATTGAATTGTGTAGCATATATTAACATGGTATAATATTTAATATCATGGAAAACACTGAAGTACATGTTAAGAAATAAATAGGACAATAATTATTTCATTGAGTTGAAATGTTTGTCCTCTCGACACTCATGTCAAGAAGCCATTTTGTCAATAATTGGTAAGTCAAAGAGTTTCTCTTTGACTCAGTTAAATACATTGAGGCTCATAGGTACAACAAAAAATAACCAATTTTGGATTCATTTGGACAAGATTGCCACACATTCTACAAGGGTTGAGATCAATTGTCATATAACGACTCCTTATAGATTCCCAAGGAATTATGTCTACCAAGTTGGGGAATGTCGATATTTGTCTTAAAATGCGTCTACTTGATGAAACATGTAGTAGCAGGAAAATGTACATTCAATACAACAAATGAACATCAAAAATATATTCATCATCTCATGAAATCCTCCATAATATTGCAACAACATTGGAAACAAATCATTTAGGATTCAAAATAATCATCTCTACTTTCCTCATAATTTCTCTTCTCTCATAGTGTTAACATTTTTTATAATAATCTCAATAGAAATGTTAAGATTGATGGCACATGTGAGAGTCATTAGAAATCAGAGTCAAGTTGTACAACTGTAGGAACGATTGACCCACCTTAGTTAGTTCCATGAGATATTATGCCATGTACTATTGTCAAGCCCTTGTATGTCAAGGAGTTATAATACCTATTATCCATTGGTTGATGACATGACTGTCGATTGATAATTTATTTTCTAATTTGTTTATGAGGGGCAGAAATTTGATTTCATACTATAACAACAATGGCATCAGGCGAGCCCTCCAGACACCCCTCCATGAGAGGAGGATTATGAGGTACATTGGTTGTTTAGTTATGTCATGTTTTCAAGTAGGTTATATTTATTGTTCGTTGTCAAAAATTGATTAATGTGAAATTTTTTTTCCTATACAGGTGGACGCACTCATATGAATCGTGCGCCCAGACACCAAATCGAAACAAGAGGAGCCCCATAGACATGTTCCCATTCGTCCCCAATTTCATAGAACCCATTCTGAGGGGTATATTATACATGGTATAGGTACACATTAGATCAAATGCTAGTTAAAATGTTCAAGTTTATGTTATATTCAATGTTGAACAGGTGAATTTTTTTTTTTGAAATGACATGTGTTTAATGTGAAAAAATTATGCTCCATAGGTGCAAATGAAGGAGTTGGGGTTGGCCCTGTTGCTGGTGAGGGACAAATGAGAACAATGTTTCAGCCTGTGGCATCCATCCCACACTTGGATAGTTCTCGTTCAGGTAAAATCTAAAGGAAAATTTATTGTTTGATGTATGTTTAATGTGAAACTTATTGTGTGTCTCATGTACTTGTGTTATAAAAAAATTTAATGTTTTGTATAGTGGCTAGTAGAGACCTTCATCCCTTGGAAGGGAACAATCCTAGTATGAGCGAAGAGGATGAGATAGTTTTTCCACGAGGTATTTTCAAATGACCAGACAAGTTTTTTAAATACAAATTTTCCTTATAAATGATTTAATTTTTAATATGTGAAATAATTTAACATATTACAGGTGGTGGTCGTCGCCCTCCTAGGGGGAGAGGTCGTAGGGTTCATGAGTTTGCTCGAAATCTGAGCTATGATCCCCTTTACATCCATCCTGTGATATTCCTGAGCAGATGCCTTGGGAAGATACCATCTCCTTACTTACTGTTGATGGGATGAGGGAGAATTCCACGAGATTGTGCAATTAATTGCAAAGTTGCAATCTCTCTTCCCCTAGTCGAAATTGTCTCCAAATTGTTTTGCACAATTTGAAGAGTTTGATAGAGACTTATCGTGGGGTTGGACGATCAACCCAAGTTTTTTTTGACATGATGCATAGGAGGAGAGCATCAACGATTGGTATCCACTCCTACAAAGAAGTTAAAAGTAGGGTCACTAAAGAAATGGCCTTGCCACTATTTGACTTGCGGCCTGAAGACAAAAAATGTATGAATATTGCAAGATTCAATGATCCCAATATTGCACCTTATATTTATGAGAAGTTTCTGTATGCATATAGGAAGTTCCCAAATAATGATGAGGTGCTGCAATATTTTGTTAGGATGTTGTATGCTCAATTCTGAGAGCACATGGACCCTAACTATACAGATACGGGATCCAAATTTTATGGAGATGGAAAAGGTCGTACATATGAATGACCTGATGCTATACGAGATGTTGGGTTTAGGCCTCCAGCACCTCGTTTAGCACCTCGACCACCTAGGGTAGTTACACTCTAGAGGAGTTAGCCCTTATCTGTAGTGCTACATCACAGATGAGGGAGAAGATACAAGAACATATTGCAGCTGCTTTAGGAGGGTTGGAAGTCGGCTTAGGGACAAGCCAACCTTCATCTAGTGTAGGAGTTTGTTCATTTGTGAGTATTCCAGATGACGTGTTGAGGGAGATGGTGCGAGATGAGCTTCCGGAGTATGAATCCTCATGTAGAGACCACTTTGAGCGAGCCATTAGACAACAAATGCACACCATGGGCAAGGTATGTACAAGCATGTTTTGATCTATTTTAAAATACACATTTATAAGATGAGCTAGAGTGCATGTAACATGTTTTTTTGGTGTATATACATTGAGTCTCCAAAAAATTATGCCAATATTTGTATTTAACTTATGTAGTTTACAACATTCTTAGAACAACATTTCTATGCCCCTGATCCTCATTCTGTAGATCATGGACATGATCATGTACAGGTGCCACATTCATTACTATATATCTATATTTTTGTATGTCAAATTGAAAATGAATTTATGTCACATAATTTTATATGGGATGAGTCTTAACATTATGGAATTTTTAGGTTAGCACTACACATGAAGGGCTTCCTGAAGACATGATAACTTCATATGTTCTAGTGGTCTCACATGTATTATCTATCTAGATTTTTACGTTAAATTTCAAGTGACTTTAAGATGAACATAATTTTATATGGTGTGGCTCTTAACATTATTGAATTTTCAGATATGTGCTACATATCAAGGGCTGTCTGAAGAGATTATTCCTTCTCAGGTTCCAGTCGTGACATAGGTATCGATACTTTTCGTTAAGAATACTTATTATGTTTATTATATTTCTTTTTGCAAATTTTTCTATTAACTTTGGTTTTTAATTTTCAGGCTACAAATAATATTGAGATCATGCAAACTGAGCCTCAAGGAGATCGTGTAGGCTTTGGGTCATAGAGTCTATATTAAACCATGGTAACCTCTTACCATTTCTTCGTTGGTATCATTGCCACATTATAAACAGGATATCTACTGAATTTATGGACAGTTGAGAGGTTCCTTTATGTATATAGTGAATGCTAAAACTAATATTTAATTTTCAATAAAAACTTTGAGCCATAGTCAATTCATTAGGTTTTTGACAGTATAGGTGTTTCATTTGGCTTAGAGAAATATGTAAAACTATGTCGTGGCATCTATGATGACGTTATTTGAAATTTTGTTTCCTTTTTTTATTACTTTTTTTTTTTTTTTTTTTGTTTTTTTTTTTTGCAGTTGGAGAGTCTTCCTGCTATGGTTGCAGGAGTATGGTCTGATGAACCTAGCCTGCAACTTGGAGCAGCTACCCAATTCCGAAATTTGCTTTCAATTGGTATTTACATCAAATCTTATGTATTAATTGTCAATGAACTGCCATTTTATTTGTGTCTGTTTTTTCCATCATGCAGTTGACCACCGAGAGAATGAGAGGGCATCAAAATAAGCCCCCCTGTGTTCTAGGAAAGAAGAGGACATGATACATTCCAACCACCACCCAAACCCCTGCTACTCCAAAAAAACAAGTAAGGGCAGAAGAAATCCTAGGACACCAGGAAGACACTACCCCTACTGAACATAAGAACTAGTAGAGTCAGTGACCTAGGGTTGGAAGAATTTAGTCTGGTGGCCTTGCTACTCCATACTAACCAGCAAGGAGTGCTCTCAGGGAAGATTTTTCCACTTTTATGGATGATAATTACATTATGAGGCCATGGATATAGTTTCTTCTAATCTCAAGGACATGACGGTTTCTATTCCTGCAAACACAATTGATGCTACTCTCAAGGACACAATCATTGCCACCCCTGTAGGCACACTGATTGTCACTTTTATCGTTGACCATGAAGAATAAAGCGCTACTTCTCCCATGGGCGCACCTACAACCACTCTTGTAGAGACCATTTTCTAAGAAGTGATTGTTTCCATTCCTATAAAGCATAAAAAGGTAAGGTGATTGCCCTCTTTACCTATGTATACCTCACTTTATTAGTCAAAATAAGTTACTTAGAATAAAGGTCTAGGAATTTCAATTCAATACTGATGGAATGAGGAAAAACTTGTATGAATGGAAATACTTGGTTTGGAATGTATCTTCTTGGATGAAAATGACTAGAGAGGGATTTAAAAGGAGGGAGGACGGAAAGCAATGGGAGCAATGGAAAAGTTTCCTATCTGAAATTTGTGACAACTATAAATTTTTCCACATGAAGCACAAAATATAGTCGACATTCATAAAAGGCTTGAATTCAATTCACATTCACATTGGTTTGTACCCCTTTTCTATCCTAGTAATTCTTTGGAGGATTTTTCACATTTGAATGATTAGGTCTAGGAGCTTGGGCATTTCGTTTTTGAGGTTCTCTTTGGGTGTTCACAGTGGGTTTATAGTTTTCTAATTATTAGGAGTATGGTTCTATATAGATAGGCTTTGGATGTAGTATGAAAATGTAAAAATTCAATGCCAAGACATGGATTTTTGCTATTTGATAGGCAAGAACATGGCCTGATCTAAGGTTTGTGGCTTAGCTCTCATCACTTAAAGCATAAGATCTTCTTCAACCATCAGTGAAAGCTTCTATCTAAGTGGCCTTAGTGACATTATCCTTAATCCTAGATTGGAGTTCTTACCATCTATTCTATTGTGCCAATATTGGGGTCATAACTCCCCTGTTTTATATTCATCAACTAGGTAATGGAGTTCCATTTTGTTGTAGTTAAAGTATTTGAAAAACTAGATTGGTGGATGAGGTGTCTAAACTAGTAAATAGAGTTAGGATTTGTGTTATTAAACCCATTATGGGCATCAGTGGAGATTCCATTCTATCCACTTGGACCTAGTCAAATTGGATTGGAAGGAAAGAACTTAGTCAACACATCATTCGTTAGAAATCTTTATCAGAAAAAAAAAGAAAAAAAAGAAAAAAAAAAACCAATATGCTATTGCATTACTCCTTCTTATGTCAGAATCAACTAGAATCCTATACTTGTCAGCCCAAATACAAATTACTAATTTAGCAAAAATCAAAGCAAGATCCATTCTATCGACATACTGACTATCCTCCAAGAGGCATGATCACAATTTCCCAATGTAGTGTTAGGTACACTTGCATAATGAATCACAATGAGAATATTTCAGTGAAGAAATCAGCTTGAAGGTTTATTCATAATGACAAAGCTATGACCTCATTAAGGACTTAATCCTTCATGCCAATACTTAAACACTGTATGCTCAATCTAGGCACAAATTTTCACAAAAAGTTCTTAGTTTCATTATCCATGGCATGAATAGTGGAAGCCCATTCTATTACCATGCAACCCCTAGAATATTGATATTTAGTTATCGTCTTTGTTCTCCATCCCATCTATTAAATTTGAAGGGCCAAATTGGTAGAGATGTCACAGTGTTGCAAACTGGGATCCTTGTGCTCCATTTTTAGTTCATCAATCTATAATAATATCTCCCTAAGAGCTTCATTATGCTCTAGTAAGATATTGTTGGGGAGCGATTTCATGTTCTAGTATAGCTCGATTATACATAGATATTAGTTTTGGCACCCTAAAGTATGGCCTGAATCAATCACCCACTCAACCATAGAGGCCAAGACCTCCTCATCAACTTTCTCATCATGTTCAACCGAAAATTCAATATCAACATAGTTGATTTCCTGTTGTATAGGAGTATGGGTTTGGGAACGATGTCTCCGTGCTTCCTTATGATTTTGAAGTGTGCCTTGAGCGCTCCCTTCTACTTGAGAAGAGGATCCTCAACAGATTTTTTCTCTTTGTCGTGGCATTGGAGTTGTCAAGCAGGGGAGTAATAGAGTACAGGTATGCACAAAGGTGAAGGCTTCAAATGGATATAGCCATGTCCAACAGGAAGGAGCTTCAATGGTGTAAACACCAAGTAAGGTTGAGCATAAATGAATTTAAAGTTGGAGAGGAGAAGGTGTAGGGTTGTGGGCACCACTAAAGGAGGTAGGAATAATACTATGGCTCATAGAGGCTTCCCAAGGTGCAAGGGGGACCCAAGTATCTGATTGTGTAAGCAAAATCCTGAGTTCACAACTTAATTTCCCTACTTTGACAATTGCAAATTCGATTTATTTACAATAGACTATAAGAGTGGAATAAGCCAACCATGCATTAAGGAAATTTTGTAGATGCAATACTGAATTATCTCTTAGGCCTCTCAGATGAAGAGTTGGGTGTGTGATGGAGACCTTTGGTGCCACCACCTGCGAACCCCTACTTCTTCATGCAATTTTTCCTCACAGATTGCATGCCTTCGCCACAGGGAAAGTCTACCTCCAGAATGAGCATGTAAAATAAAGGAACCTAGGAAGGTTATGGACCTTGGGAGGATATTGTGAAACTTAGGGCAATGGGTGGCCAATCCCTTCAACTAGGTTAGAAACAAGAGACCCAGAGGGGAAGTACAAGTATGGATAACACACAAAAACAGACCAGGAGAGTGGAGAGGTGAGAATAGGTTGAAATCTTGGGGAATAGGAGGGAAGGGGAGGGGAAAGGTTGAGCTTGGTAAGAATGGGAAGCTCCTATGGGGATTATGACCAGTCTGAAGTAGACCATGGAATAGAGAGATAGTTTATTTGGTTTTTAGGAGAATTTGTGACCAAACTTAATCCACAGTGGAATTTGTGACCATGAGATATTCACAAGAACCATATGAAATTATTGGCGAAGCATGAAAATGATCATTTAAGGAAAAACAGAGATAGGGGATTGTTATTTGAGGAATATCGCCTTGATATTGAAAATGTTGTGTGGTATGGTCAGTGGCGTTTCCAAGGGGTTTTTGGCCTTGGTCATTTCCAGTAATGTTTTGGGCACTCTTTTGGAATTTTCCAAGCCCACCTAGGTGCCCAAGATGGGCGTGAGATGCAGACCCATAGGAAAATATCACCCTATGCATGCCAATGACCCTTTAAGAGAACATAATTTGGAGGTGTCTCTTATCTCAATAATTATGTCAGGTGCTTTCCTTGCCAAGGTAATTTTGGGAATGAAATGCATTTATTGTTCCAGTGTTTGTATTTTGAGTTTTTTTTGAGAGCATGAAGATTTTGGTGCTCGAAAAAAATACGAAATTCATTTTTGAAGTCATTATCATAGTTAGTCTGACGTGGATGCATTTTCTGGACATTTATAGAATGATTTTGAGTTTGAAAAACGGGATTGGCTGACTGTTAGTAAAGATCAATTACCAACCGGTACCAGATTGGTAAGTATGATTTCACACATGCTTCTGTTTAACAAAGATGGCAAAGTCACTATTAACTAGAAATAATTTTTGTTGGCCTTGCTTTTTTTAGTTGTACAGATTGAATTTGTGGGTGGTTATAGGGAGGAATCCTGTATTTGCAAATTGTGCCCTTCAATAAAATACCTTGTAATCTGTGTTGTTTTTTCTTGAATTTATTTGCAGATTATGGGGTTGAATCGTCCATTTGGTGTTAAAGCTGCTCTTGCAAACAAATTTATTAACAAAGCCTTGGAGTTCAAGAAAAAGTTGGTCATCCTTATTGTTCCAAAAGAAACACAAAGGTATATTATTTTTCATTATGGAAGGGTATTAAAATGATGAACTCTTTTAATGCAGAACTATAGGTCAATGAAGTTAGGTCATCATACATCTTGTAATAAACCCTATTACATTTGAAAGCTGAGAATACTACAAAATATATACGTCTTGAATCGATTATGTGGCCAATATTTGTTATATTTCTGTGATATGACATTTCTTGGTTTGAAACTTTTCTTAGATAGACTTGATGAGAAAATGGGACCAAATAAATATGATTTTATTTGGGAGGATCTAGAGATTTTGAGAGGCCAGGTGTTTCTGCAGACTTCAATAGAACAAAAATGTGCTTCATTGTGTACATTGATGATAGTTAGGCACATAGAAATTTGATTCTAATAACTTTCAACAATATATTACACAAGTTTAGACAATTTTTTTTTCATTTGAAATTCATTCCTTAATAATTATTGGATTTCCTAGGATCCATGTCCAACTAAGGAGTGGTCAAATTTGTTGTGACCAAAGACCCGTTGGCCTGTTTCTATGTGAAATTTTTAGACAATGGTAGGTGTGCATGCTCCCTTGTGGGCTATATCCCTACCAAGGGTCTTCTTCAATTAGTATCAGCCTGACCTTCCCTTAGCCTTCCTATGCGGGCAGGGTGAATGATAGCACTGATCGCCCATCTTACCAAAGACAACGAAGAGATTTTCCCTATATGCTTTGCTCAAAATTGAGGTGTCTAAAGGCCATACCCACCCACTTATTCCAAAGGGACTTGCATCCGTTGTGTTGATTGATTCTAAAATATTGAATTTTGGATGCCATAGTTGACTGCTTGAAGCAATCCACAAATTAAATGTTACACTAGAGAAATTGTTCTCTACTTTTTAACCAATAACATCCTCGTTGTGTCTAAATTCTTAATTTGAGTTAATACTTCATCGAAATTTGTAAGTTACTTCGTTTTCTTTGATTCTAAAGTGAGTTTATACTCAAGAACAATATTCCCTAGCTTTTTAATATTTTCTCATCTTCTTTCCATAAGTGAAGAACTACCTTACCCACTTTCCTTGTTGCATCAAAATCAGCTACTAACTAGAAGGCTAGAAATTCATCGAGGCAATGGACCTTTGACCCTGCTGGTTAGTCATTAACATAGGATATGGACACCAAGAATGCAATGGTCCATTCAATCACCATTAGTTTGAGAGTAGAACTTATAACTGTTAGTCAGTAGCATGGGACATGTACATTTGGTATGCAATAGACTAATCAATCACCAATGTGTTTGAGCTCGAGTGAAGGCACTGGCATGCTCAAATTTGGAAATTTTTAAATTTTCATAGGACCATGCTCAAATTTTCAAGATTAAATTTCTATTAGTTATCACTGGAAATTGAATCTGATAATATTTAGCACACAAAATATCTGTACTTTGCATTTCAGTTGACTGGCTCTCGATACTAAATGGTTTCTAGCAATCTGATGTTCAGCTATTCTTTTATGATTATGCCAATTATAAATATGATGTTCATCTACTCTCTTATGAGCATTCCATTCAAAAGCCTCCGAGAAGGATTCAGTGTGAAATGTTGTTCTTTAAAAAAAAATAAACATCTAATGTTTACTGGGTGTCTTGGTTCTCTTCCAAGGAACGACAAGCATTCTATTGTAGTTTCAATATAGTTGGGGGATGACATTCTCCCTACTACAAGTATCCAAGTTTTCATCTAGTTGGGGGATGGCATTCTCCTTACTGCTAGTTTCCATCCGTGATGATAAAACTTGAAACATCCAAGTGTCACTGGAGAGCTTTAGCACCGATCTACGAGGTGGATCAGATACCCCTTCTACAAAACCAGAAATGTTGTTAGATGGACAACAACATCGTGGAATTGGACAAGGATATGGGCTGATTATGGAATCCACAGAGGCAGTAGTGAAACCCTAGCCACAAATCTCTTACAATACTATAGCTCATGATGGTTAAACCCCAACCACAAATAATACTTTTAAATTAGTATAACTCATGGCAGTTAATTGTTAGACGTTTTCAATTGTTTTCTACTTTGTTATGTGGCATTCAGTGAAGTTATACTCTAAGATATCTGTTGGTGGATGTGATCAATTGTTCTACTCTGTGATCGATGGATCATATATCCTTTCTAGAGAACCATAAATTTTGTCAGATATAATTGGTACATGTTTTTAATTGTAGATAGGTGTATTTCATGTAAGGATGTTAATGTTATGGTTAAGAATGTGTTCTATTAACTCTAGATTTATGTTTTTAGATAATGGTTAGATATTGATCAGAGCTATTATTTTGCTAAATGCATTTGAAAATTTCAATTCTACATGTTTTGTCTCTACAATCATCCATATCCATATATTCTTATCCCTGCTCTCCAGACTGTGGGCAATATTGTAACTGGAGACGATGTACAAACTCAGGTATATCCAATCTCTATTGGCATCTGGTTTGAAACTTGAAATATTGAAATTCAATCTATGGTGTACACATCCAAGTGGAGATTTAATTAGTCTTCTAGAATTTATACAATCACACATAAATTAAATGTTTCAGTGAGTTCTTTGGGATAGAGTGAATACTTGTGTTTTATTTTCTAGATTATGTTCTCAAGTAATTTTGTTGGGATGTGTGTTGCCTCAGTACATTATCAACAATCAAGCACTTCCTTGCCTCTTGGCACTGTTAACCCATAATCATAAGAAAAGTATCAAGAAGGAAGCATGCTGGACCATCTAAAACATAACTATAGGAAACAAAGATCAAATACAGGTTCGTTAGCTATACTTCTTTATAGATTAAGAATGACACTTCATAATGTCTTATTCCTTGTAAAATGTTGTTTAGGTTCATATATCCTAAGTTTCGATTTGTTTACAGACTGTGATTGACGCAAACATTATTCCTCCTCTTGTATAATTGCTGCAAACTGCTGAGTTTGATATCAAGAAAGAAGCAACATGGGCTATATCTAATGCTACTTCTGCTGGTACACATGATCAAATCAAGTATGTATTTAATGAATATATACAATAAACACAAGCATATTGCTAAAATGGGTTTTCTAGTAATGAATAAAGGGGTCAACTTACAAGATATAATGTAATGAGATGTGTTTGCTGATAATAGTCAGTGTGATGTACAGATGTTCAAGAATTTGTGTCAGTTGATACAATGAGACAAACTACTGACTCCTGCTTTTGGTTGCAGATATATTGTGAATTAAGGATGCATTATGCCTCTATGTGATCTTCTAGTTTGTCTAGACCCAAGAATTGTAAATGTTTGTCTTGAAGGGATAGAGAATATTTTGAAAGTTGGGGAAGCAGAGAAGGTTCAAGGAAACACTAGAGGTGTAAATCTCTATGCACAGTATATTGATGATGCTGAAGGACTTGAGAAGATTGAGAACCTGCAAAGTCATGAAAATAATGAAATTTATGAGAAGGTAGTAAAGATTCTTAAAACTTGTTCGCTGGAAGATGATGAAGATGACCAAACAGTCAATTTTTACCTCTCATATTTAGCATTTTAAGTGACCTATGATATGCTGCCGAAGGAGGGAACACTTCATTTTCCTACAGTCAGAGAGATCTACATAGTCAAGTATTCTTGTGTGAATTGTGTATACTCTATGTCCACATGCTATCAAATATCTTTTAGGTTCAACATGAGTACTTTATTTGACCTTGCCATCAAACTTACAATTATTTACTATTTTTGTGGAAGCTCGGATGGAGTCTAGCTTCCCGAGTTGAAATAAATTTCAAAATATGAGTCTTATGTTTGTCATCAAGAGAATAATTTCAAGTGTTATTCTAGCACTAATGAAATTTAATTTTGTAATATTTCTCCACCAAGCTATATAGATTCCAATCAATGATCTAATATTTCATAAGAGGAAAGTGATCTGTTCTGGAAAATGTTGGTTTAAATGTTTTGTTGCTTATCAATATCTTTGGTTGTTGATAATTTGCTTTAAATTTAATTTTAACTTTTATTTAACCCTTCTCATTAGGAATATAGAAATGATGAATCAAACACTAGAAGCAAAGAAGGTTCTCCAAAGATCATGTCCATCATTTACTGTGTCTTAATGTCATTTTCTTAATGGAAGAAATGGAGCCATAGTTTTAGAGCATTTGGAAGTTGAACTTTTGGCTGATCATGATGACCATATTCATGGTGTAAAGTCTAGACATGGTAGTTCCTTCCACTGGCAGGTTTCTAGATGCAGGAGTTTTTCCTTTATCTTCACATCATCCAGCTTTAAATGGAGGCCATGCAGTTGTTGATCATGTTCCATAAACACTTCCACCTACTCCTCCTCCTCTTCTTCATAAATAATAGTAATAGAAACTCGAAGTTTCTCACGGCAAGAGGAAATTTTAGTAGATAATAGACCATTTTATTTTTCCTGTTTAGTAATAGTCTCTAGAACTATCTTTAGTATGGCTTATTTTATAAATATTATATGATAGTTTCAGTTTGAAATTTGAAGTTTTAACCTACCTTTGATCTATTGTTTGAGTCTTACAACTCATTGATAATGAATATGATGCTTTATTTCGTTTCATGGATATCTGTTACAATTTGTTGATGGCAAATTTTATATGTTGAAACTTGACGGTTGATGTTGTGGTCAATGATTGGTCATCCAATGACAATGTGATAACTACTAGATGATTGATGTTATATGTGTATTAAATGGTAGATGCTTTAATGATCATCACTATTCTAGTAGTTAAATCTATGTTTTTGTGTTTTCTGTAGTTGGTTCAACTTGAATATATATATATATATATATATGCATCAAAATATACTGAAATATGTATTGTATAAAAATCTCTTTTGAAATTCTTTGGTCCTAGAAGATTTTTGAAATCATGCTTCCCACTCCTGCTCCTACTCCCAACAGTCTTGAAGCTATCACCTTGGATTGAAGAGGCATTGGAATGATGGTGAAATTATGAGAGGAAGAATTCTTGTTGTTCATGTATCAGATTTTAAAGCTACCCTAAGGGTAGAATCATGTTCTTCTCCAGGGATATGAGGAGTCTTTATGCCAAATATGTTTTGTTACGTCCCTTAATCAGGTGTGCATGCCATTTGATGCCCAAAATTTTTCATTATGTCAAAGTCGAAGGGGTTAGTGTGGGTGCATTCCTGAAAAGGGGTTCTCATGTGCCAAACCTAGCATGATGGTGAGGGCCACAACCTAAAAAATTGCCTTTAATGTTACCAGGAATACTAATGAATACTAAATATTCTAACTAATTAGTAACATATCGAAAGTAGTCTAGGGGAGGAATGATTTAGAAACTACTCAGTGGCGCCTGCTTGGGTCTCATTATAAGGAATCTTTCTGATTTTCATCAGTTTTTGCATAATTTTCTGGTGCTTCCAAATACCTTTCTTTGGAATGATTCTTGTTTGATTCTTTAAGTCACTTGCAAGTTGCATGATATCTAATGCTTGGTTTGATTATATGGTATTTGCAAATTCTTGTTCACAGATCTTGCTGCTAAACTTTTTGAAAGTTTAGGTCCATAGCATATGACTATATATTTAATTCTTCTTTGGTGAAAATGAGAAGTTGGGTTACACTTTTGTGAGAATCAGGGGAGGAAATTTTTTTTCCTCAATAGTTCGGCCGGACTCGTTCTGTCGTTTAGATTGACGACGTACTAAAAACGTGGGCAAACAGATTTTTGGCCAGAGATGGGAAAACCGACAACAAAATTTTGGCCAAACTTTTAAAATAGTTCAGCCGAACTCATATTTTATAAATATATCACTCGTGAACTATCACAGGTTTCACATATTTTTCGCGCATTTCTTTTCTGATTTTTTGTGGCGTTGCTGCTCTGTTGCATTGTGGTGAGCTCTGTTGAATCATTGCTCTGTTGCTGCTCTAGAGTGGCGCCACGATGACTTTCTGCGAATTTCCAAGTAAGTGTTTATTTGTGTGTATTCAAATCTACTGATGAATGTTGACTTACTGAGGCAAATGTATAGTCTCTTACATTATTCTACCAATAAATATTAGTTTCTAGTGCATTCTAAATTTATCATTTCCTGGTGGGTAATTTATGAATAAAGGAATCATCTAGTTTAACCACATTATTATAAGTTTCCTTCTAGTGGGTAATCTGTAAATGAATTGAAGAGCTTCATGATTGTCGTCCATAGCTTTCCCTCTACAATGACAAAACTTGAACCAAAAAGGAACTCAGAATATAGTGAAAAAACCAATAGTTATAAACCTAGAATCAAAAGAAGCAAGGGTGGCGGCATCTCGCCTGGCATACCCTCCTATCTCAGCTTACCCTCGCACAATTCCATATCCAATGGCAATCAAATAATACAAAAAACGAACACAACTAGTAGCTTCTCCACCCAAAGAGACATGTCCATTCATACATGGAAAAACCATTATATATTACCAACTGAACTCTTCTAGTTTTCCATTGATATTTTCAGTCAAAAAAATCAGAACACTTCATTTAAGAAGAGAAAAACAAGTTTAGATCTGAGTTGCTAAAGGAGGACAAAAAATTAAAGATAATTGTCTCAAATTTTCTCTATGATTGGATACTTGGATTTATCTTATTCATTATTTTTCTTTCGAACCTGTTGAGGATGAATAGTTCTGTGGAATTTTGGGTTTGCAACTAGCAGTATACCTTGGACCTGTAGCTATTTCTATGAAATTTCGAGCCTGCAACCAGTAACAAAATTTAGATATGCACCAGACTTCAATTTTATGGCTTCTTGTGGAATCCTTTTTCTGTAACCAAGATCATATTTCATACCATGAGGCAGATTTTTTAGTACACTCAACACTCCTTAATATTTCTCTTCAACCCACTTTCTAGGCATACATTAAGGCTCTCCAAAATATTATTTCGGATCTGAGTTGCTAAAGGAGGACAAAAAATTAAAGATAATTGTCTCATATTTTCTCTATGATTAGATCTTTGGATTTATCTCATTCATTATTTTTCGGACCTGTTGAGGATGAATAGTTCTATGGAATTTTGGGTCTGCAACTAGTATTATACCTTGGACCTGTAGCTAGTTCTATGAAATTTTGGGCCTGCAACCAGTAATAGAACTTAACTCAACTATCCTTAATCTTTCTCTTCAACCCACTTTCTATGCATATATTAAGGCTCTCAAAAATATTATTTCAGATCTGAGTTGCTAAAGGAGGACGAAAAATTAAAGATAATTGTCTCAGATTTTCTCTATGATTGGATCTTTGGATTTATCTCATTCATTATTTTTCAAAAATTTCGAGAAAAACACATTAGCACTAAAAGTTTCCCATTGAAACCAAAAGTGATTTGATACAAAACATATGCTTTAACCTCTTATAGTTGATTGTTTCAAATAAATTTTTAATAAAATGGAAAAATATTCAATGTAAAACACATGCATATTAACATATAATTGTGATATTTTCCCTTCTTTGCATTAGTGGACATCCTTCTAGAAAAATCCCTTTTAATGAAGCAGATATATCCATAGTGATCCACTAATATTTGTTCACAAACAACTATTCCATTTTGGACTTTTATATCTCAAAACTATGCTCATTGAATTTATGCATCTATATTTTTAAACTACTTGAAACTATTTTATTACACCATAGGAATCATTTCGATATATATCCCATTTTAATGGGGTGTATCACATTTCGGGAAAAACAAATTAGCGATAAAAGTTTCCCATTGAAACCAAAAGTGATTTGATACAAAACATAGGTTTAACCTTATATAGTTTAATTGTTTCAAATAGATTTTTAATAAAATGAAAAATATTCATTGTAAAACACATAGTATTTAGAAACAAAAATTAATTTGATATAAAACATAGGTTTTAACCTTATATATTTAATTGTTTTAAAAATAGATTCTTAATAAAATGAAAAATATTCAATGTAAAACGCATGCACATTAACATATAATTGTAATATTTTCCCTTCTTTCCAACTAGTCCATCCTTCTAGAAATATCCCTTTTAATGAAGCAAATATATCCATAGTGATCCACTGATATTTTTTCACCAACAAATATTCCATTTTGGACTTATACATCTCAAAACTATGCTCATTGAATTTATTCATCTATATCTTTAAACTACTTGAAACTATTTTATTTCACCATAGGAATCATTTCGATATGTCTCCCATTTTAATGGGGTGTATCACATTTCAAGAAAAAACACATTAGCCATAAAAGTTTCCCATTGAAACCAAAAGTTATTTGATACAAAACATAGGTTTTAACCTTATATAGGTAATTGTTTCAAATATATTCTTAATTTAAAATGAAAAATATTCAATGTAAAACACATGCATTAACAAATAATTGTGATATTTTCCCTTCTTTCCAATTTAGTGGACATCCTTCTAGAAAAATCCCTTTTAATGAAGTAGATATATCCATAGTGATCCACTGATATTTGTTCACAAAAAACTCTTCCATTTTGGACTTATATATCTCAAAACTATGCTCATTGAATTTATGCATCTATATTTTTAAACTACTTGAAACTAATTTATTACACCATAGGAATAACTTCGATATATCTCCCATTTTAATGGGGTGTATCACATTTCGATAAAAACACATTAGCCATAAAACACATGCATTCTTATATACCCTTATGTCTACGTAAAGTAGTGTGAGTGATTCCATGGGTCCTCTACACCCTTCATAGGGTATACTTGGGACAGGTAGTGTTAACTTCTACAAGTTCTATAGGCAGAGTCTGTAAAGGGCTAGGTAGCCTTTGGATCTCATCTTTTCTCAAAGGTGACATATCCAATAAATGCCCCTACAGTCAATCTCTGTAATAGATCTAAATAGAAGTTCTTCATTTTAATATCCATAAACCTCAACCACTTTAAGGCAAACTGTGTACGTGTGTCATTTCTCCCATAAATTCTTAAAAAAAAATTTCTAAAGCATGTACATGTCATGTTGGCTTTCTCCCATTAACTTTAAAGCATGTTTTTTGTAAGTGCATAAAATAATTTTGCAAAGCATGTAAATGTCATTTCTATCAAGCTTTAGGCCTAAAAATTGAACCTAAAGTGGTTGAACTCTCATAGAATTCTGAACTTCCATAGGATTTTATTCTGTCTGTTGAGTGTTAACTTCTACAAGTTCTAAAGGCAGAGTCTGTAAAGGCCCAAGTAGCCTTTGGATCTCATCTTTTCTCAAAGGTGACATATCCAGTAAATGCCCCTATAGTTAATCTCTGTAACAGATCTTTAAATAGAAGTTCTTCATTTTAATATCCATAAACCTCAAAAAATTTAAGGCAAACTGTGTACATGTGTCATTTCTCCCATAATTTCTTAGGAAAAGTTTTTAAAGCATGTACATGTCATGTTGGCTTTCTCCCATTAACTTTAAAGCATTTTTTTTGTAAGTGCATTAAATAATTTTGCAAAGCATTTAAATGTCATTTCTCTCAAGCTTTAAGGCCTAAAAATTGAACCTAAAGTGGTTGAACTCTCATAGAATTTTGAACTTCCATAGGATTTTAGTTTTCCCGTTGAGTGTTCCTAAAGGCTTCCTCCCATTAATTCTAGATGTGAATTCTACCATGAAATTTTTAAGTCAAACTTTAAGATAAACCATGCACATGTCATTTATCTCATGATCATGTGTCATTTCTCCCATGCGTTTGCAATAAATGTAAATTTAATATATATTTTTATTGAATTAGTTTTTTTTTCCAGGGATAATAAAACCATTAAATATGGTTGAAAAATGGAAATTATGCTTAGAAGTTTCTTGCTATCCCAATCTAGGGAAAGCAATGATTACATATGTGATTTCCAATATTGTGACTAGCACAGTCGTCCAACGGAAAATGAATATACCGGAAAGAACAACAAACAACGAGGCATATTATATTGGATTGATAGAAGGCTTGGAAACAGCTATGGAGTATGGATCAAATACAATTGTAGTTTTCACCAAATCTGAACTTTTGTGCAACCAAATGAATGGCGTGTACCAAGTTAAGAAGGAGAGGCTAAAAGAACTACATGGAATAGCAAACAATATTGATAGCCAATTTCAATTTTTTAGTATAAGACATGGTTCAAATGTGAATAAGATGTCTGTTGATCTAGTGTGTGGGCAATGCCAAATCAGGATTCATATATCAAAGATGAATTAATAGATGAATTAGAATTATATGGGGCAATGTCAATTTAAGATTCATCTCTCAAAGATGAATTAGTTTTGAGACGCTCTTCTTAAAAAATTCAAGATTCATCTCTCAAAGATGAATTAGTTTTGAGACTCTTTTCTTCAAAATTTATTGGTGGACATTGTAACATATCTTGGATATGTGTGTGTTTTGTACTTATAAATGTGTCTTTTTTAATGACCATGTGCTTTTTTCAATTATATACCAAGTGTACTCCCACCACACCATGTAAAGTGCAACTTGGTGAAATTCACATTTGCAACAAGTGGTGAACTTCACATTTTTATAAAATTAAAATGCGGGGACTTCAACAATTTTTTTTTTAAATGGAGTTTCACTTCTTTTTTAATGACAATGTGTTTTTTTCAATTTTATACCAAGTGTGCTCCCACCATGTAGAGTGCAATTTGGTGAACTTATCATTTTTATAAAAAAAAATTGCTTAAATTGAGTTTCACACATCAATTAGTGCATAGTAGTTTCACCAATTGAATAAAATTTAAAAAGGGAAATCATATCATATTCAAAGAGATAGAAAGGTTAAATATTGCATTTAAGCATTTCACTAGTTGAGTAAAATTCAAAAAGGAAAAATATGAAATAGAATCTTATTCATAGGATACAAAGGTTAAATTTCTTCTCCATATAATAACTCAAGGCAATCTTCTTTTGAAAAAGTCACTCATCCAAAGTGTAGATTTAGGTGATTACTAATGTCATCAATTTACCAATTTATAAATCAACAAGGCTACTAGTTGAGTGCATTAATGACATCTACCCCAATTCAACAAACATATATCTACTTCTTATATTTCCAATCAAAATTAAAGGGATTTATACAAAGAGAGGAAGAACATATAGCCCATCAACTACTTTTTAGAGGTCAATGAAGGTATCTAGTGAAATGGAAAAGGTCAGAAAAGGCTCAACCAATAGGAGTTTTCATCATGTGGGAAAATGTTTGGAACACTTGATTGTACTTGAAAGTAATCTTAAGATTATTTTTTATTTCTACATACTCTTGTTTGAGTGAAACAATTTCCAATGGGAAGAACATAGCTTTTCAATCCAACTAACCATATCAATTGAGATCTATTTGAAAAAAGAGTAAAGAAAAGCTAACATGCCAACAAAATTCGGCCAAAATTTTATGTCGTCAGACTTAATGGGCTGTTGGCACAAAAAACAATTTGGCTGAAATTTTTTTAAGAGTTCGTCCGAACTAACGCGTCAGCAATTACGTAGAACCAAGCTCTGAATACGTATCTACAACTTTGGACTGATTAAAATCCATGAAACATTCTGAATTAACTGTCAGAACCAAGACAAACATTTTCATAATTGAATCTACTTTAAGGAAATATAGCTTTTATGGAATTTCATAAATATTTACTAATTTTAATTAATTTTGTAATAAAATGGGTGCAAACAATTTCTGAAGGTCATTATGATTCAGTGAAATCATATTTATGTATCTTCCAAAATACATTGTAAAAAAAATTGAAAAAATTATGGTGCATTACATTGGTCTGTCGTCTCTAATGAGTAGCTTTTAGATTTTTAGTTTATAACTTATATGTTAAGAAATTTCTTGTGTCATGAAACATATTCAAAATGTGCAGCTTTTTCATATTGGACCAGTTCAAAAATTTCTAGTAATTATGATATGAATCCGTTGGCTTTGTAAATATGATGAAACCAAAGTAGACTTTGTCTAGATTGTTGTAACAGATTTTGTTTCTCAAAAACACAAATTTTCAAAGAATACAACATTGCGTATTAACATGACTTCTTATGAATGCTTTGATTGTTAAAAAACAAACACTCAAAGTAACGCTAAGTTGAAATATCAAATGCGTATAAAAAAATTCCAAAAAATAAGTAATAGAAAGCTAATAAAATTTCTGACAACTTTTATTTTTATCGCAAAATGAAATTCTAAACAGAAAAATTGTTTTAGCTTGCAGAAAGTTGAAGAACAGAAAAAAATGAAAGCTTTTTCTCAAAAAAGGGCAAAAAGTGTAACCCAAATTCACATTTTCACCAATAATTTATGTTTTGAAACAGTTATTAAATTTTACCAAGTATTTAGTAACAATTATGGCATGTTGCAGAGTATTGGCCCTTTCTACTATCAACATGTATATATGTGTTCCTACCATTACTCTCTCTATCATCAATTTCATTAACATGTTGGCCTTTGACATATAGTCACCTCGCAAATGGTCCCATGCTTTGGTCAGTTGGTTTTACGCTACTATTCCTGGAGAAGTTGTCTCACCCAAACACATCTTGGTATCAAGAAAAATATCACTACAGAATGGGAGAAGGTCCCCACCACATCATACAACGCATTTTTTTATGGTTTATAATACTTTTTTGAATCATCTTTTAGCACAGTCCCTAAAAAATGTTGCAAAGGAGTGACATTCTATTTAATGGTTGAGTCCAAATCCTTTCAACACGTTTGACATGTTTCTATGATTTAAACATAGAAACATTTGACATTTGACATTAAATTCATTCTTATTCCTTTAGTGATTTTAAACCCTTTTCAAAGTGAATATGCCTCTATTTGTTATGATTCCAATTTTATGCTCCATTAATAAAATATAAAAGAATAAAGCTAATCATTCTTCCAATTTTAAAAATTAGGATACTTTGTTGAAGCTATCAATATGCTCTATAAACTAGTTTGAATCAATTTTCTTCTTAGATTTGAAATTTACCAAACCATTTCTCTTCATCTATATTGAAACATTGATGAGAGTTGAGTTGTTTTCCTTTGGAAATAATAATTTCATCTAAACACTTTTGGATTTATTGCTACAAGGGGTGGGATACCTATCTCTTAATATAAAAGTGTGAAATCCATTACTAGCGAAACTTTCTAACATAAGAATTTATTCATAGCTAAACACACCTTTATGAATAGTTTGGTATTCTTGAATGTTCCTTTGTAGGATCTATTCCATGTTGTGAACAATATTTTCCGAGCACAGGGAAGATAGAAACATGCCAAATGAACATAGAAACATTTGATATTTGACATTTGACATTTGTAGGATACTTTGTTGAAGCTATCAATATGCTCTATAAACTAGTTTGAATAAATTTTCTCCTTAAATTTGAAGTTTACCAAACCATTTCTTTTCATCTATATTGAAACATTTATGAGATTGATTTGTTTTCCTTTGGAAATAATAATTTCATCTAAACACTTTTGGATTTATTGCTATAAGGGGTGGGATACCTATCTCTTAATATGAAAGTGTGAAATCCATTACTAGTGAAACTTTCTAACATAATCATTAATTCATAGCTAAACACACCTTTATGAATATTTTTGTATTCTTGAATTTTCCTTTGTAGGATCTATTCCATGTTGTGAACAATATTTTCCAAGCACATGGAAAATAGAAACATGTCAATAGAAAATAAAAGTAGGAGACCTCCATCATGAGAAGAGACAATAATGAAGAGATTAGCCACATCAAATATAAAATAATCTAAACTAATGAAGAGATGCAAATATGATGACATTTGATATCAAAACTAGAAACTAACGATACAATAATATATATACTCATTCATCACCATCATATCCATGCAAAAAAAGGGGCGAGTTAAGATCATCTAGGAGTAAACATCATGGACACATTAAATCACCATAACTTAATTATCTAGCAAAGCACCCTTATCCAGTAGATCATAATATATTGTTCATACCAACACACATCTAACCATCCACATGTCCATTTATTTGAAATAAATCCACAATATAGTCTTAAACTATATAAAGTCCAATGCATTGTAGCAATTATATGTTCTAACCCTAGAATCAAAGTTCATTTTTCATCTTGAACAATGTGTTCCACTCATATGAAATGTGCTAGTGGAAAATTTTCCAGAATGGCATCATGATCATCTATCGATTACCTCCATTGTTGTTTTTTTTTCTACTCTTCACTTGCTTCAACTACAACTGAGTTGCTATGACCAAGTGACTATATTGGGCATAAATAACCTCTGGCTAGTAATCTTGAAAAATAATATGATCTTTACATTTCTTTACTTCTTCAAATAAATGTCCCATTAACACCATTGAACCAATTGAGTATGTATAATTTGATGGATCATTATACTCTTGCAGCAACGTGGATTTAGACATAGTGCATAATAATAAATAATAATGCACTTTTTCTTGATTATTTTCTGGTGCAATGACGGCGAAGACATCACCTTCTCTAACCATATCAGAAACACGATCATAATCATTGTCAATCACAACCACTTCATTGTCCATTTCTTGTCAGTCACGTTTCCAAATGGGGGCAATGGTGTCAATTCTTCATGTTTCCATGGTTTAACAAATTTCTTAATTTGGTTTTCACAGTCATTGATGGACTCTGTCTGATCAATACATGCAGAACAAAAGCAAGAGAACTGTCGTTTCTAAATGCAATGTATATTTTCCATGTTCTTACTCCTAATTGAGTGTTTGAGGGATTCCAAGGCAATTAAATGGCAACGATCTATCAACATCACCCATTGAAATATTCCAAAAGTACCTTCTTAAGAAAAACACACACATGTATGAGTCAAATTTTGAACAATATTTAATTTTTTTTATAACAAAATACACACACAAGTATACACATATATCTCTAGACATGTATAATATATTTTTAGTTAAATGTGTACACTTACCTATGCACATCAGTCATCGTTGGGTTCGATACATGACTTAAATTGTCTTTGCACCAATTAACAACATCTAAAGAATTTGCAAGTCAGGAAGCTGAATGATTCAATTGATGCCTCCTAAGTGCACGTTTTACGCATGCCCCAACACCATCGTGCTCTCCTTTTCCATGCCTTGTCTTAAAGAAATTCCATGTATGTCGAATGTTGGTTCTCTTATGAAGACGAAACAACCAAAAGAATGATCTTGCTGATTTAAATTGACCAGCACAACCATCTAACCGTACCCAACGTTCTTTAAAAGTGACCCTTCATTTCAAAAATTCATTATAAATAACATTAAAACAATGCTAAACAAAACATGTATCATGTGTTCGATCATCACTGATTTAGAAATGCTACTCCTTAATCACTTCACGATTATTTTCATCGCTATCAAAACCATCGATATCAAGCTCTGCATGTCTATAAAAAATATGCACAAAAATAGATACTTGGTCTGAATGATAGTACTCACTTTGTATCTCATTTTGTGGACTAAACGTGTAATTCTCAGCGAAATCAACCACTGATAATATTGTTCCTTTTGGGAACACATCACGTGATTGCTTGAACTGTAAATTCTGCCATCATGCTATATGACAGTGCTTAATATATTTGTATATTTGCACCCTGAAATTCTCCATAAAAAATGTCACTGAAATTTTGTCGTCAAGTAAATTGATCTTTTTTGATGTTGTGCTTGAATCTGCAACATGAGTGTAAGTAACATTTTCATATCACTTCCAATTCAGACTAAGATTTGACAGTCTGGGATCATTAGGATCAATGGTATACTTTGCATCGTAGAGTGCCAAATGAGAACATTCTGGGCATTTTCTTCCACCAACACATTCTTTTTTATAAAATAATTCATTATTCTCTCATGCACATAATATCTTTGATAAAAATTCATGAACACTTGAAGGAGGGGGGTCATTTGACCAATATTTTATGCCAAAATTTACAAATGTCTCATAAAATAATTGGAATTATACATGGTATTAACAACAACATGTGTCTCGAACATTGATAGGCCTGACATACCATGGTTTAATCTTCACAAATGTGCTAAGGGAAACCTTCACATCAGTATTACTCTCCATAAAGTTTTGGAATAGTTCTACTTGACTAACCTTTGTTATATGTTTGGCATGAGATTCATAAACTCCCTTAGATACACGACGTTGCATAGTGTCCTTTTCATTTGGCAACACACGAGAATTCAAATCCCAAATTTTTTTTACCCTATCCCTCATACCATCGGGAAGTCTATCATGATATGGATGCCTGCAGATATTAGCCCAACATGCAAGTTCGTCATTCTCATCTAATTGAATTCTAAATTTTGCATGCCTCCATAAACTTTTTCTTGATGTTTTAAGCAATTTTGAAGTTGTTGACATCAACCGACTTGATGAAGTTTGTTTCGTGAGTACACCTGTTAAAAGTTCTCTACGAGCATTATTTTCAACTTGAGATCGCTTTTTGGCTAGTGTGGCAAGCACCGACATCACATTTTTTGATACCATTTCATTTTCTAAAACCTCTTTCTAACTTTTAATGCCCAACAATTCCACAACCTTTCTGAGAGATTTGTGCTTTAAAAATCTATGTGACATCTGAGCTTGTGCTATGATAGATTTACCGTCAAAGAGATGTTTCAACCCCCAATTTATTTTATCTTGTACTGTCCTTTCAGCCGTTGGTGGTCCCAATTCTTCAATTTTTGTTGGATCCATATTTTCTAGAAAGTTGTAGTCGTATACAATGTTAGTGGAACTTCCAATTAATTGCAGTGAAATTGGAGGTGTGGTAGTATCTTCTTGTGGTTCTGATGTTGTCCCTGCATAAAAAAATAATATTAACTTCTAATTTGAAATTGACATATGTACATATTTTTAATTTTAAAACTATATTGAACTACAATTTAAAAAAAAAATACAAAATTCAAATTGAAAAAACTATTGACACACCAGTGAGATCGATAACAATATCCTCTTGGACATTTGTGTTTTCAATATTCTCATTGACAAGTTCCTCAACATTCTCTTCGACATTTGTGTTTTCAATATTCTCATTTACAAGTTCCTCAACATTTGTCATTTCCTCGTCATTGTCATGCACCTCTACATCTCTTTCACGATGCTCTACCTCTACAATTATTTCATGGCTTAATCTTTCCCTTTCCACTCACCTTTTTTTTTGCAATCTCTCATTATTATCCGCTGAATTAGTTCTTTTTCGATCGTGCCTTGATAGGAAATTCCTTTGGTTTCCCATGTTGACAAAATTGGAAACCTAAAATCCAATTCTATTTGGACCAAATTCCCCCAAAAACATAAATACTTAAGAATAAGTACTTCATGCTTTCAATAAGAGAGAAAATTAAATAAATATTTAAATTCATAAAGACATTTTGCAAAAATACTTCATGCCTTCACAGAGACATTTGAAAAAATACTTCATGCATCCATGCACCCAAAAAAACTTCAAAAAAAATTTTGCCAAAAAATATTTTGCACTAAGAAAAAATTCCAAAAAAAATTTCGCACCCAAAAAAAAAAAAAAAAAAAAAAAAAAAAAAAAAAAAAAAAAAAAATTGGCAAAAAATTTTGCAAAAAAAAAACTTAAAAAAAAAAAAAAAATTGCCAAAAAGAATTTTGCACCCAAAAAAAATTCGCACCTTGGCAGAAAAAGAATTCGGACCCTCGCACCTTCGCACCTTCACACTTTCGCTGGTTCAGAATGGTGTGTGGAATTAGTCTTTAAAACGAGAGTATTTATATAGAACTCTCACTCGAAACATTGTATCGACCGAAAATCAAATGTTTCGATTAAAGTTTAATAAACTCTCGTACAAGAGTTTAATAAACTCTCGTCTGAGAGTTTATTAAACTCTCGGACGAGAGTTATAAAACTCTCCTCCGAGAGTTGGCCTTGGGTAAACTCTTGGGTGCAAACTCTCGACTGAGAGTTTACCTGCACGGTTAAATGTAATCTATGGTGGTTTAAACTCTCGGTCGAGAGTTTGAAATTTCTTGGCCTAGAGTTTAATAAATGTCTTGCCCGAGAAATTACCTCGGCTGAGAGTTTCTAGTCAACAAAAAACCCATAAAATTCTGCAGTTTTTAGGAACCTACAACTTTGGAGGGCTGAGACACCTACAAAACAAAATGTTATCTTTCGGACTTGGTACCATTAGATTCATCTCTGAATCTAGTTTTTAATGATGTAAGATTTTTAGAGTCTCTTTAAAAATTTCAAATTTTTTATTAATTTTATACTAAATTGTGTCACTGTGGAATTTCATTGTTCTCAAAATTGCACTGAATGAAAATTCAATACATTTAAATGGAAACACCAAAAAAATTAGAAAAATGATATTGCAATTCCTGTCCCTGTCTTCTTCAAAAAGGAATTCTCATTTTTCTTATTGACGATTACATTGAAAAGAAAATCTAGGGCTCATAAAATGTACTGAAACATCACCGTTTTTTTGTCTTCGTCCATTTCAAAAAATAATAAAAAACAGTGATTTAATCTCCTCGAGAAAAATAGTCAGTGCGCTAGTGCAATCTATGTAGATTATGATAATATGGTTTATTTCCAAAAAATGAATAACCTTCCCTAAAAAAATTAGGGTTCAAAAAGTGACTATTTATGTTTTCCTGAAAGTTTCAAGTATATGCAGTTAGTAAGCAACAAATTTACCCCTCTATATGTCAATATTTAAAAAAGAAATATGAGTATGGAGGTAATACAATTCTCTACAAATCTTGGTTTTATGTCGAAGCATAATTTGCATTGAAAATATGAGTTTAGTGGAGTTGAAGTTAAAAAAACATAGAAAATTACACTTTTCAACGTCAAAAAAAGGAAAAAGGTGTTCCCCAACTTCACATTTTCACCAATAAGCAAGACCAATGTTCTACTTTCAAGATTTCATAGTGGGATACTACTACAGTAAAAGAAACAATTGGATGCTCTAAAATTCATATGTAATAAAATATCTAATATAAAAATTACAATGTCTATTATTTTAAAATTAAAAATATAGTTATACAAAGGCTTAAATGTGAGTGCAAAAGATTCCTAATTATTATTTTTATTTTTAAAGTTATGATTAAAATTGTGAAGACAAAAAAAAATCTTATTCATTTAGTGTTGACTTAATTTTATTTTTTATATTGCATCATGATTTAAAATTGAATTGTGAAAATATATAATATTGGTAAGTTTTATTGAGGAAAATTATTGAACTAAGTCCATTCAATAATAAAAATCAGCAAGAGAGAAATATGAAGAAAATTAACGAGGTAAAAATCATGTAGTGTTTTTTTTTTTTGTAAATAGGTCAATTTCCATGGTTAGTAAAAGCCTAAAACCTAATGGCCCATGTTTATTTTTGGAAAAGAAAATATTAATTATAGAAAAATCCATAAAATTAGAAAAAATAAATTCTATAATTAATTTATGAAGACACTTGGTGATAAGAGTTTTTTTTAAACAATTATTATTAGTACTGAAATTTTGATTTTAAACCACATAAAATTAGTCATCCACCAATCAAAAGTTAGAAATTCAAATTTTAAAAGTTCAAAAAATAGTTCTCAATTTAAAAAAAAAAAAGTTTAATATTTATTTTTACCAAAAATTTAATACACTTTGGAAATGGTTGCTAAAAAATTGCAAATTGCAAATTATATATATATATATATATATATATATATATATATATATATATATATATATATATATATATATATATATATATATATATATATATATATATACTTAAAGGGGATTGGATTTACGAGTGAAAAGTGAGGGTTTTTTCACCATTTGGAAAAGTTTAATTCCCATTAGGGTTTTCTGGGAGCCATGGGGCACCTTGAGGTAGTAGTTGAACATGTGGTTGCATAAAGAGAAACCATATTAAATTGTTCTGTGACCTGTGCACACATAGTGAATCAAAGACCACCCTGTGTCCTTTATTTTAAAGTCATAGGATCTTATCTTAAAGGCTCGACGTTCAATTTGTTTCCCCAACTACATGGGTTCATGTCTCCGAGGGCATGTTGTAATTGGCTTATTTGTGGCATTGAAATAGTTGTAGTTAGTGTAATAGTGGCAGCCAATATTTTTAAGTTATAGATTCTCCAAAAATTCCTTTTATATAAATGAATATATATTGGCTTTTTTAAAGTCATTTTTTCCCAATACATGGTAGAGATATTAGGATTGCAAGTTTGAGTTGTCTAATTTGCACAATCCAAGTGCCCTAGATATTTTTCAAAGTGTTAAATCCATTTATACATTCAAAAGTTTATTTTTAATAACAAAAAATCACATTCTTGCCAAAAAAATATTTTGTCAAATTCCAACGAATAAAATCAAAGCAAATAATAGTCATACTCTGCACAAATAATTTTTTTTGTAATTTTTTTTTTCAATTAAGGTTTTTCTATTAATTCAAAAAGTTACATCTCCTCATAGCATTTCACAGAAAAAAACTATTGGCCTCACTCTTACTAGATTTATTGGTCAACATCTGCATATCCAAATACAAAGAAAACTTCCAAAATGATAATTATTTACATAAGTTGATAGATAAAAAATTCCAAAGCACTTATAAAACCAAGATACAACCAACTAACATCAGATATCATTAAAATTTACCAGAACAAGGTGATTAGGCCATGAACTAGGGGATTGAGATGAAACGTTCTATGAAATTTTTTGAGAGATATGCTTTTGGAAATTGCAATAGTCTTAGAGATAGCGTTTGTGGTAGTCATGCAAAGAAGTTGATTGTCCAAAGAAATTTATTTTCTCACTCCCACATAGAGAAATTTATTTTCTCCACACTCCCATACAACCATTCACTCCCATTGTGCAATTAAGTTTTTAATAATTTGAATTATAATTTAATGTTGGATTGACTTACCATTACATTTTTAATAATTTAAATATATAATGTTATTTTATTTTCCAAGGTTAAAAAATATCATAAAATAACAATTTATCACGTCAAGCATAGACATAATAAATTATAATTAAGATAGACTACGATGTAAAGTTCATTACTAGCATATATAATTTGCTTCATTAAAAACAATTTATGTAATAACATAGAAGATTTAGAATGTTAAGTCAATAATTCATAATTAGTTATTCAATGTGCAAAGTAAACATGTCTATGATTAACCATGACGGACAAATGGTCTTGCATATGTAGGATGGGGTATCTTGTAATAATATATTGGATTAAAATATTATGTAGTGTATAATGGCTCCCAAGGCAAGATGGTGGATCGATGGGACATTTTGGGGATGGGATTTAACATATGAATATGAGAGTTGAATGCGAGTTTGCTAATCGAGTAATTTTTTTTTAATTTAGGAAAAATAAAGATAATTGTGCCCAAAATATGCACAACAATGATAAACCAAAAGTTTGACATTGTTGTAAAATATAATAAATAATTTTATTATATTTGATAATAATGATTGTTTTACACAAGCGCTAAATCCTAGAAATGAGATTTTAAGGTGAAGGGAATTGTTCCATGTATTAAAAAAAATATCAGTTAAGATTTCAGTTAAAGGATCAAGTTTAGACTCACTATGGTAATTTACACTTATAATTGCATCTATTAGGAATGGCTCTTTCATGCTCACCTCCATTATGATGGTAACGTATTATTGTGTCAAGAGGTATATTCTACAGCCTAGTATGTGTAAATATGTCGGAAGCCGATATATATATATATATATATATATATATATTTCTTATAAATGAAATATAAATAATGTCGGCTTTAAAAATAACTTACATAACCATATAAACAAACAATTTAAAATATGAAGAGTTTTACGAACATCAAAAAATAGATATGGTAAATAAATAAACCAGAGGTATGGTAAATAGATAAAACCTCTCTTTATATTTACTTCGGAGGTATGCTAAATAAATATAAATATAAATAAACTAGAGGCATGGTAAATAAATAAAACCTCTTTTTATATTTACTCTATAAAGCTCTTTATATTTACAAAAACTCAAAAATAAGTTTTAATTAGGTGAAACCTATGATTCAAATACCATGGGACAAATCATTATTAATACCATGGGCCAAATACCATATTTATAAAAGAGGTATAAAAATGTAAGGTAAATAAATAAAAATATATCAAATAGGAGTAGAAATCAACATCTAATTATATTTGAAGCCTATGGACCAAATACCATGGACCAAATTAATAATAATACAATGCAAAAAACCATTATTAACCCTAACATTAATATTAAAATATTAATATTAATATTATTATTGTTATGATTATTACTAAATCTAATATTGATATTAATATATTATAATATTAAAATTATTAAATTTAATAACTATATATATATATATATATATATATATATATATATATATATATATATGGGAGGCAAGAACAAAGACATATGATAGAGGTGGAGAAATAGATGGAGTGACAAGGGAGAGATTGAGATAAAATGAAAGAGAGGGGAGAGGAGGAATGAAGAGAGAGACAAGGAGAGGAGTGAGAGAGGTAGAGAAGGGTAAGAGAGGGAGAAGGAGACATAAATATGGAGGTGGGAGAGAGAGAGAAGGAGAGAGGGAGGAAGAAGGAGAAAGGATTCGAGGGTAGAGAGAGAGAGAAGGAGAGAGGGAGGAAGAAGGAGAAAGGATTCGAGGGTAGAGAGAGAGAGAGAGAGAGAGAGAGAGAGAGAGAGAAAGGGAGAGAGAGGTAGGAGAGAAAGGGAGAGAGAGGAAGGATGAGAGGAGGAGAGAGGGAGGGATAGAGAGACAGATTTGGAGGGAGAGATAAGAATAAAGACATAGATACTGAGAAGTGGAGAGAGAGGGAGTGACAATGGAGAGATGGAGAGAGAGTGTGTATGTTTAGGGGTGAGATAAAGAAACATAGAAGGAGTGATGGAGACAAGGGGGGAGAAGGAGAGAGAAGAAGAAAGGGAGGGATATAGTAACATAGTTGGAGAGAGAGATAGAGTGATGGGGGAAGAGAGAGGATTTGAGGGCAGAGAGAGAGAGAGAGAGAGAGAGAGAGAGAGAGAGAGCGAGGGGGTGAATATAGATGGAGGGAGGTGATAAAGGGAGAGAGAGGAAGAGAGTGATGGGGGAATATAGAGGATTGTAGGAGAGAGAGAGAGAGAGAGAGAGAGATGGGGGAAGAGAGAGGGAGGTAGGAGAGAAAGGGAGAGAGAGGAAGGAAAAGAGAGGGGACTTGATAGAGAGGAGAAGAGAGGGAGGGATAGAGAGGGAGGGATATAGAATGGAGCTGAATGGGGAGAGACGAAGGGATAAAGAGATGGAGTTGGAGGGGGAGAGAGGGATGAATAGAGAGATGGAGTTGCATGGAGAGAGACAGAGGGATAGAGAGATAGAATTGGAGTGAGAGAGATAGATGGATTGAGAGATGGAGTTGAATGGGAAGAGAGGGAGGGAAAAAGAAAGACATAGAGAGTAATAAGTGGAGAGAGTGAGGGAGTGACAAGGGAGATATGGAGAGAGAGTGTGTATTGTTTGGGTTGAGATAAAGAGACAAAGAAGAAGAGATTGAGAGAATGGGGGAGAGAAGGAGAGAGAGAGGCATATAGTGACAAAGTTAGAAGGTGAAGAGAGAGAGAGAGAGAGGTGAGAGAGAAAGGAAGAGAAAGAGTGGAGAAATGTAGGGAAAGAGAGATGGAGATGGAGGGGGAGAGAGAGGGAGGTAAGAGGATATACATAGAGAGTAAAAGTTGGAGAGAGATATAGAGACAAGGAGTGATAAGGAATATAGAGGGAGAGCGAGAGAGGATAGTGGGAGGGAAGAGAGATATAAGCGGGGGAGAGGAAGGGAAGGGGAAGAGAGAGAGAGGGAGGGAGAGGAGGAGGGAGGGAGATATAGATAGATTGGAGAAAGAGAGTGTATGTTTTGGGGTTGATATAGAGAGACAAAGGGAGATAGAGATATAGATGGAAGGTGAAGAGAAATAAGAGATAGATGGAGATATGGAGGGAGGGATAAAGAGATTGATAAATATGGAGTGAGAGTGTCTGTGTGTTTATGGAGGTGAGATAAAGAGACAAAGAAGGAGGGATTGAGGGACATGTAGATGTATATGGAGGGGGAAGAGAGGGAAGAATATTTCTTACAATAGATGCATTGATTTCAGTGTAGATGGTGATTTCTAATTCTATTTGACTGCTTGCACTAGATGCATTGATTTTAGTGTAGATTTTGATTTCTAATAATATTTGATTACTCGCACTAGATGCATTGATTTAAATGTAGATTATTTCTAATTTTATTTGATTGCTTGCACTAAATGCATTGATTTCAGTGTAGATGGTGATTTCTAATCCTATCTGATTGCTTGCACTAGATGCATTAATTTCAATGTAGATGTTGATTTATAATTATATTTGATTTCTTACACTATATGCATTTATTTCAATGTAAATGATTTATAATCCTATATGATTGCTTGCACTAGATGCATTGATTTCAATGTAGATGGTGATTTATAATCCTATTTGATTCATTGCACTAGATGCATTGATTTTAGTGTATATGTTGGTTTCTAATCCTATTTTCTTACTTGCACTTGATGCATTGATTTGAATGTAGATGTTGATTTCTAATCCTATTTGATTACTTGCATTAGATGCATTGATTTATATGTAGATGTTGTTTTCTAATCTTATTTGATTTCTTGCATTAGATGCATTGATTTCAGTGTATATGTTGATTTCTGATTTGATGTAATTGGATGTATGATGGTACATTAGTTTTAAAGTCATTGGATTAATAGTGTGCATTGATTTCAGTGTAAGCACAAAAAATTATTAACAATGTAGAACAATTTTTGTGTTGTAGTATTTAAACCTAATAATATTGGAGAACAAGAGAGAGAAGGTATGGTGTTTACTACAAGAGCTCGAGCTAAATATTTAAATGGTTTATGATTTATGATTTCTACTGTCTTTTTCATATAATCTATATGGAAAGACGACAAAACTAGTAAGGGTGACAATAAGAATAGTAGAAGAAAATAGTTTGAGATTGATCACAATGAAGGATATTTGTAATTGACTACATTCTTATTATTCACATTTTCTATCATTTAATATTATTACATTGTCACTTTGCATTCAAAAATTTTATTTCATCATTTTTCATCATTAAAGTTATTTTACAATATTTATCATCTCAACAAATTGAGGTAACTAAGAAAACTTAAAATTAAAATGACTCGATAAATCTCAAACATATTTAGCATATTTAAAATGGTTATATTAATATTAGATGTATTTACATATTATTGATAAAATTAATCATATGTTCCTCATATTCTCGATAGATTTTCCTTGGTCGCACATGACTAAAACTAGTCTAGATCCATCTTAACTACGGATCTATCAAGCGTCGAGAGGGATCAAATCTCTTGAGGTGCAAACCTTTCCTCAAGTTTTGCACTCAATAAAGAGGTTTGCACCTCTAGATATTTGATCCCTCTCGGCGCTTGATAGATCCGTAGTTAAGATGGATCTAGGCTGGTATTAATTAGAGTCATCGGAAGTAACAAGACTATGTAATGCTTAGGCGTGTTACTCAATATTATGTATATTAATTACTCCTATTGTCCACCTCTTCTTTATTGCTTATGAGACTATCATTTTAAAATAGACTGTGAATATATTGTGATGGAACCTATGTGTGGAGATGGAGGTGCGTCGTGCATTGAGGTGTTTTACAAAAATAAAATCTTATCGTGTAGCTCTCTACAAAACAATATTGATTTTTTTGCATATTTAATTTGAACATAAACTAGGCTAAATATTGTGAAATTAAGGTTTCTGGTTTTGGTTCGAATGCTTATTTCATGTGGATTTAAGGCACTGGTTGGGTGGAAATTGTGCTTGTAGCACGCACTTGTGGGTATTGAAAATTTATAAAATTATTTTCAAATCTCGTCAAAGGAATTGTGAACTAAGGTAGAGAACCTTAAATAGTAAGAAAAGGACATGTAAATATTTTTCTTACACCATACATGATTATCTAGGCTTAGGATTTTTTTTTTTTCAGCCAAATTACATTTTTATTAATTTCTTTATATACATAACAATATCATTTCACATATTGATTTAATTTGATGCAATTGTTATGATCTTGATTATCACTAATGTGTCGACAGGTATACAATAATTTTGCATGTCTTGTAACAAAAGAGTATCATGGATATAAGTGTTGTGGACTTTCTCTGAAGGCTAGGGGGTCCTAACACTTACGAAAGCCAGTGTATGATGGCTCCAGGCCATTCCTCCTAGAAGAACACCCTTACAAAAGAGCAACATATGCTTTCAATGGTAAACTAGAGAGAACCCAAAGGACTACAATAATCACATGAGTTGAATGATGAGCATATGAGTGAGAGAAGGATAAGGAGTTTGCATAAATTTTTAATTCAAATGGCGAGCCTATGCTCGATGATCTAGAATTCTTCGACAACTATGTTGAGAAATTTCCCATTGGGATGAAAAGGAAATCCCTCTTTTATGAGCTCCCATTTTGGGAGCATCTTAAGATTTCCCACTTACTAGATTCCATGATATATTTGAAAATGTTTCATATTTTTTATGGAGGCAAATATCATTAAAAAAAACCAGACATTGGTTGTTGGGAGAGGTCTTATTTCTTCAAAAACTATAAGAAACATTGGCTAAGCCAAGGAACTAGAGGAGAGGTTGGTCCCTCTTGGTCTTTCAAAGAAGGTGATGTCCCATGGATTTTAAAGAAAGATGATATTTCTTTGGCAAAGGAAGTTATAATGAGTGTGAGGGTGCCTTCTTTATATGAGTCTTCACTATGTTGTTGCTTCAATTTGGAAAACCATTTGTCGAGGTTGAAATTGCATTACCATTTGAACCTTCTAAGAGTATGTATGTCAAACACATGTTTATTTTTATTTTTATTTTATTTATGCAATGGGATATTATATAATTAATTTTTTTATAATGTATTATTTACTGTATAGTTTCATTATCCTCTACTTGTGTGTGGGTGTGTGAACCATGACTTCCCCCAACACCTACGATGTGCCATATCTAAATTATCTGCATTGGTACATTGGATCACATCAAAGGATAGTTGGGGTGGTTTGTTGTTGTTTGATGTTATTCTTAGAGAGGTGCATGAAGAAATTGAAGTTTGTGTTTGAAAAGGGGAAAAATATGAGGGATCTATGGAAGAGGGGTATATATTTTACGAGTCCTTCTATTATTCCAATCAGTACATCAAGTAGATCGACAACACACCAGGTGTGATGATTTGGGAAAACGAAAGGGATGAAGACAAAAGAGAAGAGGATCTTCTATAAATGAATGGAAAGAGGTGCATGATAAAGAGTAAGTGGCTTATCATTTGTCAAATTTCCACACAGTAACTATTCACACTAAACTTCATATTATTGCATATTTTGATCTCACACATACTAAATATGTTTGTTTTATTTCATCAGCGAATTCATAAATTGAATTCATAAACAAATTCATTCTTTATAATATGGAAGCGACACAACTATGGGTTGCATTGTACGAGCAAAAGAGGAGGAAATGGGAAAGTGATAGGAAATCATCAAAATGGTTGAATGGGATAAGCATCGCTTATCCTGATCATTTAAAAGAAAATATTCCAATGACATGCCCTAAAATTTGGGTTGTTGATCAAGTCAGAGAGAAATGCAGTGCATCTAGTTGTTACCCGTGTGCTGAAGAGGATATGATAAACATAGGGATTGGGTGCAACAACTTGGTAATAATCTATTTCTGTACATTTTTAACTTCATACCGTACCTTTGAATTGTTTCATCTATATTTTATTTTTTCAATTATGTTCAGGTTATTAGACAAATGACACTGTGATTTTTTCTTATAGGTGCATTTTTTCCCATCTATGTGGGCATATGGACATCGTTTTTGCACGGATAATGTCGATGATGGATGCACATGACACAAGACTATGGAGAGGAAGTCAAGATCAACCAATATAGTCGTGCTAGCCACCATGATCAAAACCTAACGCAAGGGACACTAGGTTACGTTAAAAAGATACAAGAGATCATTCAAGTGGACTTATTTTCACTCCAATATGTTATTTTCATGTGCAAGTGGTGGGACACCTTTAATCAAAATAATGTAAAGGAACATCACGATAGTGGGCTGATATCTATCAACTCTAGAAAGATGTGGCATGAATCTAGGGAGCCTTATATGTTTTCCCAAAACACTGCAACAAGGTGTTTTTTTACCCAGATATGTTGGATAGGGATTGGTGGTTCGTGTTAAGACACGACCCTAGATCAAAACATTTTTTTTGAGAACAATAGTTTTATCATGCCAATTGAGGAAGATAATTAGGGTGAAGACAACAGAGAGTGATATGTACTTGTGTTATTTTATCATTTATACTATTGTTATATGTTTTTGTTTTCTTTATTTTCATAATTATATTATTTTTGTATTCGTATTGTTGGAATTTTATATAATTGGTAAGATTCACAAAAGTTTACACACGATTTTTTGTAGTGGACACATTTTTACACTTAAAACTAATTATTTCCAATTGTTTACAATATCTGTGATAATGAGAAAATATTGAATTTAAAAACAACATTTAAGATTTATTCTCGATTTAGATAATTATCCGTTTATTAATCAGTTCACATGTTTTTTCTTCTTGTTTAGTTCAAAATCAATATAAATCACATAGTGATAACTCTATCAGGACTTTAACAATGAAAAAATTGTGTATTAATATGTAATATTAAATTCTTGACATGAGAGGTAAAGTCATGTTTACTATATTTAAATTCGAGTTCTTGCAACATTACATAAACTAAAAGGAAGTCTTATGCATGTATAAAATGTTGATTACATCTTTTTATGGAAAATAAGAGAAACAAATGGGCTTACATGGATGCATGAGATGTTTTAATTTTTTCTTCATGGATAATGGAACCATTTTGAATTTTCTTTTCAATGGTAATTATAAATAAAATTTGAATTAATAAATATTTTATGACTAAGAATTAAATGATAAATAATGTGATGGTGATTAAGAGGCATTTGTTTGACTTTCTAATACACTCGGTGATGCATTTTTCTTTCCTATTTAGGTTATGTAAAATAAATATATATTTTATGTATTTATAAGTAAATTATTTGAAGTAGACATGTCTTTATCATTGTGAACATGATGTAATATTAGCTAGGAGAAACGTGAAAACATGAATTTTAGTGACTATCTCGGGATAAACATGTGGAAAAAATAATATTTATTGAGTTTTTCATTAAGAAATATCAAATATATTATTTGTCAAAAGTTTAAATCTAATATGGTATGATTTTTGTATTATTTAACTCATATTTATTATTAAAAATAGTTAAATATAAACCATTACAATAGAAAATATAGAACCAAAATAGCACCAAAATGTTTTATATTTATTACTAGAAAAAAGTCCACTTGTCTCTTTAAAGCAAAACTTCCAATAAAGCATATCCAAAACTACAAGTAACTTCACAAGCCTTATTTTACATTTCTTGATCCTCATATTTAGAGAGAGAAATTTATAATTTAAATTGGTAAGAGTTGCTATAAATATTAAATTTAAATTTCATGAAAATCTCACAACTTTAGTGACAAATTAAATTTTATTAATTTTTTTTTAAGTTAAATTAAATCTAAATTAATTAAAAAAAATTGAATTAAGTTATTTAAATTTAACAGTAGATTGAATTTTATAAACTAATATAGATTCATCTTAACAAAAAATCTACCAAGAGCCTAGAGGGATCAAATATCATTATATGAAAATCTCTTTTTATAAAGTAAAACTTGAAAAAAGATGTACATGTCAAAATATTTAATCTATTTTAGTGATTGATAAATTTGTGATTAAAATTGATATATATATATATATATATATATATATATATATATATATATCGACCATAGTGTAATTTTTCATTAGTTAAATTGTGTTTTTGAATAATTTATTATTATTAGTATGTTATATTAAAAATTGAATGAGTTACACAAATATGAATGAATATGAATGAACTATATAAGCAATAGACAAAAAATTATTGTAATTTTACAAACATAGTTTCAACCATACTAAATCTTGTAATTTATAACAATATCTTTGCATTTTTTTAAGTAAGTCATTTTGCATGCAATTTAATATATACAATTTTGATATAAGTTCACCAATACATAATATATAAAAAATATTATTTAATAAAATTAAACATCATGATGATAACCATCTAACAAACATAAACATCATCTAAGATACACATTCAAATTCACTACCATCATCTAATTATATAAACCTCTAACACATATAAACATCATTAGTTAGCACAAAAATCTAATAATCTAAGAGGGCATCACCATCATGATCACATCTAACAAAAAATAAGCATCGTAATCTAACATAATCACCACACACATCCTCAAATTAATATACATCTCATGTAAAATAACTGCTATCACATACACATCTATCTACAAGCACATTAAATGAACATATAAATTAAGTACATAAAAATGAGCAAATAAAAATGAAATATATATATATATATATACACAAACAAGTCAAATAATTGCTATCAAATATCTAATACAAAAAATATAGTAGTGGTAGCCTGGTCTGCAGGAAAAGGCGATGGATGGTCAAGTATTGCCTTAACTGTCAATATTTGAGGTGGAGGAGGAGGTGGCTGGTCTACTCTCTCGGGAGAAACATGAGGCACATCCTCTAACTTTGGGATGTGATCATGAGGTGAATGATAAGGTGTACTACCAGAAGGATCATGACACCCTGACTATGATCCAATCTAGCAGTACTACCAGAAGGATCACCAACACCCTGACCATGATCCAATCTAGCAATACTACCAGAAGGATCACCAACACCCTGACCATGATTCAATGGGGTAGTAATACAAAAATCATGATCACCACCCTCATTATCATGATTCTACAAGGTAGCATTGTGTGAAGGCGCATCTGACGTATCTGGCACTGCATGCCCTATATCCCTCCTCGCTTCCAGTAGCTTGCTAGCTCTGACGATATAATGCAAAAGAGTCATCATCTCATGTGGAAATTCCTTTAAGAGATAAAAAAACCTAGTATTTGCGGTGATGTATCGAGCCCTCATAAGGCAAACTCCCTCCTCAAGAAAAAATATAGACAATTGGTCGCAATAGTCCATCCTAAATCTCATACCAGCTCTACGGGCCTAGATTCCCACGCCCCCCTAAAGATGTTCCTCGCCCTCTTGGGCCTCACCCATATCCTCATCTTCTCCCTTCTGTGGGGGAGGAGGCATGTCGCCAAGGAATGTGTCAATGTCTACAAAATATATAGTACACAACAATAATTAGACAATTTCATTAAACAATTTAATAAAACAAGTTAAAGAACATGCTAGAATAAATTGTATTCTAAATAATTAAGACAATAAAATGAAACTATATATATATATATATATATATATATATATATATATATATATATATATTTTATTTATTTATTTATTTATTTATTTTTATTTTTTTTTCTGAATTGGAATATTTCTATTAAGAAAAATATGGTACATGATGAGAGTATAATCAAGAGAAACAAGAAACCGGCCAACCAGAAATGACAAACTGTCAACCTCGGTGCCAAAGAGAGAAAACGAAACAAGCATGGAGCTACAATAAGTGACTAGAAGGCTGGAAATAACCACTTCTACCCATTATGGGTAGAAGCCTCCACACGAAGTTTTTTCCCTTTCTTTTTGTTGACTTTGACCCATCCGTCCTGGTGTGTATGAGCTAAGACGACTTGAAGACTGGAGTTCTCCAAATGGGGGATCTCCTTATCTGATTCGGAAGAGGAGGACTCATGAGTGCGTTTCTGAGTGATGGTTGAATCAAGAGGATGCTCAGGGGAAGTGGTGGACAAGTCCATCGTCTGAAGGGCATGATCCGATTCTGCATCACTACCTTCATCTTTTGAACTTGAGGATTCCAAATCAACAGCTGGCGGCGGAGTGCAAGGAGTCCATCTTTTGGATTTGGAATTTTTAATGCTTTCTTTTTTCTTTTTTATAGAGAAGGAGGGGCAGGAGTTCTGCAGATGCCCTGTTTGGTGACAATGGCGGTAATGGAAGGCAGTATTCTCGTAATCTAGGATCTGAGTCCAAAAAAATTCGCTTGTCTTGATGATGATTTGGTCGGGCAAGCCCTTGCTTATGTCTATTTCCACACATATTATGGCGTATGTGTATAGACCTTGATTTTCCCTCCAATGATCCGACATTAAAAAGCGGCCCAAGGCGTTTCCTATTCCTTTGTAGACTACTATATGCCATAGATGGGCTGGTAAGATGGGTAGCTTGATCCAGACATGGGTCCTGGTGATGACTGCAGTAGCTGCGTCAAAATCTGGGAACCATGGGGTTAAGAAGAGCCCTGTTGTTCCCATAAACCAAGGACCCTCTTCTAAGGCCTGATTATAATGCTTAATGTGATCAAATAGTACTATGAAATATCCTTTAGAACATAAGCTGACCTTGCAGTGGTGAGTCCAGTTAGTGTGGATCCATTCATAGAGATCCTTAGTGCACAGCCAAAGTCCATTGAATCTGCATATGATGGCTCTTTCTACAAATTTTTGAAGATCTTCTACCATATCTGGATGGGAGATTTCAACAGAGGGAACCTCCTCTAATTTTTCAACCAAAAAAGGCTTGGGTTTGGAGGCTTCAGGGGGTTTGGGGGACGCAGAATGCACAACATCTTTGTAGGAGAAAGTAGGAGCAGAAGATGACTGTCCAACTGCGCCTCCCCTTAGACGAAGTGTTAACACAATAGAATCGTTTCTATTAATTTTGTAAACAGAGAGGGGAAGAAGATCCTCAGGTTGTTTACCTTGATAAAGAAGTCTCTGGAGGACTGAGGGGATCCCAATCCGAAAAATGAAACTATATTAATTTAAATAAAACACTAATATTACATCTATCATTTGTAGGCTCATTGGGTTTGAATAGGATGTTGGGACAATTTCTCCAATCCATACATGTGTATGAAAATGACAACAAGATAAACACGTTGTCATCCTTACCTGCCAGTAGCACCAGTTTGTGGGTGGAAATCCTAGCCAGATACTCTGGCAGGAATTTCTTGGGCATCATCTGGCCCCACATGTGCATTTTCACCTCAATCATCGACCTAGGAGGGTGATGGTCAAATCTAGGCCTTGTCTCTCGAAACCTATCAAAAAATAAACAAAAAAACTCTTAAGCGAAAGGGAATTTTGTCCTCCCATGTATTATCACATGAAATCTATCTAAAGCCCTACAAATATGCCTAAAAAAAATGGTATACTATCTAATAATTCGTGGCACCTGCATCAAATAATCGACATAATACAAAATAGGGAAACTAATTCACTACCCATCACTAGTATAGTGTGAAATGGTGGCCACTAATAATGAGAGGCACCTAACCTCCTATGCAGCAAAATAAGTAATTTGTAGCTATCCACCACACACCTGAAACTCTGCTTAATGGACTACATGAGCCCCAAGATATCTCTTAGAGTAGAAAATTTGAATCTCTAATGTAACCTTATGGGGGACATCAGGGAAATTGAAACAATCCTCCCCTCTCCTGGATAGGCCAGTGATAAAATATATGTCCTCGTCAAAGGGCCTATACCACATCTTAGGACAAACACGGAAATCTTGCTCTTGGACACTCCACCACTGGATTATATTTTCCAACAAGATAGAGTAATCCTTCAGGGATGCAACCTCCTCATAGTACTTAAGGAGGCCTGCATTCCTCAATAATGCTCTGGTTGTTGCACTAATAGGGCGAGGTTATAAATCCCTCACCCTCTCTTGGGCCTCCCATGGTCAGAACACATTGTATTGGTCTGCCATTTTCTCTTGCTCCTATTGTTGCTCCTTGTATTGACGTCTTTACTCTATGATTGACATATAAAATACATCAACCTCATACATAAGACAAATTTTTTTATTAAATGAAAAATGTATTTATAAATATGGAAACATAAATTTCATTTAAAAATAAAAACAAAATCCCCAATGTGCCCAAAAAACAGTAATGCACCAGCTCTGGTGTGCTCTCAAACACAACAACACCGGAAATAGTGCGTACATAAGTATGAACTATCACTTTAGTTTTTCATACATACATTTTCATCACGATGCGTCTAGACAAACTTATGGATTGATGCACACCTATAACCTTTTCACATGAGTACGGAACGTTTAGGTTATCGAATGCAATGAGCTATATTTTTTAATATTATGTGTGTGGTGTGTTTGGTAAATATAAACACTTCAGGCATAACCTAAAAATTTATGCACCGACGTAAAATTTATAGCTTTTCCTGGTGAATTTTACTTTATAAAATGCACCACAAAAATAATGGTGTGTTAGGTTTACGCGCCGTACTGTGGTGCACTGGTAAATTTATAGGGTTCATTGCTATCAGTGCACCCCAAATCTATCGAATGTACTGCGCAAGAAAAAAAATAAAAAAAGAGGATTTTTTGACTGCTTTTTCTATTATAATCCACTAAAATATTAAATTAGAGAGAATCGTAGACATTACCTAGACATTTTGTCATCATGGAGACATTATTGACATGTAATTGAGAAAAAAAAATTTAACCATCATTTGAGAAAATTGGAAAGCCACCCACTAAGCACAGTGTGGAAGGATGGTGAGCAAGAGAAGCATCAATGGAAGGATGCTTGCATGAGGAAAGAGTGGCACGATGCTTCAGAGACCTACAACACTATATATGGTAAAAATGAAATTACATCCAATATTTTTTTATTTTTTTTAAATTCAACCCCATTTTAGTGTGTTATTATCACCACACCGGTGCATAAAATATCCAAGAGCAATGATTTTTTTTTAAGACACACTGGGGCGTTCGAATACATGTACCGCACCGGTGCTTTGTTAAAATATAGCACCACTTTTTTTTTAATTTAAAAATGCCTAGTGATGCTCTTTTGAATATGCATTAGGGCATTTTAATACATGAAAAACATTGGTGCTTCGTAATAAGATAACACGACATTTAAAAAATAAGTAAAAACTCTATAGCAATGCTCTTTTTAAGACACACTGGGGCTTTTTAAATAATTAACAACACCGATGCTCCATGGGAATATAGCACTACGATTTAAAAACCCCTAGCAGTGAATATTTCTAAGATGGATCGAGGCATTTGAATACATGAACATAGCCAATGCTTCATTGGACTATAGCACTGCATTTTTTTTTTTTAATTTAAAGCCTATAGTGGTGCTCTCTCTAAGTATGCAGTGGGGCATTTTAATACAAGAAGGGCACTCGTACTATGAGTGGATATAGCACCGATAATTTTTAAAGTTTAACCTTTATCCGATGTTATCGATTAGTGTATGCACCAATGCGTGGTATACTGTTTATGCATCGGGGCATTATAGTACTAGTTTAGCATCAGTTCGTCGTCATAGTATAGCATGGGAATAGGAAAAATGAATTTTATGACCGAGATTTTTGTAAATTTAACCCTTTTCCGATGCTATTGAGTAGTATATGCACCGGTGCTCTTTGGTATTTAGCGCACCATTATATATCTATATATATATATATATATATATATATATATATATATATATATATATATATATATATATATATATATATATATATATATATAAAATCTACCATAGTGTAGCATGTTCTATTAGGCACTAGTGGTTATATGTATAGTAAAGCACAGGTGAATTTGTATCTTATAGACACACTGTTAAAAAAACATATTTTAAAGCATTCACCCACCCACATCTGCTACAAATGGAATGTTGGGCTATTTTTATAGGGGTCTCCGCAAACTATGCTAGAGAGTCTTTTCCTTACAGTGGGTCGAGATCCTTAGAGATCAATTCCATATCTTGAGATTAGGTTGTATATTGGTATGCCTATCCTTGAGGTTTATATCAGCATATTAGGGAGGTTAAGAGGCCTCCGCAAAATATGCCAGAGAGTCTTTTCCTTACAGTGGGTCGAGATCCTTAGAGAGCAATTGCATATCTTGAGATCAAGTTGTAGATTGGTATGCCTATCCTTGAGGTTTATATCATCATATTATGGAGGCCAAGATATTATTTAAATGTGCAAGATTGAAGACAGAAGAAAAGGCTGACATGGCAAGTGAAATAGGGCTAGCAATAAGGCAGAAACATGGATAAAACAAGTTGTGTAATGGGTTGTCTCAAGGGTTTTGAGATAGCAGAAGATCTATATCTCTAGTTTAGGGAAACAAAAATCACCACAAATGCGTGTTCATCATATAGAATGCCCGATCTCAGGATACTACAACACTTAAGGAGCCAATCCAAGAGAGCGAAGGATAAATGGAGTGTCTCCTTTATAGTTTGGAGAGGGTCGAGATAAGAGATTTTGATGGAAGAATTAAGGATTGATTTAGGGAATGTGTTTGGTCTGATTCTATTGGGAAACATGGTTGAGGTATTTTTTTTGTGTAGAAAGTAGGACTGATCCCTATATCAGGGCCGATCTGAAGGATAGAAGGCTGGAACATTTAGGATAACAAGGCCTTGCATCAATGTAGGAAGAAGGGACTGTTAGGAAGGGTCAGGGAAGGTTTTGGAGGAGTTTTTGAGGTATGAGCATTGTTTGGTTTAATGATCTAACTAGCTCAAAAAACCCCAGAACTGTAGCATGCTTTGAGCCTAGACTTGTGGTAGAATTGTGAGGTCCTTTCAAAAGTGGTTAGTCTTCATGTTGGTGAATATGAAAGGTGGAGGAAGATTTTTCCTGAAGGAGATGGAACAAAATTTTTGTTGGTAGCAAAGAAGCCCTAGATGAGGGCAGATATGAAACCCTAGATCTAGGAATTCTGGAGGAAAATCTACAAAGAAGATGGCACTAATATTGCAAGCTCTAGATCAGTCAAGGAGATCACTAATTATGGAAAGATCTTAAGCATAAGAAGCAATGCAATATAGGTGGTCATATTGGAAAAAATATGGCATCCTAATAAAATTATGGAGGATTTTTAGATGGTTGACTATTGAGCCCTAAGTGTAGTGCTTGATATGGACATCAATCCTGCTAGGAGTGGAAAAAATATTGACCTCAGGGACTTTCGCCAAGATATCCAAATTTATAACCCTAGTTCACTGTAAAAGAAGGATATTTTTAGTGATAAGGGTAACATCCATGCCCTATGTTTTCCTACATTTGATCAACACAATAAGGAAATAGAGGGAAGAAGTATCTAATTTTTTAGGAGTAGCAATGGGTAGTTTAGGAGTTGTTCACAAATGAAGTTGTAAATAACTCACAAGAATACCCTATGTGTTGATTAATTGATGGACTAATTATAATTTAGAGGGAATATTGGTGAGCCATTTTCAGTGACCTAAAGGAGAAGGATTCATTAATAAAGGCATATTAGTGTTGTTGCACATTGGGAGAAGATGGACCAGTAAATGTGTTCAGGACACGTGGATTGAAATGGTTGTGTGGCCACCATCAACAAGTAGGTAAAGTTTTGTCTTGTTTGGGGTACATTGGTATTCAAAATTATTGACTCCAAGCCCTAGTTTGTATTCTTGAATCAATGATTGTATGAGGGCCATGATCCTTGGTACGAGAGCCTTAGAATGTTGTACTATAGTTTTTTAGTACACCGAAGAAGGGATTTTTTTTCTTCTAAATTGTCATGTGCATTAGTTGATTCATTGTTTTGTATAATTCTATTGTGCAAAGTAGTTTTTTGTGGAATTTGAGTTGGTCATGTCAGAGATTCTAAGACCCCAACCTAGATTCTCTAGTGTCGTGGAAAAAAAACATCCTCCCTGATTTTCATCATATGATTTATTTTTTAGGATCATCATAAAGCTCCTACTATCCCTCATCATTATTCATGTAACTATATTTTTATGATAACATTCTCATTAATGGGATATAACTATGTTCTAAGCTCGTGTAAAAAAATTCATGATCAACCTCAAAAGTTATATTTGAAATTCATTATAGCTGGACTAAACTATTTCTTTCCTCCTAACTAAGGGGTGAATTGAATTTTTCTAACCATGGAGGTTCAAGGCATGAGTATTTTAAAGTGAGTGCTACTATTTTTTTAATTTCATAGGTTGTTTGAGGTTTGTGCTTATATTTTTCAAGACGGGGAATCATTTCCTAACAGATTAAATATTCATATTCGGGAAATTCCTCCCTTTATTTAATTGTAGATAAGACCAGCTGCCTACCTTCAACTCTCTCATATTATACTTTTTTGTATTTAAACTCTCTAAAACCTATTGCAATCTTCCATAAGTGAAGACCACTTCTTAAAATATTCATACTTAATGAAGTTAACAAATTGAATAGTCACCCAAATCTAGGTTTATTGTATATTTACCTACTCAAACTAGTAAATGTTCAAGGAGAAAGTCAAGAAAAAACAAAAATTCAAGTTTTTTCATATTAAATAAAACCCAAAGTTCCTTAAAGAGCTGACATTTTCCTTGGCATTTGGTAAACGATCTTTCTTCGTATGCAATTGTTCAAAAACGTTGTTTTTTATCCCAATTTATTTGATTTGCGTGGTTCTATATGATATATCAAACATGTCAAGCAAAAAACTCACTCTACAATCATTCTTCATAGATTTGAAGTCTTTCTCTAAGATATAGTTGTTTTTGTTGTTATGAAAGAGTTCAGGTTTCTTCCCATTACTTCATCCCAATATGATCCCACATTTCACAGATGCTAATTGTCTATGAAAATGAATTTTTAAATAAAATAATTCATAGACACTATAGTCTAAATTAATTGGATGATATGAACTATTGCTACTTGTCTTGAAATAGTCCTGCTTAATGTAAATAGGAAATTGAAAAGTTGCAAGAATTGATACTATTAGATCTTTAGCTATAAAATTGTACACTTTCATCAAGGAACTTGGTAAAAAGCAAAAAAGAAAAAGAAAATAAAGTCTTTGCATATCAAATATTTTTTTCCACATAGCCTAAGTTCTAATATCCTATGCAAATGCATATGTAAATAAAACAACACATAGAATCAATTGTAAATAAAAGAACGTATAGACACTATAGCCTAAAGTATAAAAAGAATATAACCTAGTCCTACTTGTCTTGAACTATTCCTACTTAACGAAGATATGACATTGAATACTTGCAAGAATTGGGTCTATTAGATTTTTGACTACCCAAACTATGTGTCATATTTAACTATATGAAAAATTTCTTCATTAACGTATGGAATTTTTTTGTGGCAGCTTTCGCTTAGAGAAAGATTCAAAACTATGTGCTCATTTTATTTACATTTGTAGGTCATGTAAACATTCTTTGCTTTGAAACTAGGTCCTATTTTATCGATATTCAATTATTATCATTCTTATAAAGTTGCAAATGTTTCGTTAGGAAAACTTTGTATCAGAAATGCCTCTTTGTAAACATATTTAATGATATATCTCTCATGTGTTAGATGTTGTTGTCTACAGTCTAATGTTTCATTAATTTTGATTAAACGAATGGATTAATAAATCTAGCTTATGCACTAAAGGAAAAAATAATCACTTTCAAGAAATAGGCCTTCAATACAATTGCAATTTTGTAGATGGTTTAAATGTTGCATATATAATTTTAGGCAGTGGTTTTTATTCCATTTCATTTTGTTTTGATGTTTTATCTTTCATGCAAAAACAATCATGTGTATTGGTTCTCATAGTGTCTTATTACCTTTCTCCCTTAGCAGGTACAACTACTTTTTTGTGGGGGAGCCTTAACATTTTCCAAATAGTCAACTGTATCATTATTTAAAGTATCTTGCTATCATGTTTGTTACTTTTCAAAAAGTCATAGTTCAAAACATTCTTTTTATAGAATAAATTTGCAATAAAACAACTTACCATGGTAATACAATAGAATCTGAAATATGCAAACAAAAAATACATTTGCATTGAATGATACAAATATCCAAGAAATTGATTTGATGCTTTCTAGCTTCAATCTATTTCGGTTGCAATATTTCCACTGCTATCTTGGAGAGTGTTTATTTGAATCACTTTTCGTTATTTTACACTTTTGATATAAATCAATAGAAATACAAGAAGGCGTCGTAAACCACCTTCAATATTGCTTAAGTTGTGAAGATGATTTGGTTATTTCTTCAATGCAAAGTGAACTAGTTCCCAACCATTTGCAAAGCCTTCATAATGTTGACAACATTGAGTCATATTTGCTAGGAATGTCTACTCCTCCTTGCATTGCACAATGTTAATTTGCAATTAGATTATGGGGATATTTTTTTTTATATAAAATGGTTCTCCAAGTGGTTGTTAGTCCCTATGAACTTTTGCTTATACACAACTGGAAAACGATACCTCTATTTTAATGACGACAACTGGCTATGAATAAAATATTTTTCTTCACAACCAAAATCCTGTATGTGGTCACTTTGCACCATTGTTATTATATCAATCAACGAGTATTACAAAAATGATTCCTAGACCAATTTATACATGCCAATGCTCATATCATTGTCCATCTAGAAAATTTGACATGTTTTTTATTCAATAATAGCTATTTGAACACGACATTTTAGTCAATGGCATAATTACCAATGATTTCCATAATTCATTGTTTGAATCCATTTGAAAATTTGCAAAATGGTTAGACACATGTTCTATGAGAAAGACAACTGCAATTTTTTTTACAATTTCTATGTCGCTAATGAAAATAGAGCAATAAGATATTTGAAAATGTATCTAGATACTAAATTCATTCAACAATAACATTTCATTCTCAATTTAAAAGCTTACATTATTAATTTAACAATGCCATACACAAATGGGCATGTAGATGGACAACATTTTTCAATCCAATGGTCGTCTGAAATGCTTGACATCAATATATGCATTTGGACTACTAAAACGATGAACATATCTAAAGTATTTCATCCAATAAGTACTACAAACAAATTACAATACTTGATTCATTTTCCCATAACTTCATCACATGGACATTACCAATTGCTTTCACAAATTGGAAATATGGACAACAACACATCTATCATTCTATTTCTGCAATTCTTGTATGTAGAAAACATACAGAAAGATGCAAAAAGACTCATGTCCTTCACAATCACAAGATAATTGACAATGACCATGGTCCTGTTGCACCTTGTCTTTGTTCCATGCCTTCAAACATCAAAAAAATAGGAAATACAAAAAGGAAAGCTCTTTGAAATGCACAAAACAAATACATTATTAAATAAAAATACAAAAGATTTGTTTTCAACCAAAGTACAAAGGAAATTAGTATCACTTTCTTCCTACAACAATGAAGAAAAATATTGCATTCACCTACAATGATTAAAAAAAGAAATACGCGTGCATGGATATTTGTTGAAAAAAAAAACATGCAAACTCGATTAGAGCAACTAAGGCGTATTTTCAATCAATTTAAGACACACCTACATTTTCATCCTCTATTTATGAGAGATTGCACTTTGAAAAAGATATATGATCCATTTGAAATTACACATTGGCCATTTTTAGATCCCTTCTACCTAGCACAAGCTCAAAGGAGAACAACAACAATGATCAAATTTTATTATTTTTTAATAATGTTATTTGTGATGAAAATATAATTGCTTTTGCATCACCTTTACATATTCGCCGAAATCAAAGAATTGAATCTATTGCATTATTAACACCTCTAAAAAAAAGGTTAGTTTCCCTAAGAATGGATTTTTCAAAAATACACCAACTTGGTTATAAAAGATCCCATATAGGGCTAGACGACACAATTATAAATGTGCCTATTAGCTTAGACAAAATTCAAATAGAATTACCCCGATATATAAATGAAACAATGACTATTGCAATCATGATAAAAATAAAAATGGAGTTAAAAAATGCTTAGTTGTCTAGTAACATCCAACCAAATCATGTCATGATTGCTTTAAGGGACTTGTGCAACACCACTCTACTAAAGTGAAGGGATCGTCTATAATAAGAAATAGGAAAATCATTTCAAACAACATAAATAAGAACATGGGAAAAAACTACTAGATATATAGTCAATTGAATCAATTGATGATGATAACAATGTTGAACCAGTATCTAAAAATATTATGAATGGATATTTAGAACCAGACTTGATCAATGATATTCAAACTAAAATACTACAAATTGTGCCTTCTGAGGGATTTGAGCTACTTGGAGTTTTCCAAGTGTTAGTGTCAGAATTCGCATTCTGCCATCAGTGATCAAAATCACTCTTTTAATATTCATTTTAGGGGTCCCACTCTGAAATTTTTATCATTCCATTAGGTCATGTAAAAAATTGATTCACTGATGGTAACTCTCTTCATAAAACTTCACTCTTCCTCAAAATTTCACATTTTCTGACCCACCTTCATGTCTTTCTGAGCATAAAACAATATTAAAAGCTCATTTCATTATGACCGTATGTCAGTAAAATTCAACCATGGTATCAAGTCATCCAAGGTCCCATTAGGTCAATTAGGTTTCATTTTATCAAGGTTCATAAATATGCCATTTCATCTCAATAAGGTCAGCAAAGGTGTGAGAGTGACTCAAATAATACTTTCTCAAACATCTGCAAAGGATTTATCAGCATGTAAATATCATTTTTAAAGTTGTAATTTTGGTTTTAGAGTATGATTTTCATACCAAGATGTAATTTTATTCAAAACAGAGATATAATTTATTTGTTTAGTTTTTATGTAATATTATGCTCATAATATGTAATAAGTTTTGTCCCAAGCTTCCAACTCAAACTTCACATGCCAAACTGAAAGTAAACAAATTCAAAGTGAAAAGTACCAAACTCCAGCAACATCATCCTGTAAAGAAGAAAAAATCAAAGGAAAAGGGTAATTATCAAATGTTTTCAAAAAGGTGAAATGAGACATTAGAAAAGTGGGGTTTTCAAATCCAAATTCAAATTCACTTAAGTATTTATGTCTTCTTGACATATTTTCAAATTAATTTTTCTCCTCCAACCACGAAGCAAGCTCTCTAAGAAACCAAAATTTTGAGTTTCTGGGCGAAATTGGTAAGAAAAATTGAGCAGAGGACACAAACGCTGAAGGTAGGGTGCAAATGCATAGTTGAGGGTGAAAATGCTGAAGGCGGGCGTAAATGCACAGTTGAGGGCACAAATGCAGAGTCGAGGGTGTAAATTCTCTATTGAGGGCGCAAATGACTAGGAAGCCCTAGGAACGTGTTTAAGTGTCAAAACAATCATCTCCAAAGCTTCATTAAGCCACTTATCGACCTCCAACAAATAAGTAAGAAGCTAATGCTCTTGAATACCGTCTTCATCAATTCTATGTGTTGAGTGTTGTGAAATTAGGTTGCAAATTAGGTGTTTGAATTTGTTTAAAACCCTATTATCCCCATTACATTTGTGAAAATTCCAAAATTACACTCTCCTACAACTTTGCATCCTTCCTACAATTACAAAAACTCATTCCCAATCCCCTGTTTTGCAAAATCCCCTTTTCCTAAACCTTTCTCCCAAAATCCTATGCCCTAGGTGTTACATCTACCTAGGCTCCAAATCCCCAAATCATCCTAAATCTCATCATATTACCACTCCCTATCCCTTCCCCCATTTCATACATCCCTAGCAAGATCTCTCTCATTTTCCTTTTCCCATTCCCTATTCCTAAAAAGATATTTCACACAACCACTGCCCTAAGGTTTTTATAAAAACACCATGGCAGAAGAGGAAGAAAACACATAATTGAGTGAGGGAGAGGAAACAGAGGAGAGGAGGCCACAAAAAGGTGGAAGAGTACTCAGACTTGAACCTACCAGCACTAGGGACCTCTTGGCTTCTCCATTGACTGTGACATGCTTCAAACCTGTTGGCTATTATGATTTCTGTTAGAAAATTCAGAGGGTTAAACACCATCCCATGCTAACCACGCTTTTCATATCAGGACTCCATGGCAACCAAGTTACTTTAGCTGGAGTCTGTTAGCCCCCCTATGAAATTCTTGACAAGCAAGTTGGGGGCTAGATTGTTCTGGAGCCTCCAAGGAATGCCTTTCCCCTGAAAATTCATCCTCCTTGGAGTCTCTTTGTGCTGTGCCCAATGTTAATCCTTGTTGCTGACCCATTGCTAGGAGAGGCCTTTTATTCCCTCTTTTAACCCTATATCCTTGCAAAATTCCCCATCACAACCTCTGTCTTCCCTTTGTCAAATTTTCCCTTTAATCCCTCCATTATTCCCTTAAATTCCCCCTAAATCCTACCTAAACCCCACCATCACCCTTGTTCCTTACAATCTCCACTTCACCTCCTTATCGTTACCTCCTTCGGGCCTGAAATAGCACTCAAAATGAATTAAAATGATGAAATCTATGTATTTAGGTTCTAGCCCTTTTGACCATAGCCCCGCGCTCCTTTATCTTCCACATGACCCGGTGCTATGACCAAAACCCAGTACTGAAAGGCGCTTGTCTCAGGCTCGTTTCGGGTGCGTCCCTGACCATAGATATGGGCAGATCAGGCGGCTGTCGTTTAAGCCGCTACCCTTTGTGTTTTCCCGTTCAAACCTTCGTTGCCGCCATCGTCGTCCATTTTCACGACGATCCAACGGTCCAGAGCCTCCCCGCCAGTGGACCCCGCGGTGCATTATCCCTGAAACCGCCGGTAAGTTTCGCACCGCTCATCCGCAGAAGGTAGTATTCGTCCAAAACACAGCGAATCCATACAACGCGCGCCACCTGTCCCTTGTACAATTCCGAAACCACTTTCTCCCCGCGCGTTATTCTTCGACTCAGGATGCTCAGCGGAATTGTTAAGAACCGTCAGATCTGGAGGAACTCATCTAACAGATGTCGTTCATCGAACCCGCGCACTGCTTAATGCCCAATCATCGTACCTGCTGGCCCACCGTCTGTTTTTCCCATCCGTCGATCTCCACCCCGACTGATGGTCCAGATTTGTTTATCCTCCATTGACCGTTCCTCGTCGCCCCACCTTGCCACGTCATCTCCACGTGCACACCCTGTACATTCTCCGTTTCCGTCACGGTATAGTTGGTTCTTTCGTGTTTTTTAATTTTTCCATCCGTTTATTACGTGTATTCGCTCTATGTTCACTATTCCTCCACCAGAGCAATTTTTATCAGTTCCACTGTAATTTTTTCCCTCCGTTTCATCGTCAGCATAGCCATGTTCATCGTCCTTGCCGCCTTCATCATCCCGGTCCATGGTTTTTCTTCACAGTTTGTTGTTTTGTAGGGTCATCACAGTCAGTAGTTGCCATAATACGCAGCCTCTGCTGCAAGTACAAAGAAATCCAGAGAAGATCATTTACAGCGGCTAAATTTATGAGAAGTGGCCCGGGAAGGTGAAAATGGGTCGTTTATTCAAAGAACAGGGTCCAGGTTCTGAAGAAACCTTCCAGCACCATTAAAGGCTCGAGCTAATCTGTCAGACACAGAAATGAAATGGCAAAGTATTTCAGCGCAAAGAGAAGAGATTAAGGCGCTCTAATGATCATCTTAAGCAGTAAAACAATGTTTTAAGGGGTAAAGCACCAGTTGAGGACCTCGAGGATCAGTCAAATGATCCTGCGCACAAGTAAAAGGTAGCATCAGGGCTTATGTGTCAGCAGAATGTTTTCTTCATCAAGTACAGGGTGCCCATACAAATTTTATTACGCGCCATGTCCCTAAAGGAATTTCCACCCTAACAGCAGTTCAAAACAATCAAAACATTTATGCAAACAGACTTCTCAGCAGTTGTTTACCATTTGTTTATTCCCCACAAGTACAACAAAGTATGGCCACCAGAATGTAGCGAAGTCATGTCTGGAGTAAAGGAAAATCTGAAGAAGATCATCCTTGCATATAGAGGTGACAGACGTTAAATCCTTAGTATTCAAACAGAATGGGCCTCGGCCCTATTTCTCTACTCTGTGTTTAATGATACATTTAATTTTTCACCTGCCCCCTCAGTCAATCTCCTGTGTCTCTTCTGCTATAAAGCACAGAAGGAAACTACTGTAATGGTTGTTGATGAGATATTAGTGAAACGCAAGCATTTTCATCTTGAGACAAGTTCTCTGTATAATATTGTAAGATAGACTGAGATTAGATGTATTCAGACTGAATGTTCAAGCGATGGGCTATGATGTACCTGATTGGTGTTGTTTTTAATATGACAAGCATGTTTCTTTGGATCCTGATCTAAAGCAGCTGGTGATGTTTTCCGTTCTCTGTATTTGTGATTTACTTGCTTTCATTTCATTATGTTTCTTCAGGCTCACATCAGAAGTTTGGCATAAGACTTACCCTTGATAGGTACCTTATGCTGCTGCTCTCCCAGCCCTTAATGTTTTCTGCTTATATGTATATCTGAATGTTGATTTCAATTGATTTAGCCAGTGTAGTGGATGCCATTGCCTACTCTCTGATGTATGAATTAATGAGGTCCATGTTTAGATGTTCTTGTTATGATTTGGTTAGATGAGTTGAGAACACTAGGAGGTCTGGAACCCAATATCTGCCTCACTAGGATCTTTCCATCTCATTAAGCCTTTCTAAGATCCCTTGTCTTGCCTCCGATTTTGCCCAAGCAGGTCTGAAGTTAAATGACCTTTGACCTGATCTATAGACAGAATTGGTTGTTTCCCCTTCACTTACTTTCAGTCCTTAATGTTCCATTCCTTCAACCATCTTTAAGATCCTAATGCTCTAGATGACTAGCCCAACTGAAAGCTTGCACATTAAACACAAGTAAATACTTTCTTGACTCCATTGCCCAATGGCTTTGATGTTCCCTGAGTTACCTATCTTTTTCTAGTTTCCTCTTTGCTCACCCTTGTTCTATATTGGACCTTTCATTCCTGATTCCCAGCAACCAAACATAAACCAACAAACGAACAAACCCTGTGCATATAACTAGCCTAAAATCACAACACCCGAGCTTCAAAGACATAAACCTTTGACTATCATAGAGAGATCCCTCTCTGGACCTAGGAGGGCTAGATCCTAAGGTCTGAAAGTGGTTCTATGTTGTCTCATCTTTTGGTCTTGTCAACCTGGCCAAAACATGGGAACCCCAACATAATAGCGACTCCACTGGGGAATTCTGAGTACCTTTCACCTTAAACACTCTTAAAAAATTCAGGAACTTAGAACTCTGGTTAGGTTGACAGTAAGTCACTCCTTTCTTGAATCAGCCTCCATTATTAAAATCCTCCGCACTCTTAGACAGAGCCTGGAAAGGGCCAGGTAGCCTCCAGATCTCATCCTCTTTTCAGAGGTGACATATCTAGTAAATTCCCTCCCATTCAATCTCTGGTTGGAGCTTGCTGTTTTAGAAGAGATTCCTGAAAGGTGATAGTGCCTAAGCACTATGGTGGACAGTGTACCCCCTAGAAACATCCTAAAACCTCCACCTAGCGACTCCATTGTTCCTAAACGAAAAGACTCCACTAGTGATCAGTAGGCCTGCTGATTGTCTTGGTTTCACAATAGACTCCACTGGGAGACCAGCCCATGAGACAACATCAACCACAGTAGAAGTGACAAGTAGGGTTAAGCTGCTTGGCTTAGAAATAGCATTCTGGCTTTCAGAACCATCCATACAAGAGCTTATCCCAACCTTGACCCACCGGAAATAGTTGAAAACCCAGAGAGTATCCTCAAAGGAGCTCCTACACCTAAAAGACCAACTATTTCCAGCCACATTCTTAGAGCTAATTCTGTACCATAAAACCTAACAGCTCTAGCCCCTTTTCTCCCTGACCTAGACCTACCTAATAGTTTACCAAGAACCAGGTCAGTCAATCACCTAGACCAGCAAGACCTTGAGCCTCACAGTACACCATCTTATAGTGGTCAACACACTAGGGACAGAGGAACCCCTCCATCTACACCACCTGATATCCACTTCATTCAAAACTTGGGGCTCTCCCACCCTAGATCTGCTCAACAAGCTCCTGCTGGACCTAATATCCCTATCATCCAAATACCATCTGCTCAAGCCAACCCTATACCCCATCAGAACATTATCATGGCAGCATGGTATGCACCTCTGCTGTTACCTCAACCTCTGTTACCCTTACCCAATGATTATCAGTCAAAATTCCCACACTTTACTGCTAAAGAATCCATCACAGCTTAGTAACATGTAGATAAGATGGAGGATTCTTTTGATTATATGGAAATTGATGATGAAACAATCAAAATGAGAATCTTTTCCCAAAGCCTAGGGGGTGATGTAAAGAAATGGTTTAAAGGATTACCTCCTGGCAATATTCAAGATCTCCCTGCATTATACCAGACCTTCATAAACAAATGGGAGGTTAGGGCAAACCCTCGCCAGCTCCTAGCAGGATACATGTCCCTTAAGAGGAACGTAGGAGAGAGTGTTCACGATTACACCACTAGATTTAACAGCATATACAATGCTCTCCCTCCACACATGAAACCCCCTCAAGGAATGGCCCTGGCTAAATATCCTGATGGATTTGATGCTGACATGGCCTATGAGCTTAGAGATAAAGAGTATACCACACTGGAAGACATGCAGAAAGGAGCCATAACCATAGAAGCAAACTTAATGGAAAAAAGGGCAAGACTAAAAGCTGAAAAAAGGGTAACATATAGGGATGACAACGCAGCTTCCACATCTGATCCCAAATACGATAGACTATCTAAAAATGTGGAAGAACTGCAAAAAATGATAAAGAGGATGGTTGTCCAAAACAGAAACCAAAACCAGAACTAAAACACTAGAAGAAACAATGCTGCTCCCAACAGACAAAGAGAGTCAGATCAACAAATTATTCCCCCATTTCAAGAAAAAATTTTGGATGAAGACGAGGGGATCATTGAAGAGTCTGAAGGGAATGCAATAAACATGTTTGAAGCAGAGGACTCAGTCCTTAACTGTGATTCAGAAGAAGATCAGCCCTCACCTTCATATTGGGGTGAGGAATGGTTAGAAACTGAGGATTACAAATTAGGATTTGAAAATGCCATGATGTAGGTCTGAGAACAATATGAACTTAGGAGAAAGAAAATCCAAGATACTTCCAAAACAAAGACTCCCGAGGTAACCATCAAGAAAAGACCTGATAAAATTTCCAAAGCAACCCCTGTAAGTATCAAATCAGCAGCTGAGAGTTCTGGTAAACATAAGGAGAAAGACAACCAAGATTCTGAAAAACAAAGCCAACCAAACAACAGTACTAGCACTTCAGTTAGTACTCCAGATACAATTTTTCTCAACCCCGTACATAGTGAGAAAACACCAATGGATTCAGCTACTAAAGCAGTAGCAAATAAAACGGAATTGAGCATTACAAGGGTCCAATCCACTTTCAATCTAGAGAGTGAACTTGCAAAAATCAAAATATCTGTACCATTATCTGAGCTGGCCGCTCAAGATGTATATAAAGGCCAAATTTTGAAAGCATTGAATCTGGGAGAAATGAATGATTCTGTAAATCTGAATGATGATCAACCAGCCCTACTCTTTGGTTCAAAAATTGAAGGAAAGTTTCAGGAAGGGGTGGTTCCACCTTTCTATGTCAGTCTCAACATTCATGACAATATACTTCATAATGCCATGCATGACTCTGGCGCATCACACAATCTAATGCCTAAGGTAGTAATGGAAAGGCTAGGCCTAGAAATTACTAGACCCTACAAATACTTATACTCATTTGACTCTAGTAGAGTAAAATGCCTAGGACTGATCAAAGATTTATGTGTGAGTTTGGCCCAGATTCCTGCCAAATGTATGGTCATGGATGTGGTGGTGGCGGATGTGCCACCTAAGTATGACATGCTACTATCAAGATCATGGGGAGCCAAACTGCAAGGAACAATGCAGATGGATGGCTCATATGCCACTATCCCTATATTCGGCCAACTTAGAAGACTGTATAGAGAGTCCCAAATGAAATGCCTAGTCAGCAACCCCGAGAAACCTGAAAACTCACCATTATACTCTGTACATACAGATATAGACTCTTTCATTCTCTACAATGATCAATCCTCAGAAGAGCCGAGATCAGATAATGGAGATACAAACGCAGAGCCCATGGATTTCAACATAATGGCTACTCTAGAAGAATACGATGAAGAAGACCATGGGAAAAATACTGAAAATGTAACTCTGAGGAAAACAGAAACAGAACGAAAACAACAAGCTAGCCACCTCCCTGACCCCCATACCCATAATGAACTACAAAATAATTTACAACCTAATGCATACCCCACAACACGACATAACGGCGAACCCCTGTGGGAAATGAATTTTGATGGGTCCTGTACTAGGCGAAATGCTGGAGCAGGAGTGTGGCTACGAAACACAGAAGATGATCACGCAAAGAGCCATGCTGTGAATCTGCATTTCAAATGCACAAATAATATTGCAGAATACGAGGCTCTCATTCTGGGCCTGAACCTATTGAAAAAATTAGGAGCCCGTAGGATAGCTGTGAGAGGAGACTTTGAGTTAGTTATCAAACAATTGAATGGTGAGTACTCAGAAAAACACCCTAGGCTTAGAGAATATAGGAATGACACTCTGGAATTATTGAAAACATTTGTTGAATATGAGTTAGTGTTCATTCCTAGGGGTCAAAATGCGATTGCAAATGGATTAGCTTGTCTAGCTAGCTCATATCCTAAGACCCCAGCTGACCAACAGATTATCATTCAGACCAAATTCAAGCCTGCAGTGCCAGACAATGAAAAATATTGGCAGGTCTTTGAAGGAGACAAACAGATCGAAGATTTCCTGGTGGGCAGGAATGAGTTTGAATTTTCTGATTTAGACTCGATTTCTGGCGATAGCTGCCCAAGTGAGGATCCCCCAGATGAACAAGAAACACCCTGTAACATAGAAATAAATTCTTTTTTCTGAGCAAACTGGAAACCCAACCGAAAATTGTGAAAACGCAGATACCGAAGAGGTAGAGGTGCTGCAGGCCAAAGATAAGAACATACCCAGAGGCATGGCACCCTTAGAGGACCTTTTTGACTTTGATGACGTAGCAAAGAATCCCACAATAGAACATGTTGATTCTGATGTGGAAGAATGCAACATAGGCACTAAAGACAGGCCCAAAATGATTAAACTGGCCAAGTCTATACTTGCAGACATGAAGAAGAAATACGTTGACCTGTTTAAGGAATTCATTGATGTGTTTGCATGGAGCTACGAAGACTTAAAAGCCTATGACACCAACATCATACAACACAAGATACCACTAAAGGAAAATTAGAAGCCTTTCAGACAAAAACTCCGTAGGATCAATCCAAAACAATTGCCTGCAGTTGAGAAAGAAATCAAGAAAATGTATGATGTAGGCATAATAGTTCCTGTGAGGTTTTATGATTGGGTGTCAAATCTAGTGGCTGTAAGGAAGAAAACAGGGGAGATCAGATTATGCATAGACTTTAGAAACCTCAACAGAGCCTCCCTGAAGGACAACTACCCCTTGCCTAGAATGGAACACATTTTACAAAAGGTGGTGGGCTCTAAGAGAATCTCCCTGCTTGATGGTTTTTCAGGATATAACCAAGTATTGGTACTCCTAGAAGATCAGCTCAAAAAAACATTTACCACTCCATGGGGCACCTTCATGTATGTGAAAATGCCCTTTGGATTGATGAATGTTGGCGCCACCTTCCAGAGAGCGATGGACATAGCTTTCTCAGAGGAGATAGGACACTTCATAGTTATCTACTTGGATGACTTGACTGTCTTTTCCAAAACTGAAGAAGAACACTTGAAACACCTGAGGAAATTTTTTGAGAAATGTAGAAGGTATGGCCTGTCCTTAAATCATAATAAAACTGTGTTTGGGCTGCAAGAAGGTAAACTTCTAGGCCATATTATTTCTGAGAAAGGTATTAGGATAGACCCACAGAGAGTTGAGGGAATACTCCAAATCACACACCCAAGAAACATCAAGGAGTTACAGTCTTTCATTGGGAAGATTAACTTCCTTAGGAGGTTCATTCCCAACCTTGCTGAGCACCTTATAAAAATGACCAACATGCTAAAGAAAGATGCAGGAATTAAGTGGATTGCTGAAGCCAAGAAATCTTTTGAGTCAGTAAAACTTGCACTCACTCAGGCCCCTATACTTATCAGCCCAGACTTCTCAAAAGATTTTCTAATCTTTTCCTTTGCCTCTGAACATACCATAGCTGCAGTCTTGCTGTAGAAAAATTCGGAAGGGCATGAACAGCCCATCGCCTTTTTCAGCAAAGCCTTGAGAGATGCACCCTTAAAGTACAACATTATGGAAAAACAGGCCTATGCCCTGGTAAAGGCCTTAAAAGACTTTAGGGTGTACATTCTGCATTCTCACACCATTGCCTATGTGCCAAATATAGTGGTTAAAGATATCTTGTCCCAAGACCCTGATGGGAAAAGAGGCAAATGGATCGCTACAATCTTGGAATACGACCTTGAAATAAAACCCACCAAGCTGATCAAAGGTCAAGGCCTCGCTCAATTAATGGATGAATCAAGCTTGCAGGCCCTTGACATTAACATGATGAATGCCTTAGATGAGCAGGAAGGGTTGCCCCATCCAACTATTGAGGAGAAGTTCCAGAACTCCCCTTGGTATGCCGATATCCTTTATGTGCTCGCCCATCTCAATGCCCTTCCAGAACTGTCCAAAACCAAGGCTAGATTTATAAAACTCAAAGCTAGAAATTACTGCATTCTGAATGAGAACCTATATTGGAAAAATCCAAATGGCCTATTGCTGAAGTGTTTGTCTGAAACTGAATCCGAAAGAATCAAACAAGAATTCCATGTTGGGGAGTGTGGAGGCCACCTGAGTTGGAAAGCCACAGCAAATAAAATACTCAGGGCTGGCTATTATTGGCCTACACTGTTCAATGACGTCCATAAAATAATAACCACTTGGCACAAATGTCAGATCTTTGAAGGTAAAAGGAAACTCCTCCCCCTTCCCTTACAACCTATCACTGTAGAAGGTCCCTTTCTGCAATGGGGCCTAGACTTTATTGGGGAAATTCACCCTTCTTATTCTGGGCAACACAAATGGATCCTGACTGCCACAGATTACTTCACTAAATGGATAGAAGCCATACCCACTAGGAATGCCACCGATTCTGCCATCAGTTCCTAGAAGACTTCATCCTATCTCAGTTTGGCTGTCTGAGGAAAATAATCACTAACAATGCTGCTGCTTTCGGATCCAAGAGAATGGTTGATTTTTGTCATAGGTATGGAATAGCACTTGGACATTCAACTGCCTATTACCCCCAGGGTAATGGCCTAGCTGAATCATCAAATAAAATCCTGGTTACAATCATTAAGAAGCTACTGGAAGAGAACAAAAGGTCATGGCATAAAAATTTGATACATGCCTTGTGGGCAGATAGGCTCACTACAAAGAAATCTATTGGCACGTCACCCTTCCAGCTGGTTTATGGGACTGAAGCAGTTTTTCCTACTAGTCTTGGAGTTCCAGTAATCAAGCTTGTTCAGGAGATTCAATCAGAGGAAAACAACATGATAAGGAGAATAAATGAAACAATACATCTCCAGCAGACAAGGGATCAGGTCTACAACAGAGCTGTCAGAGTTCAGGAAAGCATAAGAAGGCAGTTTGACAAAAGAGCCAAAGCTTCAGATTTCAAGGTTGGGGATAAAGTTCTGAAATGGGATTCAAGAAGAGAGGACAAAGGTAAACATGGAAAGTTCGACAGCTTGTGGCAAGGTCCATATATCATCCAAGCCACTGTGGGTCCTAATGCGTTTTTCTTACAAGAACTGGATGGTGCAGAGCTGTTTGGGGGTCCTGTCAATGGCAGGATGCTCAAACACTACTTCTATTGATTTTCATTTCCAATTTCATTTCCATTGTACATACCATTGCAGCCTTTATTTTCAACAAAAGAGAAGATGTTCCAAAAAACAGAGTGAAAGGACAGGTCCATACTTGCTCAAAACATGGACCTCTGAAAGATGCAAAAAGAATAGCTCAAACATGATAAAAATCTGAGCTAAAGGAAGCAGAGTAGCTGGTCCTAATATGCTCAAAATCTGGATCAACAGTGAAAAGAAGAATCAGCTCTAATATGCCCAAAGTCAGAGCTGAAATCAAAGAAAAGAGGTGACTCCAATACGCTCAAAATATGAGTCACAAACATAGAAGGATATATCAGAACTGCGGATTTCATGCCTTCACAGTTTTGTTTTCAAGATTCCACTCCAGCAAGTCAGATAGTCTAATCCTGGCTTGGCTGTTTTTCAATTTCTTGTTTTAGAATGTAGGAGAAGAAATATGTTGGACAGTCTAATCCCAGCAGGTGTTAGATTAGGTAGAGAAGCATATGGGGTCAATTGTTTAATCCGGCCTCATGGAACAATAAGGGTAGATTTAGAATAGGTTTGTTTTTATTTTGAAAAATAAAATGTAAAGGGTCTGCTAGCTCAAATGCACCCAAAGGGAAATGTTAGAACTGTAGTCTGGGTAGGTATATTGGTCGGGAAATGTTCCTGCTGATGTTTCTATCATGTTGTGGCAGCTAAATTGAAGAAAGAAAGGGATGTGCCAAGCATCAGGCATCTGGCCTACTCCAAAGATCATTTCTGGTTTCTTGACTCCTTCAAGAAGAAGCCATCCCCATGTGGAGCCACTGTTAGCCCCCCTATGAAATTCTTGACAAGCAAGCTGGGGGCTAGATTGTTCTGGAGCCTCCAAGGAATGCCTTTCCCCTGAAAATTCATCCTCCTTGGAGTCTCTTTGTGCTGTGCCCAATGCTAATCCTTGTTGCTGACCCATTGCTAGGAGAGGCCTTTTATTCCCTCTTTTAACCCTATATCCTTGCAAAATTCCCCATCACAACCTCTGTTTTCCCTTTGTCAAATTTTCCCTTTAATCCCTCCATTATCCCCTTAAATTCCCTCTAAATCCTACCTAAACCCCACCATCACCCTTGTTCCTTATAATCTCCACTTCACCTCCTTATCGTTACCTCCTTCGGGCTTGAAATAGCACTCAAAATGAATTAAAATGATGAAATCTATGTATTTAGGTTCTAGCCCTTTTGACCATAGCCCCACGCTCCTTTATCTTCCACATGACCCGGTGCTATGACCAAAACCCAGTACTGAAAGGCGCTTGTCTCAGGCTCGTTTCAGGTGCGTCCCTAACCATAGATATGGGCAGATCGAGCGACTGTCGTTTAAGCCGCTACCCTTTGTGTTTTCCCGTTCAAACCTTCGTTGCCGCCATCGCCGTCCATTTTCACGACGATCCAACGGTCCGGAGCCTCCCCGCCAGTGGACCCCGCGGCGCATTATCCCTGAAACCGCTGGTAAGTTCCACACCGCTCAACCACAGAAGGCAGTATTCGTCCAAAACCCAGCGAATCCATACAATGCGCGCCACCTGTCCCTTGTACGATTCCGAAACCACTTTCTCCCCGCGCGTTATTCCTCGACTCAGGACGCTCAGCGGAATTGTTAAGAACCGTCATATCTGAAGGAACTCATCTAACGGCTGTTGTTCATCGAACCCACGCACTGCTTAACACCCGATCATCGTACTTGCTGGCCCACCGTCTGTTTTTCCCATCCGTCGATCTCCACCCCGACTGACGGTCCAGATTTGTTTATCCTCCGTTGACCATTCCTCGTCACCCCGCCTTGCCACGTCATCTCCACGTGCACACCCCGTACATTCTCCATTTCCGTCACGGTATAGTTGGTTCTTTCGTGTTTTTTAATGTTTCCATCCGTTTATTACGTGTATTCGCTCGTGTTCACCATTCCTCCACCAGAGCAATTTTTATCAGTTCCACTGCAATTTTTTCCCTCCATTTCATCGTCAGCATAGCCATGTTCGTCGTCCTCGCCGCCTTCATCATCCCGGTCCATGGTTTTTCTTCACAGTTTGTTGTTTTTCAGGGTCATCACAGTCAGTAGTTTCCATAATACGCAGCCTCTGCTGCAAGTACAAAGAAATCCAGAGAAGATCATTTACAGTGGCTAAATTTATGAGAAGTGGCCCGGGAAGGTGAAAATGGGTCGTTTATTCAAAGAACAGGGTCCAGGTTCTGAAGAAACCTTCCAACACCATTAAAGGCTTGAGCTAATCTGTCAGAGACAGAAATGAAATGGCAAAGTATTTCAGCGCAAAGAGAAGAGATTAAGGCGCTCTAATGATCAGCTTAAGCAATAAAACAATGTTTTAGGGGGCAAAGCACTAGTTGAGGACCTCGAGGATCAGTCAAATGATCTTGCACACAAGTAAGAGGTAGCATCAGGATTTATGTGTCAGCATAATGTTTTTCTTCGTCAAGTACAGGGCGCCCATACAGCGTTTATTACGCGCCATGTCCCTGAAGGAATTTCCACCCTAACATCAGTTCAAAACAATAAAAACATTTATGCGAACAGACTTCTCAGCAGTTGTTTACCATTTGTTTATTCCCCACAAGTACAACAGAGTATGGCCACCAGAATGCAGGAAAGTCATGTCTGGAGTAAAGGAAAATCTGAAGAAGATCATCCCTGCATATAGAGTTGACAGACGTTAAATACTCAGTATTCAAACAGAATGGGCCTCGGCCCTATTTCTCTGCTCTGTGTTTAATGATACATTTAATTTTTCACCTGCCCCCTCAGTCAATCTCCTGTGTCTCTTCTGCTATAAAGCACAGAAGGAAACTACTGTAATGGTTGTTGATGAGATATCAGTGAAACGCAAGCATTTTCCTCTTGAGACAAGTTCTCTGTGTAATATTGTAAGATAGGCTGAGATTAGATGTATTCAGACTGAATGTTCAAGCTATGGGCTATGATGTACCTGATTGGTGTTTTTTTTAATATGACAAGCATGTTTCTTTGGATCCTGATCTAAAGCAGCTGGTGATGTTTTCCTTTCTCTGTATTTGTGATTGACTTGCTTTCATTTCATTATGTTTCTTCAGGCTCACATCAGAATTTTGGCATAAGACTTACCCTTGATAGGTACCTTATGCTGCTGCTCTCCCAACCCTTAATGTTTTCTGCTTATATGTATATCTGAATGTTGATTTCAATTGATTTAGCTAGTGTAGTGGATGCCATTTCCTACTCTCTGATGTATGAATTAATGAGGTCCATGCTTAGGTGTTCTTGTTAGGATTTAGTTAGATGAGTTGAGAACACTAGGAGGTCTGGAACCTAGTCTCTGCCTCACTAGGATCTTTCCATCTCATTAATCCTTTCTAAGATCCCTTGTCTTGACTCCGATTTTGTCCAAGCAGGTCCGGAGTTAAATGACCTCTGACCTGATTTGTAGACAGAATTGGTTGTTTCCCCTTCACTTACTTTCAGTCCTTAATGTTCCATTCCTTCAATCATCTTTAATATCCTAATGCTCTAGATGACTAGCCCAACTGAAAGCTTGCACATTAAACACAAGTAAATCCTTTCTTGACTCCATTGCCCAATGGCTTTGATGTTCCCTGAGTTACCTATCTTTGTCTAGTTTCCTCTTTTCTCACCCTTGTTTTATATTGGACCTTTCATTCCCGATTCCCAGCAACCAAACATAAACCAACAAACGAACAAACCTTGTGCATATAACTAGCCTAAAATCACAACACCCAAGCTTCAAAGACATAAACCTTTGACTATCATAGAGAGATCCCTCTCTGGACCTAGAAGGGCTAGATCTTAATGTCTGAAAGTGGTTCTATGTTGTCTCATCTTTTGGTCTTGTCAACCTGGCCAAAACATGGGAACCCCAACAGAGTCACTTTTACTATATCAACTGTTATTATTTTAGCTGCTATAGGGATCCCAAATGTTGGGGAGAAGTGGTTCAAGAAAGGTAATTTGAAGAAACGGGAATTTGAATTCTTTTTAAAACCAAGGCACCAAAATCAGACAAAGAGGTTCTTTCCTTTTTCTCACCTCCTAGAAAAATATGAACCAATGATGAAGATAATCATGAAATAATTTTCACGTGAAGGTATATTTTCAAGGCTTTATTCCTATCACATCCGGCTCTTAATGCATTTCACTAGGGTAAGGATACTTAACTTACCCTACTATATTTTCTGGAGCATAAAGAAGATGGCATACATTGCCCAGAAAAAGGAGTATGAACATAAAATGAGAAGTATTTTTCTCATTCCCTCATTAAAATCATGGTCCTCTACCATCTTAATCAACTAAATATTGCATGGAGTCCCTTCATAGCTAATGATATTTTCAATGAGCCATCCACTCAGCATGCACAAAATTTCCCTTCATCATCCCAATCATCCACTTTCATTCCTCCATCTCAGCCCATATCACATTCACCATCATCAGATCAGTCCCTTTCACCTCCTTTATCTCCAGCTCATCATGGAATTGGCTCACCTAGTAGGATTGAGGACATTGAGCCTAAGTGGGCTAGTATGGTTGAGGTTGAGACATTGCCAAAAACCTACCAGAGAGGCTACATGCATGTGTTTTCTCCACATAGAGTGGAAGGGGCCATGCCTTCTACAACAAAAAAGAAAATGGACAAAGGTAAATAAAATGTGATAGAGGCAGTCATTCATGATGAGGAGGATCTTCATGAAACAAAACGGGAATTTCAGCTTATTGACCTAGATAATGATGAAAATGAAAAAATCACTCATGCAACCATCAAAGGAAAGGATGCCAAGATTAAGGAGCTCCAAAATAATCTTGGCAGGGCTATATATGTCATAAACTTCCTTGAGCAAGAGAATGAGCAATTGAAGACTAAACAGGTCATTGATGAGGTCAAGTATATCACTGCTCAAAGGGAGGCAGAAAAAGCCAAAGTCATGCTAGATGAAACACTTAAGTATTATAGCTTGCTTGATGAAAAAGAGAAACAAATACAAAGAAAGATACCTAGAACTAGAGGACTGAAAAGAGCGCCAGCTCTAGAGAGACAAAGGGAGGCTGAGCTTGCTGATCAACTAACCCTAAATGAGAAAATTGCTATAGTGATCAGTGAAAGCAGGGAACCATGGATTGATAGAGCCAATCATCACTTGGATAAGCTTATATAAAAGGATAATAAATAAAATGACTTATTGAGGAGGAAGGTCAAACACCATGCCGTGAAAGAGAAAATTGCAATGGCCAAGCTCAAAAGAGCCAATGCAAAACTTGAAGATTTGACCACGGAAGAGACGAAAAAATTGGACATAATTGCTGAGGCTTCCCTCCAAGCCTAGACACATCATTATAAACCATTCTACCAATTTTGAGGCATTTTGAAACTTTTTTGCAAAATCTGGTATTTTCTGAGTTTTTCTAAACAGGCATTTAGCAGAAATTTTGTCATTTGCGCCACGCCCTAGGGGGTACACAATTTTTTGGGGCACTTTTTGAAGGAAATAAGGCTACCATTGGATTCCTAAAGACAAATTAATTCCATAAAACCATGTTTCCAACCTTGGTTTGTAGTTTTGATAGGTGGAAAGGTAAAAAAACCACCTAAAAATTACCTTTCTGCCCCTGTTTTGACCTAGGCATTGCGCAAATACTAGTCTTGGGAGAATGACATTTTGAGGGGACAAGTCAGCTTCATTTTAAAAAATAGAGGCATATTTAGAAAGAGGACTAGAAGGGCTTTCCAAAAATCCATATTGGGCCTGATTTAAACACATGTAGGTCAGCAAAAGGTGGTCCTAAACATGGAGGGTGAAAATGACACTACAAGGGCGCAAATGAACATTTTGCTTTTTTGCTTTTTGGAATTTCTCTGAAATTTTGACTTTTATTTAGAAAAAAATGTTTATCTCTATGTAATTAATGATGTTAAATGTAATAAAGCTACAGATTAGTTACCTAGGGGTAGATTCATTAGGTAAATGTTATCATTGAGTCAAAATGAATCAGTTTGAATGTAATTAGGAATGAGTCACTTGGACCATCCTACACTTCAGCTTTTAGTTCAGTACTTTTTGGATCTCTTCCTCACCTCATGGATTATACCCCTGAGGATGAGTGAGTGTATTTTTTATGTCTATTTATTCCCTTTCTTCACTCTTGGCAATGGTTGGAATCAGTTTGGATGTTAGCTTATTGATCAAGAAACTACTGTACTCAATTTTGGCCATTTAATAAAGAAGAGTTGCAGCTTTTTTTGGGGATGTATGTGGTATGATGTTTATCATTGTTTTTTCTTTAGTTTAATATGTTAGAATGTGTTGTTTTCATGTTCATTACATCTCTATTGTATTATCTCTTTCAATTTAATAGGCAGAACACATGCTTGCTCATGCTCTGTTTTGGGAAAGTGATCATAATTTGTCCATTTTCCTCTGTTTAGGAAGAATACATATCCCATGCTCTTCCTAGCTTCTCATCACAATCATATTTAAAGTGGTAAACGTTATGCCTACCTTGCCTCATTGAATCCCTGCAAGCTTATCTCATTTTCCATGACCTAGCTCTCTTGACCTAGTATCTTCATCTAGTGAAACCAAACCCAAATCAAATCAAAACAACCTGTGCACTTATATCTAGCCTAATAACCCTAATTCATCCAGCCCTCTTGGTTATGACCTTGTGGAGAGAGCCCTCTCCGACTTGGTAGGGCTAGCTACCAAGTCAAAAGCTTGGTTTGTGGTTACCTCTGTTGGGATTCCCTCTTCAGACTTGGGAATCTGGCAGAGTGATAACATTCTAGCACCATTGCCGTGAAGGCAAAAATACAAATCTTCCCTAGTAAAGAATGAAAAATATCAAATCTGATTGTTGATGGTGAATAATCATCAAGCACAATAATGTTGTGCATCATTCACTCGACGACTCCATTAACTGAAAGATCCAGAAAATGAACACTTCATGGCCATTCCACTGCATAAAAATCAGTAGCTTGAAGACATTTTCAAAATGGATTCAATTTCTCGAAGGTATGCTCCCATGAGCTGAGATCACATACCAGGTTTTCTGAATCACATACATCGGGTTCATTGGATGACATATCTCCTGAAGTTAGAAGATGTGAAAGGTAATGATGCTGCTCTTCATTTGGTGAGATTTCACATGCATGTGTGTAGATTAAAGATTGATTTTCCTGAAGACTGCTTGATGAATATATTCATGGCCACTCTGGAAGGTGAAGCCCGACCTTAGTATGAATGTTTTCTGCCTGTTTGTATTTATTTTTTAAAGGATTTTCACACCATGTTCCTTGAAAGGTATAAAGAATCTTATCCATCCTTAATATTTGTTCAGAACTTTTGTAAACATGTTGATAGTTTTATTGAAAATATTTTGAAAGTTTATGAATATGATGAATTCATGGACAATGAGATCATGGAAGCCCTATATGAAATTCCATTTCAGAAACATAAAGAAAACTTATAGGATACTTATCAAGATGTTGAGGAAAGTTTGCAGCAAGCTGAAGATATTTGTACAATTGAAAATGATGGAAGAGGAGGTATTATTTCATATCTACTTGTAGTAGAAGATGGTATGTAGGAAAATCAAGTTCCAATTTCAGATTGTGATAAAGTCAAGCTGGCTGATCCAGATCTAGATTCAGATTGTGATGATGAAGAGTATGTTGTTCTGGATCCCATGAAGGAGAAATTTATTGTTGAGATCACCTCGAATGAAGAAAAAAGAGTTATTGACCTAAGTATTCTCATCCCGTCATAAAAAAATCTTTAGAAAGAGGTAATACAGTCCCTTTATGGAAAACAAGATGAGATATTTGTTCAAGTAAGTGAAAAATCTTCTTTGTATGAGTATGTGGTAAATGATAGGAATGTCAGTTTTGAGTTTCAAGAACAATCTGAAGTTTTCCCTATTATGACTGATGAATATGATAAGAAAAATGACAATATGGTTTTCATGTCATATGAGGATGATTTTTGAGATGGAGAACAATGAACAAGAACAATGGTTGAAAAATGGAAAACAGTGGATGATCACACTGAAGTTTTGACTCTAGCTCATAAAGAGAAAACAATTCAAATTGACAATTGTTCTGATCTTCTTGTTTATCATTAGGATTTTTTCTTTGCACATGATTTTCAAGATCCTTTTTCCAGTTTGCTACAATTATTAGATCAAGTTGGTTGTCTTGTTTTGGATCATGATTTTTAGCTTCAGTTGTATTTTGTGTTGCCAGTCTTCAAGCTTTTTGTAGATAGTGTAAGCAGAGGACAATCAGGTATCCAACTGCTTGATTGGCTTCATTGACATTTTTAATTTACCTGAGCTAACCATCATTTCCAGCAGTTAGAATAGGAATGGGTGTGATTAATAAGCTCACAGGAGTAATCATCTTTCAGCAGTTTTATTCAGTTTTCTGCAAGTGTAAAGTAGAAAAGCACTGGATTTCAGAGCCCGAAATGAAGTCCATGGAGCTTCATTGACTTTCTACCATTTTCAAGTTCAATTTTCAGAAAATTAAGTTATGTTTTGAGTCATTGTTCAGTCAATTTCAGTCAGTTTGTGTGATCGAGTTGTCAGTATTTATTCATTCATTTCAGTTTGAGATGTTTTTGACCATATTGTCCCAATGGTTAGGCACATGGTCTATGGTGTTCTTGACACCTCCAAGGAGATGCCATCCCCAATAAGGCCGATGTTAGTGTCAGAATTTGCATTCTGCCATTAGTGATCAAAATCACTCTTTTCATATTCATTTTAGGGGCCCCACTTTGAAATTTTGTATCATTCCATTAGGTCATGTAAAAAATTGATTCACTGAAGGTAAATCTCGTCATAAATCTTCACTCTCCCTCAAAATATCACATTTTCTGACTCACCTTCATGTCTTGCTGAGCATAAAACAATCTTAAAATCTCATTTCATTATGACATTATGTTAGTTAAAGTCAACCATGGAGTCAAGACATCCAAGGTCCCATTAGGTCAATTAGGTTTATTTTTTTCAAGGTTCATAAATATGCAATTTCATCTCAATAAGGTCAGCAAAGGTGTGAGAGTGACTCAAATAATACTTTCTCAAACATCTTCAAAGTATTTATCAGCATGTAAATATCATTTTTAAAGTTGTAATTTTGGTTTTATAGCATGATTTTCATACCAAGATGTAATTTTATTCAAAACAGATATGTAATTTATTTTTTTAATTTTTATGTAATTTTATGCTTATAATATGTAATAAGTTCTGTCCCAAGCTGCCAACTCAAACTCCACATGCGAAACTGAAAAGAAACAAATTCAAAGTGAAAAGTAACAAACTCCAGCAACATCATCCTGTAAAGAAGAAAAAAACAAAGGAAAGGGGTAATTAGCAAATGTTTTGAAAAAGGTGAAATGAGACATTAGAAAAGTGGGTTTTTCAAATCCAAATTCAAATTCACTTAATTATTTATGACTCCTTGACATATTTTCAAATTCATTTGTCTCCTCCAAGCACCAAGAAAGCTCTCTAAGAAATAAAAATTTCGAGTTTCTTGGCGAAATTGGTAAGAAAAACTGAGCAGAGGGCATAAATGCTGAAGGCAGGGCATAAATGCACAATTGAGGGCACAAATGTTGAAGGCAGTGAAAAAATGCATAGTTGAGGGTGTAAATGCAGAGTCGAGGGCAAAAATGCTCTGTTGAGGGTGCAAATGACCAGGAAGCCCTAGGAACACGTAGGAACGCGTTTAAGTGTCAAAAAAATCATCTCAAAAGCTTCATCAAGCCACTTATCGACCTCCAACAAATAAGTAGGAAGATAATTCTCTTGAATACCATCTTCATCAATTCTATGTGTTGAGTGCTATGAAGTTAGGTTACAAATTTGGTGTTTGAATTTGTTTAAAACCCTATTATCCCCATTACATTTGTGAAAATTCCCAAATTGCACTCTCCTACACCTTCGCGTCCTTCCTAAAATTACAAAAAATCATTCCCAATCCCCTGTTTTGAAAAATCCCCTTTTCCTAAACCTTTCTCCCAAAACCCTAAGTCCTAGGTGTTACATCTACCTAGGCTCCCAATCCTCAAATCACCATCCTAAATCTCATCATATTACTACTCCCTATCCCTTTCCCCATTTCATACATCCCTAGCAACATCTCACTCATTTTCCCTTTCCCATTCCCTATTCCTAAAAACATATTCACACCACCCACTTCCCTAGGGTTCTGATAAAAACACCATGGAAAAAGAGGAAGAAAACACATCATTCAGTGAGGGAGAGGAAACAAAGGAGAGGAGGCCACATAAAGGTGGAAGAGTACTTAGACTTGAGCCTGCCAGCACTAGGGAACTCTTGGATTCTCCATTGACTGTGACATGCTTCAAACATGTTGGTTGTTATGATTTCTGTGAGAAAATTCATAGGGTTAAACACCATCCCATGATAACCACACTTTTTATATCAATAATCCATGACAACCAAGTTAATTTAGCTGGAGTCACTTTTACTATATCAACTGCTATTATTTCAGCTGCTACAAGGATCCCAAATGTTGGGGAGAAGTGGTTCAAGAAAGGTAATTTGAAGAAACAGGACTTTGAATTCTTTTTAAAACCAAGACACCAAAATCAGACAAAGATTTTCTTTCCTTTTTATCACCTCCTAGACAGATATGCACCAATGATGAAGATAATCATGAAATAACTTTCATGTGAAGGTAGATTTTCAAGGCTTTATTCCTATCACATCCGTCTCTTAATGCATTTCACTAGGGTAAGGATGCTTAACATGCCCTACTATCTTTTCCGGAGCATAGAGAATATGGCATACATTGCCCAAAAAAAGGATTATGAACAGAAAATGAGAAGTCTTTTTCATCATTCCCTCATTAAAATCATAGTCCTCTACCATCTCAATCAACTAAACATTACATGGAGTCCCTTCATAGCCAATGATATTTTCAATGATCCATCTACTCAACATGCAAAAAATGTCCCTTCATCATCCTAGCCATCCACTTCCATTCCTCCATCTCATCCCATATCACATTCACCATCATCAGATCAGTCCCATTCACCTCCTTCATCTCGATCCCATCGTTACATTAGCTCACCTAGCAGGATTGAGTACATTGAGCCTAAGTGGGCTAGTATGGTTGAGGTTGAGCCATTGCCAAAAACCTACCAGAGAGGCTACAAGCATGTGTTTGCTCCACATAGAGTGGAAGGGGCCATTCCTTCTACAAAAACAAAGCAGATGGACAAAGGTAAAGAAAATATGATAGAGGCAGTCATTCATGATGAGGAGGATCTTCATGAAACAAAACAGGAATTTCAGCTTGTTGACCTAGTTGAGGATGAAAATGAAAAAATCACTAATGCAACCATCAAAGGAAAGGAATTCAAGATTAAGGAGCTCCAAAATAATCTTGACAGGGCTATACATGTCATAAAATTCCTTGAGGAAGAGAATGAGAAATTGAATACTAAACATGACATTGATGAGGTCAAGTATATCACTGCTCAAAGGGAGGCAGAAAAAGCCAAAGTCATGCTAGATGAAACACTTGAAAAGTATGGCTTTCTTCATGAAAAAGAGGAAAAAATACCAATAAAGAGACCTAGAACTAGAGAGATGAAAAGATCTCTAGCTCTAGAGAGACAAAGGGAGGCTGAGCTTGTTGATTAGCTAACCCTAAATGAGAAACTTGCTATAATGATTAGTGAGAACAAGGAACCATGGCTTGATAGAGCCAATCAGCACATGGAGAATCTTCCAGAAAAGGCTAATAAATACAATGAATCATTGAGGAGGAAATTCACACACCATGCCCTGAAAGAGAAAATTGCAATGGACAAGCTCAACAGAGCCAATGCAAAAATTGAAGATTTGACCATGGAAGAGAAGAAAAAATTGGACATACTTGTTGAGGCTTCCCTCCAAGCCTAGCCACATCATTATCATCCATTCTACCAATTTTTAGGAATTTTGAAACTTTTTTTCAAAATTTGGGATTTTCTAAGTTTTTCTAAACAGACATTTACCAAAAAATTTGTCATTTGCGTAGCGCCCTAGGTGCTACGCAAATGTTTGGGGCATGTTTTGAAGGAGAGAAGGTTTCCATTGGATTCTTCAAGACCAATTAATTCCATAAAACCATGTTTCCAGCCTTGGTTTCCAACTTTGACTAGTGAAAAGGTCAAAAAACCACCTAAAAATCACCTTTCTACCCCTGTTTTGACCTAGGCACTACGCAAATACCAGTCTTGGGAGAATGAAATTTTGAGGGGTCAAATTAGCTTCATTTTCCAAAATGGAGGCTTATTCAGAAAGAGGACTGGAAGGGCTTTCCAACAAGCCATCTTGGGCCTGATTTGGACACCTGTAGGTTAGCCAAAACTGGCCCTGAACATGGAGGGTGCAAATGACACTACGAGGGCACAAATGACCATTTTGCTATTTTTTTTGGAATTTCTCTGAAATTTTGACTTTTCTTCAGAAAAAAATGTTTCTATATATGTAATTAATGATGGTAAATGTAATAATTCTATGGATTACTTACCTAGGGGTAGATTCATTGGGTAAAAGTTATCATTGAGTCAAAATGAATCAGTTTGAATGTAATTAGAAATGAGTCGCTTGGACCATCCTACACTTCAACTTTCAGTTCAGTAATTTTTGGATATCTTCCTCACCTCATGGATTCGACCCCTGAGGATGATTCAATGTAGTTTTGATGTCTATTTAGTCCCTTTATTCACTCTTGGCGAGGGTTGGAATCAGTTTGGATTTTAGCTTATTGATCAAGGTATTATTGCACTCAGTTTTGGCCATTTAATAAAGAAGAGTTGCAGCTATTTTTGGGGATACATGTGGTATGATGTTTATCATTGTTTTCTCTTTAGTTTTAATGTTAGAATTTTTTGTTTTCATGCTCATTACATCTCTATTGTATGACCTCTTTCAAGTTGATAGGCAGAACACATGCTGGCTCATGCTATGTTTTGGGAAAGTGATCACAATTTTCCCATTTTCCTCTGTTTAGGAAGAATACATCTGCCATGCTCTTCATAGCTTCTCATAAGTCTTAAAACCATCTCATCACAATCATATTTAAAGTGGTAAACCTTATGCCTAACTTGCCTCATTGAATCCCTGCAACCCTATCTCATTTGCGCCGACCTAACTCCCTCGACCTAATATCTTCATCCAGTGAAACCTAACCCAAATCAAATCAAAACAATCCATGTACTTATATCTTTCCTAAAACCCCTAATTCATCTAACCCTCTTATCTGTGACCTTGTAGAGAGAGCCCTCTCCGACTTGGTAGGGCTAACTACCAAATCAAAGCTTGGTCTGTGGTTACCTCTGTTGGGATTCCTTCTTCAGCCTTGGGAATGTAGTGGAGTGAGAACATCAAGATAAGTTTTCTGAAGAACTACATCCCCAAATTGTTTTATGCATGTTCTCAATCAATCGATATGATCAAACACCTTTCCTATAAAAAAAGAGCACAATGGGAACACTTACATAGTTCTAAAGACTTTTCAACACATATTACCAACGTTTTTTTAAAGCACTTTGTGCACTAATAAACCAAGTTTCAAATTATGCATGGATTTCTAATTGATAAGATCAATTGAAAGGGAAAAAAAATACTTGTTATAGATGTCAAGAATAAACATAATCTTCAAAAAACATTGAAATCATCAATTATATATAACTATTAAAAAGAATTTCATACATCACCTTATTATTTTTAACGCATTAGAAAAGACATTTTACAATTATACGTCAACTTGGTGGATGAAAGCACGAAGATGGGTTACAATTTTGGGCCAAATCTGGCATTGAAATTTCAAGTTTTTCCCCTTTTATCGAATTGAAGCCTTCAAAATTTATATAAGCATAGTGAATTTTGATTTGGAGTGAAATGAAAAATTGTGGAGAATTATGTTGTTTTCCTAATGATATTTTTTGCAATAATATTTAGTGTCATATAATATGTCAATTTTCCATCAAATGAAATGTTTGTCCTTGCAAATTTCACACATCTTAAGACGTACTCGTGTGCTCACATAGCATAACTTAGTCTAAAATGTGTAATTTTTAATATATATATATGAACATGATCTACATGGAGAGAGATAAGTTTTGCATATTAAAAAAATATTTTTTTTATAAAAAATGTAATATTTTTATTATTTTTTATTATGTTTTGAAGTTGGAGAAGTAATATTTCAATTGCATTTACAGGAAGATGTGTTCACGTAAGGTTTCTTTTAACATATTTAAATAAATTGAAAAACCAAAAGTACCATTTTAAGTGGACTCGTAAACGAATATAGTGGTATTTTTTGAAATTTGTTCATTGTGTATATTTTATAATATTGATTTTTTATTCAGTCTCTTTAAAATAGTTCAAAAATATTTCAAGAATTATGTTTAAAATAAATTAGATGAAAACTACCATATGAATTCGAAAATGTCAAACTCATATGCCATTGGACAGATGATTCCTTCACGAATCCAACATGATCAACTCCGTCACCTAAGGACAAATTTAGTCCTAAGTCTATTAGGGTACAAAATGGAGTTGCAGTAAATTTTGCAGAAGAGGTGCTGAAATTTTTTATTTAGGACTTAAGAGGCTCGATCGAGCTCCTAAATTTAAAATTTAAATAGCGCAATCGAGGTTTTCATCAACCCTCAATCGAGCCATATACGTGGTTAATACAGGCTCGATCGAGCCTTTATAGAAATCTTTTCAATGATCTAAAATTAAACTTTTACCTCATTTTAAAATTCCAAATCTTATTAGAAATTTTGTTATAGTGTCGTGTAGAATCCTTATTAAATTTAATATTAATATTAAAAGAAACTTAAAATATTATTATTATTAAATTAAATTAAATGATGAAATTATATTAATATAAAATTGAATATTAATATATTTTAATGTTAATATTAAATTTATTAATTCGGATTAATCTAATATTATTAACTTTAATCTAATATTAAATTTCTTATATTATAATATAAACTAGCACAACTACATTAATAAATGTGGTTGATATACGCCATATGCATTAACAAAAGAGTTGACCATTAACACAAAAAGAGACATACAAGTTGACTCAATATATTTAACCTATTTTTTTTTATAAATATAACATAATAAAATACATGATATTTTTAAAATCCTGAAGTAATCATAACCTAAAGCTACCTTTAAAGAAATAAAACCTAAACAATTTCAATTGGAAGACATGAAGCACTCTACGTATCGTTGATGGAGGTAGCTGGAACATTAATATTTTGGAAAATTTTAGATGATATTTCCATGGAAATTATCATTTTCCCTCCATGTGAATGTACAACACACATTTGAAATCTTGCATTTTAAATATGTATTATATAAAAAATAAATAAATTTTTCTACGACATCAAAATTAAAAACAAAAAAAATTAACATAATATTTTAATTGTAAAAGTATTTTAATTTTTTTTGAAATATAGAGTGCGAGAGGGTGGGAGATAAAGGTAAGAGAGAGATGGGGACATAAATACGGAGAGAGGGAGAGGCGGAGAGTCTCTGAGAAAGAGAAGGGGCTTGAGAGAGGGAGTAGGAGGAAAAGATAGGGAAGGAAGAAGTTCAAGACATATAGAGAGAGAGAAAGGTGGAGAGAGAGAGAAAGAGAGTGCCAAGGGAGAGATGGAAAGAGAGTGTGTATGTTTGTGGGTGAGATATAAAGACAAAGAAGGAGAGACTAAGAAACGGGGGAGAGAGAATGAGAGAGGGATGGAAATAGTCAACATAGTTGTAAGACGAAGTGAGAGAGAGAGAGAGAGAGAGAGAGATGGAGTTGGAGTGGGAGAGAGAGAGCTAAGAATAAATACATATAGAGAGAGAAAGGTGGATAGATAGAGGGAGTGACAAGGGAGATGGAGAGATAGAGAGAGGGAGTGACAAAGGAGATGGAGAGATATGGAGAGGGGAGAGTAGGAGGGAAGAGAGATATAAGGGGAGACAAAGGGAGAGAAGGGAAAGAGAGAGAGAGGGAGAGGGACAGAGACATAGATAGATATGAAGAAACAATGTGTATGTTTGTGGGGTGATATAGAGAGATGAAGAAGGAGATACAGATGGATATAGAGATATAGATGGAAGGGGGAGAGAGGGAATAAGAAATAGATATAAGGATGGAGGGAGAGATAAATAGATATGAAGAGAGAGTGTGTGTGTTTCTAGGGAGGTGAGATAGGGACACAAAGAAGGAGAGATGGAGGGAGATATTGATATATATGGAGGGGGAAGATAAAGGGAAGAAAATAAATTTCACTAGATGCATTGATTTCAGTGTACAAATATTGATTTATAATCCTATTTGATTTCTTGCTACTTAGATGCATTGATTTCTATGTAGATCTTGATTTCTAATTCTATATAATTTTTTGCATTAGATGCATTCATTTCATTAAATATGTTAATTTATAATTTTGTTTGATTGAGCTTGGATTAGATGTAGTGATTTCCGTGTAGATGTTTATTCCTAATCCTATTTGATTGCTAGCACTAGATGCATTAATTTTAGTGTAGATGTTGATTTCTAATCCTATTTGATTTCTTGTAGCATTAAATACATTGATTTCAGTGTAGATGTTGATTTCTAATGTTATTTGATTGTTTGCTTTAGATGCATTGATTTTACTGTAGATGTTGATTTCTCACCCTATTTGATTTATTGCATTAGATGCATTGATTTCATCGAAGATGTTGATTCTGATAAATGATGTAACAAAGTATATGGTGTACATTAATTTCATTGTAATTAGTTTGACATTGTGCATTGATTTAAGTGTAAGCACAAAACAATTATTGACTACGCGCATTATGACTAAGATTTTGTTGATAACATCAAACAAAATAAAATGGAATAAAACTTGTATTTGTAACTTTTACATCTCCACATATTTTAAAATTGATTATATAACTTATTTCAATCATATTTGAGTTTTTAAAAATTGAATAAAACTTAAATTTCCATTATAAGGAATTGATTGAAATACTTGGATAAGTAACTGTAAATTTAGGAAAGTTGATAATATTATATAAAATTGTAAAAATGTTGCCACGTATTGTTGTTTGACCTATATATTAAATTTCAATACAATTGACTTATATCGTGTTATGACTAAGCTCCTGTAGATAATCTCAAAATAAACAATGTCGAATAAAACCTATTTGTTGTTTACATGACATATTTTAATATTAAAAATAAATAAAACTTATTTCAATCGTATTTGTGTTTTTTAATTGAACCTTGAGATAAGAAATTGTCCATCCAATGGTATATGGGTGGGTCACAAAAAAAATTCATATATATATATATATACGGGTGAATTTATAATTCAAATAATTTATTTTTAAAATTGAATTGTAATAACATACATGTTGATTGCACTAAAAGACACTTTCTACAAGCCAATATGAAGCATGATTGGAATTATTTCCATGTAATATTAAATTTATAAATGATATATTTTAGTTTATTTTAAGTATCAAAATGAATTGTGCCATAATTCAACATTGTACTTATTTTCTTAGTGTATGAAACAGGAAATAAAAATTAAACATATATTTTACTAATAAAATTTATAGTATATAGAAAAAGTATTAAATTAGCGAAATAATTTTAACAAATCCATAAACTTCAAAAATTAATGAGCATCCATAAACAAAATTAATAAAAATACATAAACCGAAATAATGAATACATGTATCAATAAACTATTCATATGAAAATATATACATATTACAAATATCACATGAATATCCATAAACTGAAATAATAAGCATTGATAAACTAAAATAATGTCCATGATGTACATCCATAAACTTTCCATGTATGAAAATATACAAAGTATGTGTCACACATTTGAATATTCCCTAGACGAAATGAACCTGAAAATATACAAACTATGACTCTCTAAGTACCACTAAAACTCCTATCTGAGTTATGTCGAGAAAAGTAAGTGTCCATAGGCTGATACTACAATATAACACATTCAAATTCAAACTAATTAGATCATTATTTGTATAAAATAAACAATATAGAAATAAATTATATTGAAGCACATTTTGAATTACATATACTTGAATCTACTAAACTTAGTTGAGTCCAAATGCAAGTTATATAGGATGGCGTTTTGATCATGAATATGGGTTTGCTGCTCCCCTTCTCATGGCTCGATGATTGGGGCCTACATCAATGGAACTGCATCATTAGTGCCTCCAAACCCAACACCCCACTCATGTCTCCACATAACAGTGGCATCAACAAATTATAATTTTTCCACAAATTAATTAGCATATTAATGTAACTTAAAAAAAGAAAATGTTGAATCTTAGGAATAAAAGAATTTACCTCAATTGTTGGTCCATGTGATGGTACATACTGTCTCTCCTCCACATTAGTGAACATATAAGGTGGAGGTGGGGGTGGAAGTGGAGGAGAATCAATGGAAACATGCTATAGTAGAGGATGTCTTGGATGATCAACTACCCCCTCATTTGACCTCATAATTTAATACATGTAGTTGGGATGTATCTACATGCTATCGTGAAATTATCACCATAAATTCAATCTAATACAAAATAGAAATTTAAATATAAATAATTATGCATAATTTGACAATAAGAGTCAAAAGTTTCTTATATATATATTTATATATATATACCTGGTATGTGTCACACAGTCAATGTGCCCTCTAAGTGTCACAAATGGCATCATGATACATAGTACATGTATGTGTCAAAATCTAGTCAAAGGGTAAACTCACGAGAAATGCATCAACATATAAGGGCACTAGTGGGTCACGAGGCAGTGATGGTGGTTTCATAATCTCCCCATGCAATGCAACATGCACACTATCCAATGACGACTGCATGTCTTCTACAATAGTCTTCTGTGCCCCACCATCGAGCTGTGACAACTCCTCTAGCTATGTCGGTAATACCAAGCTTCAAGATGGTAGTTGCAAGAATCTCAGAGGTGGTGGTACATACCTAGGGTCCCTACGGGCCCCCTCATGCTCATATGTACTTCCCCTACCAGTACTATAAAAATGAGATATGGTATTAGTGTAATTCAACCTCATACGTAACACAAACTCTACATATAAATGCTTAGAAAAATAAATGACCACCTAGTCATGGTTGGGGTTCTTTCCCCAAGCTCTAATGAATCTATCATACACAGAAGGGGTTGCATGAACATTACTAAAATATTTCAATGGGATCAAACCTTTATGTCTAGCAAGGAGATCCAAAGGGATTTCAAATAACTCCCCACAAACATTACTGTCCTTGGTGGCTTCTTTCACCACCTCTCAAGAATCTGGGCCTCTAAACTCATGCCTCCTAACCCTATGTATGAACTATAATATGTGCTATGTGGGCCTGACCTCTGGTATGTACTGATCAACCTAGTGATGCTATGCAACATGAAATACAATGCAAGATGAGCCAGTGAATTGGCATGGATCTTCTCTATCTCTATTGTGATCTGTCTATAACGGGTTGTAACATACTCTAATGTGATCATCCCACAAAGGGATCGATGTTGCACTCTAATCCTCATCTTCAGCCTACTGAGGACCTTTAAATCATAACCATAATTTAACAAAAATATAATTTACAAACTAGAATCATAATAACATATACATTAAATTCAAACACATCATTTGAAGACAATTTCAAGAAATAAAAACATAAAGTTTAAAAAGGACTTAAAATGTAGGAGGTGTACCTAAAATGGGCGAAGAAGGTCCACTAGATGTATAAGCTTGGTCATCAATAGAGACAGAAACACTTCCTATGACACTCTGACTGGCATCGAAGGCACGATCTACTAGGCGAACACAAACACTCAATGTGCTACATGACCTATCACGAGCCCGACCACGTATAACATACCCTCTATCACTACGATGTCCTACAGTTGGGGTGCATATATGGGATGACTCATCATATTACATATAATATATATAATACATATAAACTAATCCAAGAAAAAAATGTTGACAAAAGAACCATTTCTAAACTCAAGCAGAACACATCAACCAAAGTACATTGAGTTCCATGTAAACACTATCGAAAGATGTGATAAAATCTACCCTCAAATTTTTTCTTGTTTCTAAATAATGTATTTTATTCATAGTGCATAAATATGTAAATATATATGTAAAAATTTGAAATAAACCTATTTAAAAAACTAATAAAATCTCATGCCAACCAAGTGATACAATAGACTTTACGTTCTTAATGTTTTAATTTGACACATGACATGTACTAGGTGCAATCATATGAAGAAAATGTTTCTTGTACAACACACTACATAATAAAACAATATGGTACAAATAGAAATTATTCTAAACGCTTTTATTCACTAGACCAAATGCACTTTTCATGATAGATTTAATTCATCTATCAATGATGCATTGCTGAAACTTGAACTTATATTTGAGTGGGCCTAATGGTTAAGAGCGTTTGTTTCCTCATAAGAAGTCACAGGTTCAAAACCAGAGGGCGGTAGAGTATGTATGCCTTCATATACTTAGCAGTCAAATCGTTGCGTGAAGGTGAGTCTCTTGTCCCACAAACAAGGGGGTCTCATACACCAATTTGGTGTCTCGCTTAGCCATGACCTTAAAATTGGATTATATATATATATATTTATTTATTTATGAGATATGTTATAATTTTATAATCAAGTTAAATATATAATTATATTTAAATAATTATAGAGTTATATGTTATCACTTTATGTTATGAACTAAATAGTTTGTTATGTTATATATATATAGCCATGATGCTATAAGTACAATATAATTTGGTTAAATATCTATATAATTATATAGTAATTATGTTATGAAATGTAGTTATAACAATGTTGTAACATGATATATATATAATTTTATGTTATGTTAAATAGTTGTAAAACTATGTTTTGTTATATATTTTATATATATAACTATAATATATAGTTATAAGATGTTATAGTCAAATATATAGTTACATGTTATGTAAAATATATGTATATGTATATGTATATATATATATATTATTTTTATATATTTTACTTCAAATATTAATATTTTATTTTTAAGACTAGAATTGCATTCTATTTTTTATTAAAAAATTATTTAAAATATAAATTAATTTAAATTTAAAATAATAAAATAAAATAAAATTTCTTATTTTATAGATATAGGTTTACTATTAGCAACCATATTCATCTTGAGAGCGTAAACTCTTGTGATTTATATCTATTTTTCAATAAAAATCTTCCAGAAATCATATAGCCGACATGTTTCAAACTACTGAGTGTAGTTCATCATCAGGAGAATGATGACTGTGGTGATCCAAACATGCATATATATACTACACAAATGTAAAATGGTAGAAACCAACTAACGATAATAAAATAATAAAATTGTACATTAATAAAATATTAATAATTATAAATTTTACCTAGTTTAACTATATAATAAAATATTATTATTTATAATCCATAAAATTTGAAATAGCAAAACAAAATGAAAAATAAATCAAATGTCAAAATAAAAACTAAAAATAAACCAACAAATGAAAACATAAGTAAATAATAATAATAATAATAATAATAACAATAAACCAATGAAAACAAAAATCAACAAACTAAACCAAGAAATATTAATATTATTAATGCTAATCAATCCATTTAGAAACAAACTTTAAAAAGTACACACTAATAAAAATAATAAAAACTAAAAATATAATAATAATATAATAATAATAATAATACTAAACAAAAAAACAAATAAAGAGAGGCCAAACCTAGGGAAGAGGTAAAATGAACAATACTAGGAGCAGAGAGATGGGATCCAACAACTACTAATTGTCCACCCAGCATACTTATTCAGTGTACGAGTCCTTTTCTTGATTTCAACGGCTTCCCTAAATTTGTGGTGATGGAAATGCTTAGCCCTAGCAATGACCTTGGACTCCTCCAAACAAATGTGGTGCTTATTCTTCCCAACATGTTCATCCAGAGCTAACGACCGAGTTCTACAATACCTGATATCAACAACATGCTCTTGAATTCTCTTATTAATAGAATGATAGGTTTCTCCAATGTAGGAAATCCCACAGGAACAGGGGATCAAATAGACAGTACCTTTCATCCTCTTGGGGTCTAATGAGTCTTTAACAAATTGGAGGGAACCCTGAATGGTGTTCAAAGGTCTAAAAGAAGAAGAGATCCTATGTTTCCTTATATACGAGCGATTATGCCAGTAGTACCCTAGATAAATGGAAGATGGAAACTACCAACTAATTCATTAGGATCTTTTTTTTTTCCATGTCAATATCAAGCTCCTAATTTACTTATTTATTGATATAAATTTTTTATTTATTTTCTATTTTAGAGTTTTTTGGGGTATATTTTCACTCAAATTTGTTAGAAATTTAAAATATACTTTAAATAACAAAAAATTAAAAAAAAAATATTATTTTTTTTCACAAAATCCTAAAGAAAAACTTTAAAACCTAAAATAACTAGAAAAAAAATTGTTTTTACCATTAAAAAAAAAAAGCTTTTAATACACAAAACATTGAAAGTAAGAAGAAAATTTAGAAGAAGAGATGGCGAAGGAAAAAACCCTTAGGGTTTCTGGTTTGTGCCATGTGATGGTTCAACCTGACGCGACACAGGCTGAGGTGATTGGTGTATGTCTGTGTCAGGGCCGGAGCAATAGTTGGACAGGGGTTTGCAGCCCTCGAGGCAGTCAATCCGTAGCCTGATTCTGTCTCTTTGTCTAGTTTTTAGAATGGGGATTAGGGTTAGTTTCCGTTACAACCTACTACAACGAAATTCCTGTACTAGGGTTTGTGGAGCGGCGCAGAGTTTTTGCTTTTGTCGTGTCAGGATAAGAGGTGGTGGCAGCCACAGTTATGGGTTTTAACCATGAGCTTGTAGACGTGGAGCCGGTGCTAGAAGATATTTTAACCTATTGGGGGCATGAAGTTTCTAAGAAAAATTTGGAGCTATACTTCTCGAACAATCCTGAGATTTCCCAAGCTATCGGTGAAGCGACAAGCATTGGAGGTTTTTCGAATAGAGCGACATTTCTAGAAGAAATGCTCCAGAGTACGTGGAGTGGCTTCTAGAGGAGTGGGATTCCCTCGGGTCAGGCACAAGCTCAAAACCCTTGCTATGGAGAAAATATGGGTCTGGATCATAAGGAACCTCTGCAAAATCCATTATCTCGGCACTCAGGTACTCTGGTTAACCCTCGTTTTACTGGTGGTCTTGAAGATGTCGTGGTAAGCTATGGGTTTCATGGTGGGGCGGGACTAAAAGCCCTAAGGGAAGGTAGCCAGAGTTGTAGAGTCTCCTTAGGAGGAGGGTTTCGGGGAGAGACTCCAAGGTTCAGGAACCCTGTTTTGAGTCAAGGCTATCTCTCTTCTCGACTATCGTTACCTTTTTCTCCTCAAGAGCTAGGGTCTTTTCAAGGGTCATAAGAGCTCTTGTCTAGAAATATTAAGTCGGAAGCACTCGTTCACAGCAAATCAAGGGTGTCTTCTAATGAAGCTGTAGACGGGAAGCAAAGAGGGTTTGAAGAAGGTAATCTTGAGCTAGGGCCGAGACAAGGGGCTATGCTTGTAACTGCGGGGGAGGAGTTGGCGGTGAAGGAAGGCAATAAGGATCCTGTTGAAAGTGACCTGGGTCGCCTAAGGCTGCAAGGACTGATGCTCTATTTTTTCAGGACCTTGGTGAGGGTGAAGGAAAGAAGGAAGTTGGGGGTGGAAAAAGGAAGAAAAACAAGCCTATCAGAAAGAAATAGGATCGCCCTCGTTGCATTCTTGGTGTGGATATTCGCATAGACAAGGCGATGGAAGCCTCTAAAACAATGTTGGTTGGTAGAGTCTGTGGGAGAAAATTCTCAGCGGACTACATTACAGACTGGGTTCAATCGGAGTGGACAGAAGCCCCTGGGCAGCCGAATGAGATCAAAATACTAGACAGAGGCTGGTTTAGTATCCGATTTGACCAAAAGGAACATGCTGATTGGGTGATGGATAGGAACTGGTGTTTTGGGAAGCGGTCGATCCTATTCCAAAGATGGACTCCCTTGTTTGATGCTCAGAAAGAGAAGATGGTGGAATCACCTGTGTGGGTTAAGCTGCCAGGTCTTCCTATCCCATTCTGGACTGACTCAGCTTTCAAATCTATAGGGAATACTCTGGGAAAATTCCTAGATGTTGACAGGTCATATATTCAAACTAGAGACTGGAGTGTGGCCCGTATTTTGGTCAACCTCAACCCTAGAGAAGGTTTGGCAGACGATATGACCTTGACTTATAGGGAGCTGGAGTTTCTGTAAACGCTGGACTATAAAAATCTTCCTTTCAAATGCCACAGATGCCATAAATATGGACATTTGGCAAGGGATTGTCCTTTGGGTCACCGTCGTTATCGAAGGCAAAAGAGGAATTTCATTATTCAAGAGGAACCTCATCATGAGGAAAAGGAAAAGGATAAGGAGCTAGAGTAGATGAATGAAGATTTGGGGGCTACCACAGAGAAGAAGGCGACAGTGGAGCAAGACAGGGTCAAGAATGCCTCTTCTGAGAAATTGACCTCACTGGTGTCCTCCCTGGTACCCCCTTCTGTTTCTGAGATGGCCGAGGCGTCTAAGGCAATTATGCCTCTTACTCCTCTCTCCTCTCATTGTACATATTTTTGTTTTTCTTAGTCAGATAGTGATGAGCCTGGTCCTTCCAGGCAGCTCTCGCATGATCTTTTTGACTTAAATATGTTTCAAGCTTCAGTGGACAATATCATCTTGTCAGTCTCGCCTCCATCCGTGTCCTGTGTTTCTTCTGTGGAGGGTGTTTCTTTAAATTCCCCTTCTCGGGACTCTATTCCTGAAGCCCCTCCTTATAACCTTAGACCCTTGGCTAATAGATTGGGGAAAGGGGTTGTTGTAGGGGGTCTAGAGATGGATTCGGTGTTGGTTGGTCCGAGGAAGTTAAGGGGCAGAAAATCAAACCTGTCAAAGGCCCAATTGAAAGCTATTATTGACATAGTTGATGGGAAGCAGCGGTCTATTCTTGGGGTGCTTAGAGCAGAGCGGCCACCCCCTCAAGGTCTCTGATGATTGTTTTGTCCTAAAACTGTAGGGGCGTTGCTAGCCAAGCCAAAAAGCTAGCTCTAAGGGATTTGGTTTTTTCTCTAAAGCCAGATGTAATTTTGCTACAAGAAACGCTAGGGAAAGGGGAAGCAGTGAAAGAGAGTCTGTCAAAATTGTTCCTGGAATGGAAGTTTCATGCACTTGATGTAAATAATCGCTCTGGGGGGTGGTTACAAGTTATAACACACGAAATCTTAGAGAGATTTCCTCCTGGGGATCTGAAAGCACCTTGGCGGTGGAACTCTACTCTAATGAAATTTGTTTACCCCTCCTCCTTTTGAATGTTTATGGGCCATTTTTGGAGCGTGAGAGATCTTGGAACCTCTTCTTTTCGAAATCGTTCCTCTCTTATCCAAATCTCATAATTGGAGGAGACCTTAACTTCTCAATGGGTGAGTCGGAATCTTGGGGTGCCTTAGCAAGAGCGGACCCTCTCTCTGATTATTTTATGAACAAGCTGGTTGTTTCTCATTTGGTGGATGTTTCCCTGCACAATATGAGGCCTACCTGGAGAAACCGAAGAGTGGGAGAAGACTGGGTGGGGAAAAAAATAGACCATTTTCTGCTGAATGAAGACCTAGTGGAGAAGCTATCAGTTTTCAGACACTGGGTTGGGGAGGGGGGTCACTCGGACCACTTTCCTTTCCTTTTGGAAGTAAAAGGTGAATATAAGAAACCTAGAACCCCTTTTAAGTTCAATTCCTCATGGCTTAATGATGAATCCTTCATTGTGTTGTTTCATGCCACATCGAAGAAGGATTGCTTCAGGGAAGATGAAAGCAGAAGTCGTCTTTTTATGGAAAATTTAAAGAGAATGAAGATAGCTGCAAAAGAGTGGGCTCTTCAAAAGAAATTAAAGGAGGAGGAGGCTCTTAAAAATGTGAATTCAGAACTGGATTTCCTCGAAATACCAGAAGGAAACGACTATACATCTTTGGATTACTGGGATCAAGTCAAAGAACTGGAATCCATTTGGAGAAATATTCTCTAGCTCAGAGAGGAAAGCTGGCATTTAAAAAGTCGTGCAATCTGGCTACAGGCAGGGAATGAAAAAACCAAGTTCTTTCAGAAATATGCCAAAGGTAGGAAAAACTCTAATACTATCTGGGAGATGCAGAAAGAGAATGGGGAGATGGCTCGATCCTTTGAAGACCTGGCCTCTCTAGGGGTAAATCATTTTAAAAGCCTCTTTAGAGCACCTGAGGAAGCCTCCATTGTTGAGTTAATTAGAGTGGCCCAATTTTTTTCCAGATATATTGAGGAGGAAGGGAACACTTCCATCATGGATCATATTTCTAAAGAGGAGGTTGAAGACATTCTCAAATCAATGCAGAAGGATAAAATTCCAGGGCCAGATGGTTGGACAGTGGAATTTTTTCAACACTTCTTTGATTAAATGGGAGATGAGTTGGTAGCAGTGGTGGAAGAATCCAGGTGCACAGGAACCATCTTCCAACCTTTCAACGCTACTTTCTTAGCCCTCATACCTAATTCTGATCAGCCGCATACCTTTGATGATTTCAGGCCCATTTCCTTGTGTACCTGCATCTATAAAGTTATTGCAAAAGTCATCGCTTCTAGGCTAAAACTGTTTCTATCCAAGAATATATTGGCTAAGCAATTTGGATTTTTAGATGGAAGACAAATCCATGAGGCGGTCGGAGTAGCTCAAGAAACCCTCCACAGTTTAAAATTAAGAGGGAAAAAAGGTGCCATAGTAAAAATTGACATGTCGAAGGCCTATGAAAGACTTATTTGGATGTACCTCAGACTCTTATTAACTCATCTTGGTTTTAGTTTTGAATTTGTGAGATGGGTAATGGGTTGCATCACTTCGTCCTCCATTGTAATGCTAGTTAATGGGGCTGCTTCTATGTTTTTCAACCCTGAGAGAGGGCTCCACCAAGGCTATCCTCTCTCCCCCTTACTCTTTTTGTTGGTAGTTGAAGGCATCAGTTTAATGATTCATGAGGCTAAGAGACAAGGAAACTTCAAAGGAATTGAAGTGGCGGTAAACCTCAGGGTCACCCATCTACTCTTTGTGGATGATGTCTTATTGTTTAGTAATGGAAGAACTGAGGACTGCAGGGCCCTAAAAAATATCTTGGATCTCTTCCTGAAAGCCACATGCCTCTGTATTAATGAGCAAAAATTGACTTTAACGATTGTGGGTCTGACCAGGGAGGAAGTGGTAAGGGTGGAAGGTTACTTATATTTTGAGGTCAAGTCTTTTTAGGACAAGTTCAAATACTTAGGCTTCTTCTTAAAACCATATAAGTACCGAATTCAGGACTAGAAATGGCTCCTTGCAAAAATCGAAAGAAAAATGAAACACTGGAGCTTTAAATTCCTGTCTATAGCAAAGAGGTTGGTCCTTATAAAATATGTGCTGATGGCAGTCCCTGTGTACTGGGCTAGCCTTACCTGGGTACCCAAAGGTATACTGGCCTCCATTGAAAAACTTTGTAGCAGATTCCTGTGGGCAGGATTTAAGGCTGAACATGTGACCCCCTAGATAGCCTGGGATAAAATCGCTAGGCCTAAAGAATGGGGACGGTGGGGTATTAAAAATCTCTTCCCCTTCTCCCAGTCACTTGCTTCTAAGCTCACCCGGAGACTCATCTCGGAAGATAACCTCTGGTATTCAGTTACTAAAAGGAAATATATTGATCCAGTTCCAATGCTTGAATGGATCAGACTGCCTCATAAATATTCCAAAAATGCTTCTGTGGTTTGGAAGGTAGTGGTAGTCTCTGTTAGAATTCTTGAACAAGGACTGGCATGGAATGTGGGGGATGGAACTTTGGTTAGGCTGGGGCATGATCCTTGGGTAGGCTTCACGCAGAGGTTTTCTCTTTCTCAGGACCTGGTTGTTTTCTTGAATAATAGGGGTGTTTTCAGTTTAAACCATGTGATCGATCAAAGGAACACATCCATCTGGAGTCAAGGATGGTTGTTTGGAAGGGACCTCCAATTAGAAGACTGGTGGCTGGAAGAGTGGGAAAACTTTAGAATGGACCTACATAACTCTTCAATTCGGATCACTGACTCTAGTGATGAACTCAGATGGGTACACACTCAAAATGAGGTTTATTCACCAAAGCTGGGTTATAAGTGGTTGATGGCCCAAAATGGGTGGGAGGACCTGGCTTGGTGGGCCAAACCACTTTGGAACTAAAAGGTCCACCCAAGGCTAGACTCTTTTTCTCGTGTATCCTTCAGAAGAGAGTTCCAGCTTGGGATTTCTTACAAAGGAGAGGAAAGATTGGTCCTGGCTGGTGCTCTCTCTGCAAATCTAGCGAGGAATCTGTGCAGCATCTTTTCCTCTCCTGCCCTTTCAATGTAAGCCTATGGACTGAATCGTTAAGGATCCTCAAAATTCCTTATAAATGGGAAGGTCAGGAGATGCAGGAAGCTTGGTACAGGTGGTGGCAGGAAGCTCCCAATGATAGAGTGAGAACTTTTCCTCTTCTGATAACCTGGGGGACTTGGATTGCTAGGAATCAGGTGATTTTCAAAGACTCAGTATTCCATATCGAAATATTGGCAGCGGAAGGGGTTGCAATCTATGATAGCATTCCTATCCCAGCAGACCCCCCTTTAAACTGAACTGTCTAGCAGGAAGTTATCAGAGAAGGTGTTCTGTGGGCTTATTTTGACGGAGCTTCAGACATAAATGGGAGGTGTGGTGAAGGATTGGTTATACATCTTTCACATGGAAAAGTCATCAAAGCTTCTATTGGTCTTGGTCAAGTGACTAACAATTTTTCTGAACTGAAAGCTCTTCACCTTCTCCTCTGTTGGTTAACTTTTAGGAATGTGAGAATGGTCTAGATTTTTGGGGACTCTATGAATATCGTCAAATGGTTCAATGGGACTCATCTTTGCAAAAACTATCTTTTGCTTCCTTTACTTAATGAAATTTCTTGCCTAAAATGTCACTTCACTGAGGTCTCTGTTTGCCACATTTACATGGAACAGAACCATGCTGCAGAACGACTATCTAAAGAGGGTGTTGAGCAAGATTTGGGGACCTGGTTAGTTGTTGAAGAGGAAAACGGGCTCGTTCATCCTATTGAACAACCTGTTTTCGCATAACGCCTTTGAGTATGCTTTAAATTGGATCTTTCTATGCACATATTCTGCTAGTTTTAATTCTTTTAAACTTTTCAAAAAACTTTATATGGTTTCCATAGCTATTTTCCTTTTTAAGGAGGCCCTGGATATCTGATAAAACTCTGTTTCTTTTGTATGGATAGGAACCGGGATAGTGCTTACTGCTGGTTTCTAGATGGCCTTGATAGTCTTTTTTCTCTCATATATATAAAATTATGTTTCTTGTACACCTCTGTTTCGGATTGTCTTCCTTTAAAGGAACTCGGGAGGTGTGCCAGATCAGAATTGTTTTTGAACAATGATATTTTTTGGATTGGGTTGTTAAAGAAAATACCAGTGTGTATTTCAAAACAGTTGAGACTGCTTCTCTTCCTCTTTTGAAGGAGAAAAGGAGTTCATCAGAAAGGCTCGGCATATGCTATGTAACTTTCTATAATTAATAGATGGTTCGATTTTTTTCTGTGGAAAAAAAAAAGAAGAAAATTTAAAACCTAAATTATAGTTTTTTTTTATGGTTTCAAAGTGTTTTCTAGGTTGTTTTGAAGGGTTTTTTTTTATCATTTTCTAGGTTGGTTATGTGGTTTTCTAAGTTATTTTGAAGGTTTTTTTAATGATTTTCTTGGTTAGTTTTGTGATTTTCTAAAAAATTTTGAAGGGTTTTTTTTGTGGTTCTCGTAGTTTTTGTATGGTTGTTTTTTTTTTTAATTAATTGGTTTTCATGGTTTTTTTTTATAATTAATTTGTTACATTTTGCAAAAAAAATTAAATAAGAAAGACAAGAATAGATACCTACCTTAATTTAAGCCTCTGTGATGTTAGCAGGGTGGTTGGTGAGATTGATTTGAAGACTTCATTGCTCGAACGAGCTCCAATAATCTTGGTCAAGCTACTCTAAAACTCTCGATTGAGCTCTTGCGCTCTGCACAAAAGGCACACGCAGACCGGGAGCAGTATATATTAAAAAAAATAAAATGGATCGAGCCTTATGGATCGATTGAGTCTTAAAACTTAAACAAGGGTCAGTTTTTAACCCTCGATCGAGCTACCATTTTTGCACCCAAGGAGCTCAATCGAATGCTTAAAAAAAGCTTGATCAAGCCATTATTTTTTCCACCCAAATGCGCCCTCGCCAAAAGGTATAACCCAACTCCATGCTTTCACCCTCTATTCTATATTTTTGTGTCTTTCACAAGTGTTGGCCATCTTTGATGTCCACTTCCTTATTGCTAACGTTCTCTACCTCTCTAAATCCCTTTATTTTCTTTCCTTAAAAGTTTTATTATTATTACTATTATATATTTTATTTTATTTAATAATATATATATATAATTTTATTTTATATCTATTTAATATATATATTATTTTATTTTTATATGAAGGATATTTATATTATAATATTTTTATTTTTATTTTAAAAAAAGTTATATAGTAGTTAGTACTTGGGACTTAGTTTAAATATAGCTAAATTGAATAAAAAACTAAAATTGCATGTATTTCATCTTACAACGATAAGATATTTGTATGTAGAAAAAAAATGTAGAAACTTTTAATACATTTATTATTCATTATCTTTATTTTTATTTTTATTTTTTTATACTTGCTTGATGTTTGTATTTATTAAATTTATGATGGTAAAAAAATTTAAAAATTGATAAATTTAAATATTTAAGTTTATGGTTCACATAAGCAGAATTTATGTATTTAATTTTGAGTTATTTAAATTATTTTAAAATATATTAAACTCATTTTCAAGTAACAATAATTATTCTTTTCCCTGGATTATACATTAAGAATAGTCTATCATTTTAATTGAAAAGTCATGATCAACTTGTTTCTCACGCCCTTAAAATATCAGTGAATTACATGTCTGCAGAAATTTTCAACTTAATCATGCTAAAATACATAATAAAAAAGGATGGATTTTTATTGTCAACCCTTTGATCTTTATAACGGAATTAAAAAATGCAATGTATAAAACCCATTTCACAGTTTAACATATGACCAGATAAATAATTGACATTGTGAAAAGCAATACAGATCATGTTTGCACATAGGTAACGTCGACTCTTTCTGAACGGTAAAGAATTTCCCTTTAGTGTTGCATAACTTCAAATTTTTGGGTTTCTTAATACGTTTTTAAGGAATCTTCCAAAAAATCTATTTAAAATTATTCAATGAATTGGAAAACAATTCCACAAATAAAGTATTTAAAGATTTTTGCAAATTTGTCAGTGTATTTTTATAGTAAAAAATGCTCTTCAGGTCATTATACATTGTGACCTAAGAATAACCACAAAGCAAATAATAATTTATATATGATAATGGTTTTTTTTTTTTTTTTTTAATATATTGTTTAAATTAAAATGTTAAATATTAAACTTAAAAAAAAATCCAAAAATAAATAAAACTGAACATTCATACTGTTTATATTAGTTTATTTATGTTATTATTTATACAATTAAACAAACAATTTATGAATACCTTTAAAGAACTATAAAAGCCATTTTTTTTATCGTATGCCAATTCATAATAATAATAATATTATGATTTTTTTTTCTTTCTTAATACAAATTTGAAATATTTCTCATTTATAATTTAGTATTTAAAATTATTAAATATCATAATGCCTATTCTACATAATAATTTGAATTTTCTTTTTTTTTTCTTTTCCTTTTTCTTTATAAAAGATTAGAACTTATTTCTCATTTATAATTTAGTATTTGAAAAATTCATACTAAATTTCATAATAATGACGCTACATTATTATGTATAATTAGAAAAAATATATTGTAAAAGTTTATTTCTCAAAATTATATATATAGTGAGAGATTTTATGTAAGAAAATTAATGCATAAATGTTCTTAAATGAACACATAATTGTGTTTATATTCATTTTCATCTAAAATGAATAGTTATCCATCTTGCAAAACCATTATTAGAAAATTAGCTAAATGGAAGACAAATGTTGTTAACGGAAAAGGTTTGATAATAATAGTATATCATAATGATGCACTATCAATCCATTAAGAAGAATACCCCACATACACATACACAAATGCACACATATATATATAAACTTTACACTAACAAAAAGCATTCCAATGGATTCAAGAAAGCTATGTTGACTCAAAAAAGCTAAACAAAATTTTACATAGTAAACAATCAATGTTAATAGCTATGAAAAGGGTCACATGAACCATACATAACGTTATCATTTCACTCATTCTCATGATTGCAAAATGCACATGGTGTTTACTATTCTTACTATAATGTTTCAATTTAATTTTGTTTTAATAATAATTTAACAATCATGGTCAAGCATGGTCAACAACGGTCCAACATCGCATTGTGACAAAGATTGTATCAATATGAAAATCAACCATGGTCAACCATGTTTATTTTAAGGTTTACAATATTTATCTTAGGGTTTATATACCTTGGGTTTATAATATTAATCCCTTGGGTTTAATATTAATCTCTTAGGTTTAATATTAATCCCTTGGGTTCATAATTCATTGGGGTTTTAGTATTAATCTCTTGGATTTATTATTTTTTTGGGTTTATAATATCAATCAATTGGCTTTATAATATAAATCCCTTGGGATTATTAATCTAACGGTTCAACCATGGTCGAGCATTGTCCAACGTCACATTTTCACAAATATTGTCTCAATACGAAAATCAATCATGGTCAACCATGGTCCAACGTCACATTGTGAAAAATACTTTCCTAGTATGAAAATAAACTAATGTCAACCATCGTCAACCATAATCAACCATGGTCCAATGTCGCATTGTGACAAATATTGTCTCAATATGAAAATAAGCCATGGTCAACCATGTTTATTTAAGGGATTATAATATTTATCTTAGGGATTATATACATTGCATTTCCCTTAAGTTTAATATTGTTCCCTTGGGTTTATAATCCTTTGGGATTTTAGTACTAATCCCTTGGGTTTATTATTCCCTAGGGGTTATAATATTAATCGTGGCCAACCATGATCATTCATGGTCAACCATTGTCAACCATGATCAATCATGTTTTATAAAATAAATCATGGTCAATCACAGTCAACCATGGTCAACCATGTTTTATAAAATCAATCATCGTCATCCATGGTCAATCTTGGTCAACCATGGTCAAACATCGCATTGTGACAAAGATTGTCTTAGTATGAAAATCAACCATGGTAAACAATGTTTATTTTAGGGTTTACAATATTTATCTTGGGGATTATTACCTTTGGTTTATAATATTAATCCCTCATGTTTAATATTATTCCCTTGGGTTCATAATCCCTTGGGGATTTAGTATTATTCCCTTGGGTTCATAATCACTTAGGGATTTAGAATTATCCCTTGGGTTTATAATACCAATACCTTGGATTTATTAATTGAAGGGTTCATATTCCTATGGTTTAATATTATTCCCTTGGTTTTATAATATCAATCCCTTGGGTTTATTAATCTAAGAGTTCATATACCTAGGGTTTAATATTATTCCCTTGGGTTTAATACTATTTTCTTGGATTATAGTCCCTTGGGTTTTTAGTGTTAATCCCTTAGGTTTATTATTCCCTTGGGTTTATAATATCAATCATGCTCAACCATGGTCAATCATGGTCAACCATGGCCAACCATGGCCAACCATGTTTTGTAAAATCAATCATGGTCAACCATGGTCGAACGTCAGATTGTGATATATTTTCTCAATATGAAAATCAACCATGGTAAACCATGGTCCAACTTCACATTGTGACAAATATTGTCCCAATAGGAAAAACTATAATGGTCAAGCATGGTAAACAATGGTCCAATGTCACATTGTGACAAGAATTGTCTCAATATGAAAATCAACCATGGTCAACCATGTTTATTTTAGGGTTTATATAACTTGGGTTTATAATATTAATCCCTTGCATTTAATATTATTCCCTTGGGTTCAAAATTCCATGAGGCTTTAGTATTAATCTCTTGGGTTTATTATTTCCTTGGGTTGATAATATCAATCCCTTGGGTTTATTAATCTAAGGGTTCAAACATGGTCGAGCACGGTTCAATGTTGCATTGTGACAAATATTGCCTCAATGTGAAAATCAATCACAGTCAACCATAGATAACCATGTACAATCATGGTCAACCATGGTCAGTCATGGTCAACATTAAAATCAACCATGGTGAATCATGGTCAACAATGGTCAACCATGGTCTAATGTCACAGTGCGGCAAATATTTTACTAGTACGAAAGTAAACCATGGTCATCCATTGTCAACCATGGTCAACAATGGTCAAATATGGTCCAATGTCACATTGTGACAAATATTGTCTCAATATGAAAATCAACCAGGGTCAACCATATTTATTTAAGGGTTTATAATATTTATGTTAAGGTTTATATATGTTGTGTTTATATTATTCCCTTGGGTTTATAATCCCTTAGGTTTTTAGTATTAATCCCTTGGGTTTATTATTCCTTTGGGTTTATAATATTAATCATGGGCAACCATGACCAATCATGGTCGACCATCTTTAACCGTTTTTTATAAAATCAATCATGGTCAACCATGGTCAACCATGGTCAACCATGTTTTATGAAATCAATCATGGTTAGCCCTGGTCAATATTGGTTAACCATTATCCAACACAGCATTGTGACAAAGTTTGTCTCGATATGAAAATCAATCATGGTCAACCATGGTATAATGTCGCAATGTGACAAGGATTATCTCAATATGAAAATCAACCATGTTTATTTTATGATTTATAATATTTATCTTAGAGTTTATATACCTTGGGTTTATAACATTAATCCATTGGGTTTAATATTATTCCCTTGGGTTTATTAATCTAAGGGTTCAACCATGGTAAAGAATGGTCCAACATCGCATTGTGACAAAGATTGTTTCAATGTGAAAATCAATCATGGTGAATCATAGATAATCATGGCCAATCATGGTAAATCATGGTCAATAGTGGTCAATATGAAAATAAATTTCAGTGAATCATGGTCAACCGTTGTCCAATGTTACATCGCGAAGAAAAAAAATCCTAGTATGAAAATAAAAAATGGTCATCCATTATCAACCATGGTCAACCTTGGTCCAACGCCGCATTGCGACAAATATTGTTTCAATATGAAAATAAACCATGGTTAGCCATGTTTATTTAAGGGTTTGTAATATTTATGTTAGGGTTTATATATATTGGGTTTATATTATTCCCTTAGGTTTTTAGTATTAATCCCTTGGGTTTATTATTCCCTTGGGTTTATAATATTAATCATGGTCATCCATGATCAATCATGGTCAACAATGTTTTATAAAATCATTCATGGCCAATCTTGGTCAACCATTGTCTAATGTCACATTGTGACAAGATTTCCTCGATATGAAAATCAATCATGGTCAAGGATGGTAAAACATGGTCCAACATCACATTGTGACAAGGATTATCTCAATATGAAAATCAACCATGGTCAACCACGTTTATTTTAGGGTTTATAATATTTGTATTAGGGATTTTATACCTTGGGTTTATAGTATTAATCCCTCGTGTTTAATATTATTCTCTTAGGGATTTAGTATTAATCCCTTGGGTTTATTAATCTAAGTTTCATATACCTAGGGTTTAATATTATTTCCTTGGTTTATAATCCCTTGGATTTTTAGTATTAATCTGTCGGGTTTATTATTCCCTTGAGTTTATAATATCAATCATGTTCAACCATGGTTAACCATGTTTTGTAAAATAAATCATGGTCAACCATGGTCAACCATGGTCAAATTTCGCATTGTGACAAAGATTGTCTCAATATGAAAATCAACCATGGTATAACGTCACATTATGAATAAAATTTCTATATATGAAAATCAATCATGGTCAAGCATGGTCAACAATGGCCCAATGTCACATTGTGACAAGGACTGTCTCAATAAAAAAATCAATCATGGTCAACCATGTCTATAATATTTATCTTAGGGTTTATATACCTTAGGTTCAACCATGGTCAACCATAGTCCAATGTCACATTGCGAAAAATATTTTCCTAGTATGAAAATAAACCATAGTCATCCATGGTTAACCATAGTCTAACGTCGAATTGTGACAAAGATTGTCTCAATATGAAAATCAACCATGATCAACCATGTTTATTTAAGAGTTTATAATATTTATGTTATGGTTTATATGCGTTGGGTTTATATTATTCCCTTGGGTTTAATATTATTCCCTTGGGTTTATAATATTAATCATGGCAAACCATGATCAATGATGGTCAACCATGGTCAATCATGGCCAACCATAGTCAACCATGTTTTATAAAATCAATCGTGTTCAGCCATGGTCAATATTAGTCAGCCATGGTCCAAGGCTGCATTGAGAAAAATATTGTCTCAATATGGAAATAAATCATGGTCAACCATGGTTGAACATCGCATTTTGACAAAGGTTATCTCAATATTAAAATCAACCATGGTCAACCATGTTTATTTTAGGGATTATATACCTTGGGTTTATAATATTAATCCCTCATGTTTAATATTATTCCCCTCAGTTCATAATACCTTGGGGATTTAATATTCATCCCTTGGGTTTATTATTCCCTTAGGTTTATAATATCAATCCCTTGTGTTTATTAATCTAATGTTTCATATTCCTAGGGTTTAATATTGTTTCTTCATGTTTATAATATCAATCTCTTGGGTTTATTAATCTAAGGGTTCATATATCTAGGTTTTAATATTATTCCCTTGGGTTTATGTTGTAGCCTCTACAACACCACCCAAAATTTTGGGTATATTCGAAATTTCAGGTCCCCCTCCTCGCTTAGTCGTTAAGGTTGGCCTTTAGAAAATGACATCCTCATAACTTGTCCCAAGCCCCTCGTGAGCCTTCTCGCCATCATGACGAGATACTCTTACCACATCCGCGCCATGTGTGAAGGGATCACCATGCATACATTCAAATGGAAACCTTTTTTTGTATTTACATTAAAAGCTCTTGCACCATGGATTGTTTAGGCACTCGGTTTGGGTGCTTCACCAAGCTCATAATCTGATGTTAATTATTTGGGGATATCGTTCTCTAAAGGGTAACTGTAAAAATTGACAATCTAAATGTTTCCTGCAGGTCAACCCCATGGATGATACACCAAACTATGTCATCACCACACCGATGAAAAGATAAGAGTAGTGCGATCTGAAACAGGAGAAGTGGAAGACATGTATCACATGTACACACGGAACAAGACCATGCTAGTCAAGGGAGCTTTCGGTCACAGTGGAAGCTGTTGGTCTGCGCAATGAGCCAAAGTTTTTCCCAGCAAGCAAGAGGACCCTTTTCAAAGCAAAGGAGGCAGGATATAGAATATTGCTATGAAATCCAAAGATCGACAAAAGAAGGCCACAAGTCGCAAATCTACTTGAGGTCACAAGTCGCAGATCTACTAAAGGTCGCAAGTCGCAAATTCGCTTAAGGTCGCAGGTCGCAAATTTCCTCAAGTCGCAGGTCGCAGGCCGCAGATTGTTGAAGGTCGCAAGTCACAAATCTTCTTGAGGTCGCAAGTCGCAGATCTGCTAGAGGTCTCAAGTCGCAAATTCGCTTAAGGTCGCAGGTCGCGAATTTCCTCAAGTCGAAGGTCGCGGATTCCCTCAGGTCGCAAAATCATGGCAGGTCGCAGGTCTCAGATTGTTGAAGGTCGCAAGTCGCAAATTCGCTTAAGGTCACAGGTCGCAAATTTCCTCAAGTCGCAGGACATAGATTCCCTCAGGTCGCAAAATCATGGTAGGTCGCAGGTCGCAGATTTTTGGGGGTCGTAAGTCGCAAGGTCCAGTCGGGTCGCAGGTCACAAATTTCCTCAAGTCACAAGTCGCAGATTCCCTCAGGTCGCAAAATCATGGCAGGTTGCAAGTCGCAGATTGTTGGGGGTCGCAAGTCACAAGGTCCAGTCGAGTTGCAGGTCGCAAATTTTCTCAAGTCGCAGGTCGCCAGATCGCATAGTCACACTCCCTATTAAAAGCTCGACGACACGACCCAGCGACCCAGCGACTAGGTCGCGAGGTCGCAAAATCATGGCAGGTCGCAGGTTGCAAATTGTTGGGGGTCGCAAGTCACAAAATCCAGTCAGGTCACATGTCCCAGAACAGACTGGGTCACAAGGCAGCCCAACAGTCAGGATGGCGAAAAGTCAGGGAGCTCAAAAGGGAGAGTTTTGCTCTATAAATACCTCCTTCGGGAACTTGTAAAGGAGCTTTTTTGTTTGGGACTTGAGCTGAGTACATTGTATTACCAAAGGATTATACATTTGAGCATGAATACAAGCATTTTGAAAAATCCCTTTGTGGATCTGGTGTTGTCATATGTATGAGCGCTATTGAGTATTATATTTTCAATTTCTGAACATCTTTAGATTAAGGGAACTGTATCTTCAATTCATATCACAATTGCATAACAGTTTGTTGAGTATGTTAATGGTGGTTGAGTTCATTGCACTTTCTTAGCGAATGTTGATGACTTTGTTTATTAGCATTTGTGTTATCATTTAAAACTTTTAGGAAGTGAAGGGCATTCTTGCCATGAGGAATTGTTTCTTTTGTGGTTAGAATAGTTTACAAGCATGACCTGAATGATGTGTTTTTAACAAAACCTCCTTCGGTACTCATGTTTTATTATTTCCTCTTGCTACTCATAGTGTTATATGTACATTTAATGCATCAATCATATGTCTTGTATCATTTGATTAAGTGTGTATCCACTGTCCTATAGAGTTTAAGCGAGACCCAAAGAAAGGATAAATCAGCGGTAGCCAGACCCACACCCCGGACAGGATCCCTATTCCAAACGGTTCAAGGTCTAATTAGGACTTTTTACCGGGGAGATCCCCTGTTATTGGCCGGACATATTTTCCCATCAACAGAATTGGCGCTAGAAGGAGGGCTAGATGACAAGATGAGCCCTTAGAGCCTGCAGTTAATCTCATATCTGTAATGGCTCGTTCCCAAATCATTCTCATGAGATGTTTTTCGAATTTTTATGAGTCTCGATGTCTCATCCCCGATGAACTTATGTATCACTTGTCCCAGTTAAAATTCGATGGTGAAAACGGAGTATCCATAACCCAACACCTTTCAGATTTCTATGACTTTGGTGAGTACTACGAAATTGACAATGAAGGTTTGATTTGTTTGCTTTTCTTCCTCACTCTACAAGGTCGTGCTAAGCAATGGTGCCACACATTGCCGGAAGCTTCCATCCATTGGTTTGAACAACTCACCAGTGAATTGCAACAAGCTTTTCACAGGTATGATTTTCAAAGTGTATTGATAAAGCTAAATGACATCAGAATGGAACCTTAGGAACCTCTGGATGAATTTTCCATCAAATTTGTTCATTATTTTTTTGAGTTCCTTGAAAAGGATGTCGATTGAAAGTTGTTAAGAGAATATTTCACGTATGTGATCCTCGTTTCCCTTGAACAATTTCAAGTAGCAACCCAGCCTGATCCTAGTGTTCCTTATGATGACCCGCAAGTTACCAGCTATTCAAACTTTGTCCCTAATGCTTCCTTGTCCATCTCCCCGAGTCCAGACCACATTTAGGCCTCCAAGGAGAGTGTTGCTATTTGTGATATTCTCGCCCCTCCTCTTGAGTTGTCGGGTAGTGGAGTTGTGAACTAAAAAGTTCTGAGCAAGTATAGACACTCGCAAGAGGATAAAGCCTATTATACTTGCTCAGAACTCGCAAGTTCTGTAGTTTTATGCATTTAAAAGTTCCATTTATTTTTGCATGCATTCTTTTTCAGTTTCCCTATTGCTGCATAATGTTCGAATAATCACTCCATGTGCTTTTCCTTGTCTCTCCACCTCCAACTAGTGGATCGTTCCCGCACATGGCGTTGCATTGCATCTTGAGCCTCGTTATTACATTGCGTCGTACACTTTCTTCCCCACATCATTCTCGCAGGTTGTTGATATAGCGTTGAAAATATTCCACATGTCGCCTATCACTACATGAGCCCTCATTGAAACTTTACCACCTTGCGGACTTGTTCTGCCCCGATTGCTAAAAAAATAACCCCATTGTTTATGTGAGGTTGCGGTGGCTATCTCAAGAGGCAAATTTCTCTCAGGACAGTTCATCGAAGTCGCATTCTCAACAAGATACCTATGAGTCTAAACTTATTAGCCAGGGAGATACGAGCTAGTTGTTTGTGGGAGACCTAATGAGTTTGAATGGCCCAATACGTGTAAGCCTAAGCCTTGTGCCCAACAAAGTCTTGGACATCTTAATGATCTTTTTTGCATGCTTCGCCTATTGCAGTAGATGGGATGTGAAGGTTTGGCACAAGGGAAAACCCAAATCAAGATATCTTTTAGTTTCTATAAAACAAGAAACAACCTCTCTTGCTCGTAAAATAAGACGAGATCCCTCATCCGCCCATGAAAAATAAGTGCCACGAGCACATGAAAATAAGTGCTACAAGAAAATGAAACAAATAAGGGTAAAGGATCGAGAAAGGCTTCCTGTGCAGAGAGGTGATGCAACGATTCCACCGGGGTACTGACCAGGCTCGCTGGCAGCAGAGCAACGCTTGTGATTTCTTGAAGTGACTCCGCCGGGGTACTATCCAGGCCTGCTGGCAGCGGAGCAACACCGTAAACTTACTTTAAAAATCCTGAGAATAATAAACCCGCTACCTAGCTCTTCACATCATCAACAAGCTACTGGCATCTGTGAGCTTGCACTTTGATGTGTTTTGATTAGTGAGACCTAGTTGAGGCACAAGGACTGGGCATACCTGTAAAGGCCAAAGTAATACAAAGGCTACCCGCAGAACCTGTTCAATATTCCCTTACATCACTATCTTGGCTCAAACTATTGTTGTGATATTGACAGAGATGCTGAATTATACCAGTGGTTCGCCATTTGTTGTAGCCGCTACAACACCACCCAAAATTTTGGGTATATTCGAAATTTCAGGTCCCCCTCCTCGCTTAGTTGTTAAGGTTGGCCTTTACAAAATGACATCCTCGTAACCTGTCCCAAGCCCCTCGTGAGCCTTCTCACCATCATGAAGAGATAATCTTACTGCAGCCGCACCATGTGTGAAGGGATCACAATGCATACATTCGAATGGAAACCTTTTTTTGTATTTACATTAAAAGCTCTTGCACCATGGATTGTTTAGGCACTCGGTTTGGGTGCTTCACCAAGCTCATAATCTGATGTTAATTATTTGGGGATATATTTCTCTAAAGGGTAACTATAAAAATTGACAATCTAAATGTTTCGTGCAGGTCAACCCCACGGATGATACACCAAACAATGTCATCACCACACCTATGGAAAGATAAGAGTAGTGCGAGTTGAAACAGGAGAAGTGGAAGACATGTATCGCATGTACACACGGAACAAGACCGTGCCAGTCAAGGGAGCTTTCGGTCACAGTGGAAACTGTCGGTTTGCGCAATGAGCCAAAGTTTTTCCCAGCAAGAAAGAGGACCCTTTTCAAAGCAAAGGAGGCGGGATAAGGAATATTGCTATGAAATCCAAAGATCACGAAAAGAAGGCCACAAGTCGCAAATCTGCTTGAGGTCACAAGTCGCAGATCTGCTAAAGGTCGCAAGTTGCAAATTCGCTTAAGGTCACAGGTTGCAAATTTCCTCAAGTCGCAGGTCGCAAATTCCCTCAGGTTGCAAAATCATGGTAGGTCACAGGTCAGAGATTGTTGAAGGTCGCAAGTCACAAATTTTCTTGATGTCGCAAGTTGCAGATCTGCTAAAGGTCGCAAATTTCCTCAAGTCGCAGGTCGCAAATTCCCTCAGGTCACAAAATCATGGCAGGTCGTAGGTCGCAGATTGTTGATGGTCGCAAGTCGCAAATTCGATTAAGGTCGCAAGTCGCAAATTTCCTCAAGTCGCAGGACGCAAGTTCCCTCAGGTCGCAAAATCATGGCAGGTCGTAGGTCGCAGATTTTTGGGGGTCGCAAGTCGCAAGGTCCAGTCGAGTCATAAGTCGCAAATTTCCTCAAGTCGCAAGTCGCAGATTCCCTCAAGTCACAAAATCATGGCAGGTCGCAGGTCACATATTGTTGGGGGTCGTAAGTTGCAAGGTCCAGTCGAGTCGCAGGTCACAAATTTCCTCAAGTTGCAAGTCGTAGATTCTCTCAGGTCGCCAGGTTACATAGTCGCACTCCCTATTAAAAGCTCAATGACGCGACCTAGTGACCCAGCAACTAGGTCGCGAGGTCGCAGGTCGCAAATTGTTGGGGGTCACAAGTCGCAAAATCCAGTCAGGTCGCAGGTCCCAAAACAGACTAGGTCGCAAGGCAGCCCAACAGTCGGGAAGGCAAAAAGTCAGGGAGCCTAAAAGGGCGAGTTTTTCTCTATAAATACCTCCTTCAGGAACTTGTAAAGGAGCTTTTTTTTTTGGGACTCAAGCTGAGTACATTGTATTACCAGAGGATTATACATTTGAGCATGAATACAAGCATTTTGAAAAATCCCTTTGTGGATCTGGTGTTGTCATATGTATGAACGCTATTGAGTATTATATTTTCAGTTTCTAAACATCTTTAGATTAAGGGAACTGTATCTTCAATTCATATCACAATTGCATAACAGTTTGTTGAGTATGTTAATGGTGGTTGAGTTCATTTCACTTTCTTAGCGAATGTTGATGACTTTGTTTATTAGCATTTGTGTTATCATTTAAAACTTTTAGGAAGTGAAGGGTGTTCTTGCCATGAGGAATTGTTTCTTTTTTGGTCAGAACAGTTTACAAGCATGACCCGAATGATGTGTTGTTAACAACACCTCCTTCGGTACTCATGTTTTATTATTTTCTCTTGCTACTCATAGTGTTATATGTACATTTAATGCATCAATCATATGTCTTTTATCATTTGATTAAGTGTGTATCCACTTTCCTATAGAGTTTAAGCGAGACCCAAAGAAAGGAGAAATTAGCGGTAGCCGGACCCACACCATGGACGGGATCCCTATTCCAAACGGTTCAAGGTCTAATTGGGACTTTTTACCAAGGAGAGCCCCTGCTGTTGGCCGGAAAAAATTTCCCGTCAACAGTTTAGAATATCAATCATGCTCAACCATGTTCAACCATGTTTTGTAAAATCAATCTTTGTCAACCATGGTCTAACTTCGCATTGTGAAAAAGATTGTCTCAATATGAAAATCGACCATGCTCAACCATGGTATAATGTCACATTATGAAAAATATTTTATATATATGAAAATAAATCTTGGTCAAGCATGGTTAACAATGGTCCAACGTCGCATTGTGACAAGGATTTTCTAAATATAAAAATAAACCATGGTCAACCATGTTTATGATATTTATCTTAGGGTTTATATATCTTGGGTTTATAATATTAATCCCTTGGGTTTGATATTATTCCCTTGGGTTCATAATTCCTTGGGGTTTTAGTATGAATCCCTTGGGTTTATAATATCAATCCCTTTGGTTTATTAATCTAAGGGTTCAACCATGGTCGAGCATGGTCCAACGTTGCATTGTGACAAAGATTGTCTCAATATGAAAATCAATCAAGGTGAATCATTGTCAACCATGGTCCAATGTCACATTATAACAAATATTTTCCTAGAATGAACATAAATAATGGCCATCCATTGTCAACCATGATCAACAATGGTCAACCATGGTCTAATATTGCATTGTGACAAAAATTGTCTCAATATGAAAATCAACCATAGTCAACCATGTTTATTTAAGGGTTTATAATATTTATCTTAGGGTTTATATGCGTTGGGTTTATATTATTCCCTTTAGTTTTTAGTATGAATATCTTACGTTTGTAATATTAATCATGGTAAGTGATGATCATTGATGGTCAACCATGGCCAACCCTGGTCAATCATGGTCAACCATGATCAACCATGTTTTATAAAATCAATCATGGTCAACCATGGTCAATCTTTCTCAATCATGGTCCAACATCGCGTTGTGAAAAAGATTGTCTCAGTCTGGAAATAAACTATGGTTAATCATGGTTAATCATGGTCCAACATCACATTGTAACAAAAATTGTCTCGATATCAAAACGAACCATTGTCACCCATGGTCAATAATGGTCAACTAGGGTCCAATATTGCATTGTGACAAATATTCTCTCAATCTAAAAATCTATCATGGTCAACCATATTGGCCCAACGTCACATTTGTGACAAAGATTGTTTGAATATGAAAATCAAGCTCAACCATGTTTGTTTTAGAGTTTATAACATTTATCTTAATATTTATATACCTTGGGTTTACAATATTAATCCCTTGGGTTTAATGTTATTCCCTTCGTTTTTTAGTATTAGTCCCTTAGGTTTATAATATCAATCGCTTAGGTTTATTAATCTGAGAGTTCATATTCCTAGGGTATAGTATTATTGATAGGGTTTATAATATTAATCTTATGGTTTAATTACATATATTTATTAATATTAACGTTTAAGAATAAACTTTAAATTCTATTAATTTTTATCAATATTAAATTTTATTAATATTAAACTTTAACTTTAATATCCTAATTAAAATTTAACTTTAATATTCATATTAAAATTTAACTTAAACTTTAATATTACTATTAATATTAAACTTAAATTTTAATATTAACCTTTAATTATTAATGTGTTTAATATGTCTATCAACATTAGTTTGTTTACCAATATTAATAATACTTTTAATTTATAATATTAATTATTTGGGTTTATAATATTAAAAATATCTTGGGTTTATTAATTCTTTTTGTTTATTAATATGAATATTAACTTTCATATTAACATTTAATAGCAAACATGGCTACCCAAGATTGCAGGAAATTGCAGGAGGGACAAAGCGTTGCTAAGGTCTCTGAATGCCGGCGTATTAACAGAATCCTACACAGGATCAAAGAAATCCTTGGGGATGCGAGAGGTGTCTCTTTCAATGCGATCAGAAGGGAAGCAAATAATCTTGCGGACTACCTTGCCAACTAGGGAGTAAAAACCTTGACAAGACTAGTCTCAAAGGATTGGATGGCTAACGAAACTCCAATGATTTGAAATGAATGTATGCGCATCAATGAATCAAACTTACAAAAGGCGGGGGTCTTTTCAGAACCGCCAGATCCCATTATTCATCATGACTAAGTACCTTAATCCCCTTCTCATGCTTGCATTCGTTGGTGGCCTGTCCTTGGGAGGCTCACCCCGGTATGCTCCCATGCACCTCCATTACTCCAAGCCAGCCTCCATCAACTTTATCTACATGCGCAACAAATGTACGGCCGATCCTCTGCGCTCTTGGAACTCAGCCTTATATTCCCCTCCCCTCACCTATTACCCTCATTCTCTCCCTTAGTTCAACCCCCCTCACTTCCTGAGACGGGTCTGCTTCTCTCAGCCTTGTTTGAATCCCTCCATCCCTTCGTGCCATCTGCAGAACATGGCTCCCCGTCGCCACCACCCCCCTCCCCAGAACCGCCGCACTCGAAATTTCTACTGGGATAATCCATCCAGTCCCCTAGTCACCAGAGCGGTGACTTTAGCCCGCAACACCGCTCAATCCTTTCCTGCAAACACCCCTGGTTTGATGCAGGAACGGCTAGCCAGGTTGGAGGCGGAAGCTGTGGCTCGCCACATGGCCACCACCACGAAAGCAGTCGATAGAGCTCTCCATTGGATCCTTGACCTTGCCTTAACCAGAGGCCAAGAGAATCTCTACACTTGAGCCATTGAATTGCATTGGCATACCAAAACCATGCTTGCATTGGCACTCCAGGACCAGAACAATGTCACGAGGCATCTGGAGAAGAAAATGGAAGTGATTTTTGATAAGTTCAAAGCCTATGTCAAAGAAGTTCATCACCTTTGGTTTGTCGACAGTTAATCCCTGCATTATGACATGTTGAAGCGCAGTTCAGCCCAGCACCAACACCCAAGCCCTAGAGTCAAGGAGGAGGTCCCTGCAATGAGGATTTCTAAAGAAGCGGGCCCATCTCAGCGCCATTGTTTCAACCTCAAGGAGGGGACCCCGGACCGCCCGATCAACGCGGAGGATTACCTTAATGATGAGGAAGAGATGCAGCCCCCCTCGGGTCCATAATTCATAGGTCCTCTCCTGGTTTTCTTCTGCTTCTCTTTATCATGACTGTCACTCAGCTAGCGAGAACTATGGTTCTTTTTTCTAGTTTCAAAATTCTCGGGCTTTTGTTTATTATGACTGTCACTCATTATGTGAGCACTATTTTTCTTTCTTTCTAGTTTTAGAATTCTCGGGCTTCTTTTTTTTGGTTTCAGAATCTTGTCTCCTCACTCAGTTCTTCGTCCCCTGTTCCCCCTTCCCTGAGTGTGGGATTGACCCTTTGATCAAGCTGAACTCTGATCTGCAGCCAAAAGGCTTTTTGTATAATATTTTTCGCTACTTAATGTGAATAGTTCCACCAAATTTACAAAAAAAACATTTAATACCAAACATTATATTTTATTTCTAATATTAAAATTTATCCACTTTTATTAATTTTTATAAATATTAATTTTTTATTAATTTTAATATAATATAAAATTTTAATTTTAACATTAACCTTCAATGTGGTTGTGCATGTGATTAATATACGCCTTCGGCATATATCAACCACATTTACTAATGTGTTTGTGCTATTTATGGTATTATATGAATAGTTTTGTAATCAAATGATAAAAGTCGTTTTCGAGAGTAACTGTGATATATGCCACGTTATCTACAACATTGTTAAATTTTTGTATTCTTGCATATGTTGTGTGTTGAGTTATAGTTTGTTGAAAATGTGTTGTTATCCTCTTCGTCTACCATGTAATTTAAGAAAAATAATCCTATTTTCGAGATACAACACAACATCACTTGGTTGTATACCTAGGTATTGTGGTGTTGACATTGGTGGTAGTTAGTGCTCTCGACGAGTTTGGCCTTCTAGTGGTTACTATTTTACCCTGGAAATGGAGTTTTTCTCTTTGAATTTCTCCAATGGTATATCAGTTATGTACACATGTACATTACACAACATGTAATCATTTTAAAAAAAGTACAGATGACATTGTCTTTTGAGATGGTTGTATATGTTGTGAAATGTGTATCTAATATAATGATTAGAAAATAAGACATGAACCAATGACATTGTAGATAAATTTATTTAAATATTTAAAAAATAATAAAATTTACTTCATAATGTTAAACTATGAAGTTGCATATTTTTTGGTCAAAGGAAAAGTAATAGCCAACCAAAGGAATAATTGAATGTGTAATACCATGTTTGTGGGAGGTATAATAATATATTATTCATTTTTTTATATTCTTACATTACTATTATTTCTTTACGTAGAATATTTTATAATGAATGTTAAATATATTAGTGTCCTATATTACAGTAGTCAAAAAACAAGTTTTGTATTTTCAATTTATTTTGGAAAAGGTGTAAAGGTTTTGATATGATCTCTTAGAGATCAAGCTATTAGTCCTTGTAAGAATCAAAGATTTCATAATTGATGTAATTAGAGTGTGTGATATATGATGTAAAAATAGTTATTAATTCCATAAAAAATTGATTTAAGTGAGTCTAGGGTCATGTCTCATACAAGATCATGAGTGAGGTTATAGTGTGTCTTGTCTTCTCATCAATGAAAAAAATCAGTGGGGTCAGGATAATCAGTTAGAGTGTCAATCACATTTTTTCCATGACATCATCATCAATACAACAATTATGAGACATGCACTGCGCTTCTCACAGCTGCTGCACTTTCATGATTAATGTTCAAAATCGCAAGCATTTCCCTTTAAAGGCGAGTTTAGTCACCTTGGGAGTTCAAAAGTTTTTTCTAGCATCCAAAATACTAGAGAGCCATTCTTTCTTCCATCAAAATATTTATATACATTGTTTGAGGTTCGCTACGCTCATAGACAATTGCTACGTTTTTTGAAGCCAAGTGATTATCCCTATTTCCAAGTTCCAATTCCTCATTTTCTTGAATCATTTATCTTGCATTTTGTCGAATTTTCTCTTATCTATTAAGGAAAATTCATTGATGACCCTGCAAACCCCAAATTCATGAGCTCGTGTTTGTTTCCTGAGCCTAGAGAATACGTTGTGCTTTCTTCACTAACTGTGTGTTATGATGTTACTTGCATCCAAAATTCAAATTAGCTTAGTTTTCCATCCATATTTTGAAGCCCAAAATTCTATTTAGCTGGTCTAAACCCTCACATCTTGTTGTTTCTTCTCTAAAGGATCAAGAAACATTTTTCTTCCCATGCGTTGTGCTTTCTCACTATGTCTGTATTTTTTATTTTTCACTACAAGAAAAAAAAACTTGTTGCTTTGGGTTTGAGAAATGAGTTTTTTTGTCTGAGTCTGATATGTACGGGTTTTTATTCTAAATTTTCGTAAAACCCTTATATAAAGCCCTATTTTTATAACAGCTACCCTACTGCTGCGCTCAATTAAAAAACACTAAAATTGAATTAAAAAACCATGTGATTAATCTATGTTGTGAAGTCATGAAAACTCTAGATAGAAAGAAACACAAAGGATGAGGCATAGTTAGGTTTGAGCCTCAATATCTTACTTTAATAAACTTAGACCCAACAATTAAAGTTGCTTTTGAACAAGTTGGTTGCATCAAATTTTGTGAGAATATACCGAGTTATAATGTGCAACTCACCAAATATTTTGCGTTGAATTTCACCAGGTTGGATGTTAAGATTGGAAAGATCAATTTTCCAGTGTCAAATTCACCATTTCAGTTGTTACAGAGATTACTATACAAGGAGAACAATGGTTCAATGGCATGCCTCTAGACATAGCCAGATACAAGGACTTCTTAGAACCAAAGTACAGAAACAAGGGATATGGAGCTATTGTACCAAGAGAATACCTACGTGAACCCTACAACAAAATTTTGAAGGTAATCCAGAGATAATTTACTTGTGAAGGCATATTTGAGAGAATTTATCAATATCATTTTAGGCTTTTGATGCACTTCACAGGAAAAATCCCTTTTAATATGCCTTTCTATTTGTTAAGAAGGCTTAGTAAGATGGAAGATAAGGTTCAAGGTAAGTAAATGAAAGTGGAACCTAGTCTTTTCCATTTATCTTTGACTAAGTTTTTGGTGGTAGAAGAACTGAATAAGAGAAATCAATCATGGCAAGAATTTTTAGATTCATCAAAATTGGCAGTTGAGTTACCAACTAGCCTTGGAGTAAACAGGATACACCATCATTTGTGGAAATAGATATACAATCACCAGTTGAAATTTCATTAAAAATTCCCTCAGTTTCAGTTGATCGATCAGAAAACAAGAAGGGTAAAAAGTTTCACTTTTCTCTTAAGGTAGTGGAGGTTCCCAAGAAGCCATTCACTAGAGCTACTGCAAATCAATTATGTTTGGAACACACACTTGAGTATCCAACTGAGGTGTTGGATATGATACTAGAGGAAAATTTTCCAGATGATAAATACACGGAGATTTTAGAACTACACGAATAAATAAAGAAGGCACACTTGGTTATTGCCCAAATACAACATGACAACAGGGAATTAAAGTAGACTTCTTTAGAAAGGAAAACTAAGATTGGTGAAAAAGAAACAATAATAAATGTAGATCCATCTATTACCAAGTCTAAAGGTAAATATAAGGTAGTACCAAAGGGAATTCAAAAATTAGAGGCTTCATCAGCAAGAGTCCCTATAACCAGGTCTTTAGCAAGAAATTTTCATATACAAAAGGAAGAATCAGTGCAAGAAGAGAAGAAAGTTGATGTAGATGAAGGGAAAAATACTTTTCATAAATTGAGGATGCATTTTAAGAAATCAAAAAATGAGATCATCAAACCTAAGAAACAAGATGAAAGGGCCAGACAAAAGATATATGACCATTTGAATATGTGCGAGCCAACATTGTCAAATTATAAGTATATGCTAAAAAGGACTCTACCCTTACATAAGCAGCTCAAAAACGTATGTAGATAAAAAATCACCTCGAGGGAGGAGCCAACAGCTGCTACGAAGCTATTGCAGGAAATAAAAGAGAAGGATAGAGGAAATCTTGATTTGTTAGTTGAGGTAGCTAAAGTCTGACAATTGAATAGGTAATCAAAAAAGTTATGGTTTTTTGTCTGTTTCCCAAGTATGATATTTGAATGGGGTTAAATAACGAGGTTGAGAGTTTCATATTCTCCATGAATTTTTTTTAAGCAAAATCAGTCACACTTCAGAATCTTATGAAACTTTTTCTAAAGGGGGCAGCTCACACAACAATGTTGCATTTTTGATAAGGCATTAGGGTTTGATGGAAATGTGAAGTTTTGTCATATTTTTGGTGGGTGGAGACTTAAAACAGGATTTCAAGTTTTTCAGCTTCATCAATGGGTTTTTTATCTTGTGGAGAGACCTCATCATTAGTCATAATCGTGAAGGATAGGTTTCGTTGTGCTTTCATACAGGTGATGTGTTTTTTCTATGGGTGGATTTTTTGAAGGATGGAATGTTTGCGGAAGGAAAAGAGACTTCTCAAGGGGAAATTTATGATTTCTAGTCTGTTTACCACATGCATCAGTCATTGAGAAGTTCAGAAAGTGATCATATATATACAAACCATCAACTCGTTGCGCTTCTATGATGTGTTTTTGCTGAACTAGGAAGTAGCACATCGTCGGCGCTACGCTACCACACAATCAAACCTTCGACCGTGGAATTCATGTATAAAACCTATGTAATTAATTTTTGTGTTCATGGTTAATGTTATAAGGCATCTAAGAACTTTGAAACTCAAATTAGGAATTTTATTTAATGTAATTTCTTTGAAAAACACTTTGATCAAAACAATTCCTAGTTTTAGAGAGGGAGCTCTATATTCGTTGCAGTAAGAAGAAACATAAATGTTTTTGGGGAATTAGGCTCCTAGAGATGGGAATTGATTATTTTTTATCTATTTATAATGTAATTTTGATGAAGCAAAGGGTGGGTTAGGCTTAGGAGAAGAAACATTGTGCATTGTGCTTTTCTAATATTTTCAGTGAATGAAGAAGATTAAGGTCTAATTTTATAGGGATTCCTGTGGTAGTTTCTATGGGGATGTGCTTTCTTATGTTGTAATTTTTTTTTCTTATAATTTCCATGCTTGAATGTAAGTCTTCATGTTTGTTTAATTAAGTATTTAACTCAGGACTCACTATCAAAGTGCTCTGTTATAGCTTACTAAAAAATTAATGTTTTTCCTCTTTAATGGCATGTAGAATTCATCCTTCAATTAGATTATTTATGTCATTTTTCCACCATTCCCTACTCACTCTTCTACAACGAATTTAATTGAAAACACCATAAGGACTACCTACCTTTACCATATCAAAATATCCCTCATATATTCATCCTCTCACTGGAAAATCATCAACATAACATGACTCCATGACCAATGGATTTTTCTTCTTCCCTTCCAACAAAATTTTAAAACTTATCCCTTTGAGCACCATACCTAGCTTAATATCTATGTAACTGAAGATTTGGATAGAGAGAGCCCTCTCTAAATCTAGAAGGGCTATATTATAGCTTCAACATTGTTTGCAGTTACCTTTGGTTTCCTCTCAATAACCTAGAGGAATTACAAAGTGCTAACATAGTGGCGTTGTTGTCAAGGAACACAAGACTTTAAAATTTCCATTTAAAAATATTTATTAAATACAAATCTGGTTCCTGAGTGTGATGATGAACTAGAGATTGATAGGATTAATATTTTCCTAACTGTTAGTGATTATAGAACCAACTGCAATAAATTTTTGTAGGAAAATGTAATTTCAAGAAGAGTACACACTAGGAATCATCGAGATTCTACTCCACCTGAGTTCTTGAATAGTACAGAGAAGTTATTTAAAAAGAATAATCCTTCAAAAGAAATAGACACTAGTGTCATTAAAATATCCTTGTCCCTACCTGAAAGAGTTGAATCAATGGACTACACTCATTTTTATTTGAAGTTTGAACAAAGCTCATTTAGATCTAAATTAGAGAGTACTCTGACAGAAATAGTTCTTGATCAAACAAATTTAGAATCCTCTACTCCTTTTTAGAAAGAAAGTGTATTAGAAGAAGACAAGGATATTTGGACATAGTTTCATAAGTTAACTCCCTCGTCCTAATTTCAGATCCCAAAAGTCAGTACAAGTCCATCTCATATAGTTATGGTTGTCTGTTATGCTCCATTAAATCTACAAGGTCCACTACATGATTTGGCACAAAACTATGGTCATAGATTGTCTCAGTTCAATGGTACAAGATTTATTACAGTACAAAACACCTCGATAACTTCAATGATTTCATAAACCTAGACAAGGTAGACCATGAGGATGCTAAAATGAGGCTTTTTTCTTTGAGTTTTTCGATAGAGTTCAAGAAATGGTTTATAATTCTTCCAGCTGTGAGTATTTCCAATTTCCATTAGCTTGAACAAAGTTTCCTTGCCATATGGTAAGTCAATAAGAACCCTCTGTAGATATTGGTTGAGTATGACAACTTGAAGAGAGCTCCAAGAGAATCAGTTCAAGATTTTTCAGCAAGAATTAATGAAGTGTATAAGCCAATACCGACTAAAATGAAAACCCATCCAAGATTGGCTTCGCTTCATTACCGAGATGGTTTTAATGTCAATCTTATTTATCAACTTAGATAAAGGAATCCAAACACTTTGGAGGATATGTAGAAAATTTTTTTTGGAATGGAAGTAAATCTGCTGAACAAAAAGGCAAAAATCAAAGCTAGAAAAAAGGAGTTAGAGAGGAGGCTTCATATTCATCAGATAGAAAGTTGGATTTCATGGTGGAAAGAGTGGAAAATTTTGTGTAAATATTGACCTTAGAAAACAAAGTTTTTGGTAAATATCAGCAGGCTCCTCCTCAAGTAAGAAATCCAAATTTCTGAGGGCCTCAAGGTCAAATAAAGAAAAGAGAGCAGAGAAACCAAGGATATCAATATAAAATTAGACCTACTTTTCCAAGAGAATTTTGCAGAAGATGAAGAAACAACAGATAATCAAGATTAGATTCATTATTTTAACGAAGAAGAGGACAATATATTTTTTACAAAATAAGAAACAGATTTATTATTTTCAGCCACAAGAAGATATCATGGATATGGAATCAAAAGATTAAATGGGTACCAAAATGCAATCATGGAGGTACAAAAATAGTATCATTTGAGAAACAGAAGGGTTCCAGTAAATCTTCCAAAGAAAGGCCAAGTTGATGCACCTACTTCTAGCCAAAAGAAAGTTGACACTCCAAAATAGCTTCTTGAAAAGAAAGACACAACCATTAAAGAGGTAGAGAAAGGTCAATATTCGTTTAGTTTAGAAAATGAAATATATAAAATCAAAATATCTATTCCGTTTAATGAACTGATCAAGAATGATACATGCAAAATTCAAATTGTCAAAGCACTCAATATAAGAGATGTTTTAGACACTGTTAATTTGAATGATGATCATCCTAAACTTCTCTTTGGTCCAAACGTTGATGGGTATTCTCAAGATGGAGATGTACCACCTTTCTATGTTAGCTTGAATGTGCATGATTTGATTCTACATAATGCAATGTTAGACTCAGGTGCATCATATAACTTAATGCCAAAGGTTATTATGGATAAGCTTGGTTTGGACATAACAAGGCCATATGAAGATATTTTTTCCTTTAATTCAAATAAGGTGAAATGTTTGGGTTTAATAGAGGATTTGGTTGTCTCTCTCACTCAACTTCTAACAAAAATCCTAGTGATGGATATAGTTGTTGATGATATTTCTCGAAAAAAATTGTATGCTTTTATCATGGTCTGAAAATTTGAAAGGTACTTTACAGATGGACATGTCATATGCCACAACTCCTATTTGTGGACAACCAAGGAGAATGTATAGAGAAACTATTAAGTACATGGTAAATGGCAATGAAAGTCCTAATAACCATCCTATTTATTTATTTCATTATGATATCGATTCTTTCATATTATATAATGATTTGTTTTTAGAGTAAGACAGTCAAAACAAGGACAACATATCATAGGAGAAAGAAGGTGAATTACAAGGAAAAAAATTCATAAAATAAAGAAGATGATGATGGCCTTTGGAACATAGATTTTGATGGAGTATTCAGTAAAGAAGGGGTTTGAGCTAGTGTGTGGATAATGAGCCCAAAGGTGGACAAGTCAAGGTTATGTTCTTACAAGCTAGCCTTTGATTTTACAAACAATGTGGTCAAGTATGAAGCGTTGACTTTGGGATTGTAGACTTTGAAAGACTTGGGAGCAAAGAGGATTTCAATCCATGGGGATTCATATTTGATTATAAATTAAATTAAAGGTGTGTATCAAACTATACACCCTAGGATGAGGGCCTATAGGAATTTTGTCCTATAAATGTTGCAAATGTTTCCAGAATATATTTTTCTCTTTGATTCCTAGAGAGCAGAATATGATAGTTGATGCATTGGCCACCTCAACTAGTGTGTTTAGGATTCCTATCTATCCCAACAGGAAGTATGAAATAGAATACAAACATAAACCAATAGTCCCATACAATGTAAAATATTTGCAAGTGTTCAAAGATGACAAACATCTTGCTATTTTTTTACAAATGATTGAGGAATTTTCCGATTTTTGCATAGATGATGAAAATTGTTTTGATGAGGATGAACATAAGGTTTTGGGGTACAAATTTAGATAATTTTGAAAACAAAATGACAAATATGGAGGTTATACAATTTAATAATAGCAAAATTTCGAAACGGTTGGTTCCTCTTGAGAAGCTATTTGACCAGATGACGTAGCAAATAATCCTAAAGTAGTTCCCACTGAAACTGAAGTAGAAGACTGCAATATAGGGACATAACATCAGCCTAAGATTGTCAAGATTTCAAGATCCTTAACTCATGAAGATAGAAATAAATACCTTGATCTCATGAAAGCATACTTAGATATTTTTTCATGGGGATACGAGGACCTCAAAGTGTATGATAAGAGAATCATTCAACATACAATTCCAATCAAGCAAGATCAAAATCCTTTTAAACAAAATTTGAGAGGAACCAATCCATTGTTGCTTCCTCTTATCGAAAAATAAGTGATAAACTTGTTTGATGCAAAAATTATTGTTCCTTTAAGGTTTTCAAAATGGATTTCTAATTTGGAACCTGTAAGAAAGAATACTGGTGAGATAATGCTTTGTGATGATTTCATAAACCTCAATAAGGTGTCATTAAAATAAAATTATCCCTTTCCTAAGATGGACCATATAATGCAAAATGTGGTTGGCTCTAGGAGGATGTCTTGATGGTTTCTCGGGATACAATCAGATCTTGGTGCTCCCTGATGACCAGGAAAAGACAACCTTTATCATACCATGGGGAATCTTCATGTATGCCAAAAATTCCCTTTGTGTTGATGAATGTAGGGACCACCTTTAAAAAGGACATGGATATTGCATTTTCTCATGAAAATGAGAAGTTTATAGTCATTTATCTTGATGATATTACTATATTTTCATATTCTGATTTTGATCATTTGCATCATTTAAGACAAGTCTTTGAGAAGTGCATAAGGTATGGCATATCCCTAAATCCGAAGAAGTCGCATTTTGTAATGGAGGAGGGTAAATTTCTGGGGCATATAATATCAAAGGATGACATTAAAATTGATCCCCATAGAGTGGATGCAATTTAGAAAATTGACATTCCAAGGAATAAAAAGGAGGTACAATCGTTTTTTGGCAAATTTGATTTTTTGAGAAGGTTAATTCCTAACTTAGCAGAAATTATAAGGTTTTTGACTAACACATTGAGAAAGGAAAGTGAAATCAGATGGAATATTAAAACGAATAAGTCTTTTAATGAGGTAAAACGGGCCTTGGATAGTGAACCTATTTTAGCTAGTCCATATTATACTAAATATTTTATTATTTTCTCTTTTGCATTAGAACATACAATTACAACAGTCCTTATGTAGAAAAATCAGCAAGTTAATAAACAACCAATAACCTTCTTTAGCAGATGTTTGAGAGATTCTTCTCTTAAAAAAATTATTATGGACAAGCATGCATATTCATTGTTTAAATCTTTGAATATTTTAGAGTGTATGTGCTTCATTCACATGTGATTGATTATGTCCCAAATGTTGTTGTGAAAGACATTTTAACCCAACCTGATCCTGAAGGTAGAAGAGGCAAATGGATAGAAGTTATTCTCAAGTATGATGTGGAGATCAAGCCTACCAAGCTAATAAAGGGTCAAGGATTGGCAAAATTGATGGCATATTCAAATCTGAGTATATTGGAAATAAATTTCATACTTGGTTTGTCTGATGACATCAGTTTAGAAAATTCTCAAAATGTATCTGAAATTTTTCTTTCCTCTCCATCGTATGCTAGCATAGTTTATGTTCTACAACATTTACAGGCTCCTCTCGAAATGACAAAAACAAAGGCAATATTTCTGAAATTGAAGGTTGTAAAATTTTTCATTTGGAACCAATTTTTGTATTGGAAAGACTTAGGAGGTGTCTTATCGAATTTTTTATTTTAGGATGAGGTACATAAGGTTATGGAATAATTTCACAAAGGAGATTATGTAATTCAACACTTCTGGAAATCCATAGTTCAAGATTTTGAGGGCTACGTTTTATTGGCCAACATTGTTTGTTGATGCCTATAAAGGGGTCTCAAGCTGCCATGAATGCTAGGTTTTTGAAGGAAAGAGGAATATCTTACCCTTGCCCCTTAAACCAATTGAAATTGAACCACCTTTCCAGTAGTGGAGTGTGGATTTCATTGGGGAAATCCATCCATCATCTTTAGGACAACACAAATGAATTCTGACAGACACAAATTATTTTATAAAGTGGGTAGAAGAAATACGAAGCAGGAAGGAAACAAACACAATTATCATTCAGTTTCTGGAAGGTCATTAGGGGAAATTTGAGGTCTAAAATGGGCCTACTAAGGAAATTGTAAAATAATAGTGGAAATTATAAAATAAGATTAGATTACATCATCAAATTTTATAGGGACAAAATAAAAAGCTATTTTTTCAACTCATATTTTCAACTTATCTCCCTATGGGTTTCTCAAATTTCGAGCGGAAACACTCGTTGGATGCAAAATTTGATTCTTAATCCAAGGAATACCCATTTTCCATACTTTCGAAGGACCCTTCTACGTGAAAAATGATAAATACATAAAAAACATGATTGTAATCACAATTTTTCATGTATTTCTCAGTTTTCATGTAGCAGGGTTCATCGAAAGTACACAACATGGGTACTCACTGGATGAGGAATTAAATTTCCATCCAACAAGTACTCCCACTGAAAATTTGAGTAAAACCTTAAGGATGTAAGTTGAAAATACCAGTTGAAAAAGTAGTTCTATTAATTTATTATTTTTTAATATTTTTAATATTTTTAATTTTTTACTCCAAAAATGGTGAATCATCCCCCATGTTTGACATCATCATCTTGAATCCTATTGGTTATTACAAATTTTATTTTGAATGTAAAATTTTCTTAGGAGGCCCATTTTAGACCTCGAAATTCCCCTAATGAATAATCTCTCAAGATTTCATTATCCTCATAGAATAATCACTAACAATGTTTTTGCTTTCAAGTCCAAGAAAATGATTGAATTATGTCATAAATATCATATTGTACTCAATCACTCTAATTCATATTACCCATAGGGTAATGGTTTGTTTGAGTCTTCAAATACGATTTTGGTCAATATTATAAAGAAATTGCTGCAAAGAAAATAAGAAAACATGGCACAAGAAGTTGATCTATGCCCCGTGGGTTGATAAAGTGCACACAAAGAAGTAAATTGGTATGTCACCTTTTCAATTGGTGTATGGAAAAATTTTTATTTTTCCTTCTTCCTTTGGAATTCCAGTAATGAAGTTGTTGCAGGAAGTAGATGTAGAACCAAATTAATTGCAAAGAAGAATAAATCGGATGATCCAATTGCAGCAAATAGGACAAGAAGTGTATAACAATGCTTAAGAAATCTAGGATAAAATTAAGAATATTTTTTATAACAAAGGATGAATATTTTCAAGCTGGTGAATTGGTTTTGAAGTCATATTCTAGGAATGAATACAAAGGTAAACATGGAAATTTTTAAAATCTTTGGAAAGGACTATTCAAGGTTGCATTTTTCCATGGGAGTAATGCATATTTGTTGTAGGATTTTACAGGAGAATTTCTTGCTATAAGACCTCTAAATAGAAGTTCTCTCAAGCATTATTTTACATGAGAATCAATTGGTTTTGATCAATTCATTATCTGTAGACATCAAATTTTCGTATCGCAGGTGAGGGAAACTGTCACCGGAATTTGAAACTCGAAGAGAATTCCCTATGATTTTGATGAGTTGTTGCCAATTTTTAGAATGTAATAAGTCATGATTAAGTCATGAGTTAGTTTTGTGTCAAGTCAAAGAGACAATAATCCCAATGGTTAGGCTACTATTCTATGATTTTCTTGGCACCTCACAGGGAGGATGCCATCCCCATTGGATATAATGTTAGTGCCCTATATTATAATAGTTGAAAAACAAGTTTTGTCTTTTCAATCTATTTTGGAAAAGGTATAAAGATTTTTCTATGATCTCTAGGAGATCAATATATTAGTTTTTCTAAGAATGAAATATTTCATTGTTGATGTAATTATGGTAGAGAGTGTGAAAGATGATGTAAAAATAGTTATTAATTCCCTAAAAATTTGATTTAAGTGAGTCTAGGGTCATGTCTCATACAAGATCATTAGAGAGGTCCTAGTGTGTCTTGTCTTCTCATCATTGACACAAATTAGTGGGGGTAGGATTGTCAGTTAGGGTGTCAAATCACATTTTTCCATGACATCATCACCAGTACAACGGTTTTTTGAAATGGATGCGCTTCTGACAATTGTTGTGATTTCATGATTAAGGTTCAAAATCGCAATCATTGCCCTTGAAAGGTGGGTTTAGTCACCTTGGGTGTTCAAAAGTTTGTTCTAACATCCAAAATACCAAAGAGCCATTATTTCTTCCATCAAAATCTTGCTAGACATTATTTGAGTTTCACTGCACAAAGTCTACAAGGGAGGCATTGCGCTTAAATACAATTGCTACATTTTTCAATCCAAGTGGTTATCCCTATTTCTAGGTTCCATTTCCTCATTTCCTTAAATCGTTTCTCTTGTATGTTGTGTAATTTTCTCTTATCTGTTGAGGAAAATGCATTGCTGACCCTCCAAACCCCAAATTCATAACTCGTTAGAATTCATAAAATCGTTGTGTTTCTTTTCTAAGCTCGGAGAATACATTGTGATTTCTTCACTCGCTGTGGTTTATGTTTTTATCTGCATCCAACATTCAAAGCTTAGTTTGTAATCCATATTTTGAAGTCTGACATTCTATTTAGCTAGTCTAGAACCTCACATCTTGTGTTTTATTCCCTAAAGTATCAAGAAACATTTTTCCTCCCATGCACTGTGCTTTTTTGTTGCACTTGTGTTTTTTATTTTTCATTGTAGGAAAAAAACAAGAAGTTGATGCTCTAGATCTAAGAAATGAGTTTTGTTGTTTGAGTCTTCTATGTAGGTTTTTTCATTCTAATTTTCCATAAAACCCTTATCTAAAGGACTATTTTCATAACTTCTACCATACTGATGCGCTCAATTGGAAAACACTGAAATTTCATTAAAAACCCTAGAATTAATCTCTGTTGTGAAGCCATGACAACTCCAGATATAAAGAAACATAAAGGAGGCAACATAGTTAGGTTTGAGCCCCAATACCTTAACTTAAGAAACTCAGATCCAACAATTAGAGTTTCATTTGAACGAGTTGGCTGCATAAAATTTTGTGATAATATCCAGGGCTATAGTGTGCATCTCACCAAATATTTTTCCTAGAATTTCACTGGGTTGGATGTTAAGATTGGAGAGATGAAGTTTCCAGTGTCATATGTCACCATTTCAGGTGTTACATAGATTCCCCTACAAGGAGAATAATGGTTCAAGGGCATAACTCTATACATAGCTAGATACAAAGCCCTTCTTAAAATCGAAGTACATAAACAAGAGATATGGAGCTATTGTGCCAAGAGAATACCTACTTGAACCCTACAACAAACTTCTGAAGGTAATTCAAAGATACTTTACTTGTGAAGGAAGATTTGGGAGAATCTATCAGTATCATTTTAGGATTTTGATGCACTTCAAAAGAAAAATCCCTTTGAATCTATCTTTTTATTTGTTTAGAATCCTTATTAAGATGGAAGATAAGGTTAAAGGTAAGAAAAGCCAAGTGGTACCCAGTCTTTTCCATTTCTCTTTAATAAGTTGTTGTTGGTAGAAGAACCGAATAAGAGAAATAAATCATGGAAAACATTTTTAGATTCATCAAAGTTGGCAACTGAGTTATGAAATAACCCTTGGAGTAAAAATTATATACCATCAAATGTGATAATAAATATACAATCACTAGTTGAAATTTCAGTAAAAAGGGCCCTTAGTTTCAGTTGATCCATCAAAACAAAAGAAGGGTAAAAGTTGTACTTTTCTCCTGAGTTAGTGGAGGTTCCCAAGAAGTCATTCACTAGAGCTACTATGAATAAATTTCCTTTGGAACACACACTGAAGAAGCCAACTGAGGATTTGGCTACCATACTAGATGATATTGTTCCAGATGATACATAAAAGGAGAGTTTATAACTACAAGAACAACTTAAGAAGTCACACTTGGTTATTGCCCAACTACAATATGACAACTGGGAATTGAAGAAGACTACTTTAGAAAGGACACCTGATATTAGTGAAACATAACTAGTAATAAAGGCAGCTCCATATGTCACCAAGTCTAAAGTTAAAGAGAATGTAGTACTAGAGGACATTAAAAAATTAGAGGCTTCATCGGTAAGAGTCCCTATGACTAGGTCTTTAGCAAGAAATTTGCAGCTACAGAAGGAATAGTCAATGCAAGAAAAGAAGAAAGACGAGGTAGATGAAGGGAAACATACTTTTCATAGGTTGAGGATGTAGTTGAAGAAAGCCCAAAATGAGATCATTAGACTTAAGAAACAAGATGAAAGGGCTAGGAAAAATATATATGACCATTTGAGCATGTGTGAGCCATTGTTGTCAAATGTTACGTATATGCTGAAAATGACTCTTCCCTTACATATGCAACTCAAAAACATATGTAGAAAAAACCTCACCTTGAGGAAGGAGATAAGGGATATTATGTACCAGTTACATGAAATACAAGATAAGGACAAAGGAGAGATTGATTTGCTGGCTAACGCAACTAAAGTTCGAGTATTGAATAAGTAATCAAAACAATTTTGGTTTTTTGTCTTTTTCCCAACTATGCTAGTTGAATGGGGTTAAATAAGGAGGTTGAGAGTTTCATATTATGTATGAATTTTTTTGGAAGCACAATCAGCCAGAATTTATAAGCTTATGAAACTTTTTCTAAAGGGAGCAACTCACACAATAATGTTTCATTTTTGACAAGGCATTAGGGTTTGATGGAAATGTGAAGTTTTGTCATGTTTTTGGCGAGTGGGGACATGAACAATGCTTTCAATATTGTCAACATCATCAAAAATTTATTTAACTTGTGCAGAGACCTCAACAGTAGTCAGAATTGTGAAGGACAAGTTTTGTTGCGATTTCATACAGGAATTGCGCTTTTAGTGTAGGTGGAGTTTTTGAAGTATGGAATATTTTCAGAAGGAAAAAAGGTTTTTCAAGGGGAAATTGATGATGTACAAGATATTTCCCACATGCATCAGTCATTGAGACGTACATAAAGTTATTAAATCTATACAAACCATCAACTCGATGTGCTTCTATACTGTGTTTATGTTGGACAATTAGGAAGTAGTGCAGCGTCGGTGCTACGCTTCCACACAGTGAGTCATTTAACCGTGGAATTCATGTCTAAAACTTATGTAATTAATGTTTATGGTCATGGTTAATGTTATGAAGCATCTAAGAACTTTGAAACTCAATTTAGGAATTGTATTTAATGTAATTTGTTTAAAAAATTTCTTGGTCAAAACAGTTCCTAATTGTTATAGAAGCAATTCTATATTCGCTATAGTAGGGAGAAACACAAATATTTCTGCGGGATTTGGTTACTAGAGGTGTGGATTGATTGCTTTATATCTATTTTTGATGTAATTTTGATGAATTAAATGGTTTTCTAGGTTTAGGAGAAGATACATTGTGCATTGTACTTTCCTTATATTTACAGTGAATAAAGAAGATTGAGATCTAATTTTACAAGGATTCTTGTTTCAGTTTCTATGTTGATGTGATTTCTTATGTTGTAAGTTTTCTTTCTTGTCATTTCCATGTTTGATTATAAGCTTCATTTTTGGTTAAGCAAGGATTTATCCCAGAACTCATTGTAAAAGTGCTCTATTATAGCTTACCAAAAAAATAATGTTTTTCTTCTTTAATGGCATGTAGAATTCATCCTTTAGTTAGATTCTTTATATGTATTTTTTCCACTATTCCCCTACTCACCCTTCTACAACGAATTTAATTGAAAACACGAAAAGGACTAGCTACCTTGCCCCTGTCAAAATATCCCTCATCTCTTTATCTTCTCACTGGAAAATAATCAACATAACATGACTCCATTCCCAATGGATTTTTCTTCTCCCCTGCCAACAAAATTTTAAAACTTATCCCTTTGAGCACCCTACCTAGCATAAGATATAAGTAATTGAATATTTGGACAAAGAGAGCCTTATCTAAAGCTGGAAGGTATATATTTCAGCTTCAAAGTGGTTTGTGGTTACTTTTGGGCTCCTCTCCTCAGCCTGGAGGAATTAAGAAGTGCAAACAAAATCTTTGGTACTAATTAAACAGTTTCTTTATTTTTTACTATTAATCACTCTCTCTTTATAATTTATATTAATTACCAATTTTGACCATTTAAATATTATGACACAAGGTAGTAATTAACCCATTGGAATTTTGTTTGACCCTTTATTAGTTTGTGGTTGACCAAAAATATTTTCAGGTTATCCATGATTTAACGTTAAAAATTTAATTTTATTAATTTTATTAATATTTTAATGTATTTATATTAATCTGATTCCCTGGCCTCTTATTCTGTATTGATTACAAGTGTATAGTAGTAGTTTTATTTATATATGGTTACTAATTTTTAAGATCTTATAAGAGTTGGATAATGATGACAGAGCAACGTTTTCATAATATAATGCCATGTGCTAAAGTTACTATAATAGAAATTATGTCATGTGGTATAATAGAATTTTTTGCAAAAACCTCTGAGTTACAATAATCATGACATGATTATGAAATTTGGTTTTTTTTCATATATATATATATATATATATATTAAAAATTTAAAAATTAAATCAAAATCAAAACAAATATATATATATATATATATATATATATATATATATATATATATTAAAAATTTAAAAATTAAATCAAAATCAAAACAAATATATATTTTTAAATTTTTAATATATATATATATATATATATATATATATATATATATAATTTAAAATTTAAATCAAAATCAAAACAAATTAAAAAACCAAATCATTTAAAAAAAAAAAAAATCTCAAATTTTCATTTCTTAGAGAAGATAGCTTTTCATGGCCAACATCATTGATAAAACCATTTTTTGTCTATAGGAAAATATGATTCAATGAAATTTTAAAATGTTACAAAAAGGGTAGTATTGTTCACAATTTATCCATCTATTCATCCGCAAATTTTATGTGTTTTTTACTCTAATTTAGTCATATTTAAAATAAATTGTAGATACTAGCTACTATGTAGCACTTGTTACTATTATATTTTCTCATTTATAATTTTATATTCCTATTTTATCATCCTTTTATTTTTATATATTTGATAATTTTATTTTATGTTTTCAATTAAGTAATATAAATATTTTAATTAATTCATTTTTTATTATTTTAAATTATCTATATGACCTTGTATCTCTAATCTATTTATCTTTCAAAGCATAAACATAATTTTTATTAGTGTCATGAGCGACACTCGGTGGCTCTAAAAGTCAACTAAAAAATTTTAATGTGGTGGATCTAGAAATACCAAATCAAAATAGTTATGTTTTTTTTCTAAAGTAATATTCAAATATTTAATTTAAAAATAGTAAGTAATTTTTTTTTTTTAATTTATAATTTTTTTTTTGCTAGTTTTTTTTTTTTAAGTATATTTCAATATTTAATTTAAAAAATAGTTAATATTTTTTATTTGAATTTAATTTAGACATTTTGACTTCTGTTATGTGCATTTTTCTTACTATGTTGACACATTTATTATATTGATGTTACTATTTGTATATATAAATATAAATTTAATTTTTTTAAAATCATATTTTGATTATTTCTTATTAATTAGTAACATCAATATAGTAAATTTGTCAACATTATTTTTATATAATAATATCTAATTTCAATTACTTCACAAAAATTAGATTATTTATTTCACAATAATAATCACAACAATTAGACAACACTTCAATATATCGTTTTATTTTTACCTTTATGAATGTTTAAAAATGAAAAATAAATCAATCTAACTCACAAGGTTCACAAAGTGAGGTGCGAAAGTTTTATATGTAAAAAAATTGTAAAATGTGTGATATGAGTAAAGTAAATAATATTAAATGTTACTTTTTCTTGTTATCTTTGGTGTAATTGCTTAATTTTTCACTGTAAGTGGAGCTCTAAAATATAAGTATAATTTTGAGGGAATTAAGAAGAGTTTTCTATTATCACCCTAATAATTTTTTCTTTCTCTTGCTTTACATTGATTTTCTTTTGGCACAAGAGGGATATATTTAGAATAGGGTCACAATAGCAATGCAATGGAGGCTTAAGGTGATATAAAGATTTAATTTTAACAATATAGATATTGTTAGATCTAAGACTTTTGTGATCCACAATGTAGATAAATGTCTTTCGGATTAATATAAAGAAATAAAGTGGACTAAATATGGAAACTAGTGCCTATTCAATTTGGAAAAATGAAATCAATAATAGAAACCAAGAGGGATGAAACGAAAAAGTCAAAAAGGGTTTTTGAAAATGTTGTTACTTCTGCAAAGTTTCCCCAGTGAATAAGATTACTAAAAATAAATGTAGGCCCTTACAAAAGTGCTTTACTTCTGCACATGTTTAACACATAAAGGGTGATCTTACTTCAGGTATTAAACCATCATGCAAACTTTTAATAAATAACATAACATAAATGATTCAACTAGGGAGTAAAAACAAAAAAAAAGTTGAATAGGAAAGACCTCTTTCAAACTTCTTCTCCAATGACAAAACGACCTTATTATGGAGTCCTTCATCATCATAGGATATTCAACTTGGCTAAAAAGAGATATTCTTTGTTAATCTCACCATTATCAACAATGGAGATATAAAATCATTCTATAGATTGTATCTTAATCTCCTTTACTATAAAATACTAATTAATTGTCTCTAAATCTACTTTAATATTCTCCAAAAAAAATTCTAGAAAAAGACTAAATTATTGTGTAATATGCTATTCAAGACAAAAATGTCCAACACAATAATAACATAGTGCAATTTCAACTACTAGGATGCTACATGCTTCTCTCTTAAGAAAAATGCCTCCTTGATTGAGGCATATTTGAACAAGTAATGCCAATTGTCATCTTCTCCTTTGGAACACCAGTGAGGATGATCCTCAACAACTAAATCTAATAAAATATTAATATATGTGAAGACAAATGGTGTGAAATAGTCTCCAATAGAAGACGTTATTCCCCCTTTATTTATGGCCATAATAATAAAATAATCCTCCAAAAATTAAGTTCCTTAAATAGATGTGAAAAATAATTGTATCATCATCAATAAATGTGCCAATATGCCAAATACCAAAGAGATTCACTATACCAAGGAGCCAACCATCTATAATTGATAAAAATATACCAAAAATAACCCAAAATCTAACGAACTACTTTCAATGAACCAACAAAACCTCTAAAAATGAAAAACATGGATAAATATGCAATCAATGATCCTAGGTTTTGACAACAACCTCTGCCATGGCAAAGAAACTTTGAAATATGAACCATTAGCATTGCTTTATGTGAAAATTGTCAATTCTTCTTAATCCAAGGGCCAAAAGAGTGAGGTGAATTAGAAGAATGTGCATAATACCTAGATTATTGTGCATAATCACTCATCATCATAAAATACGACACTAATTTGAAGCGACTTAGATAAATCTGCACCTAAGGTGGGATGCTCTCAAAGAGAAGAATAAAGTAATCCAAACCTTGCACCACCATGTGTTAAAAGAGGAAGGAAATATAGGAAATTGTGCCATTGTAGGAGGGTTAGATTGTATACAACCATAAATGACCATCAAAGGAAGAAGGTCTCTAGGAAAGTGTGAACATGTGGATCATTCTTCAATAAAACATCTTATCCACTCAAGTAAGCCATAAAAAAATCTCAAGGTGCATAATTCATTCAATACCATGCCAAACTTTAGGAACTCCTAAGTTAATAGGTGATTTTTTCTAATATAAACTAATATTAACATGAATTTGCACATTCCCAACAACCAAGCACTATCTTAAAACAAAAATCTAATAAAGAACCATAAGACTTAGAAAAATCCTTATTTGGTGGGATTCTTTCTCCATGCCATGTGCTAGTGGAACAATCAAGTATGAACATATATAAGTGGAAAACTTCTCACTAAACACCTCAACACCCATAATGTTCAATAAATGTAATTTTCACAAAAGAATGTTCTAAGAAAGTGTGCGTAAGTATCATCCAAGTCACCTCATTCATGTTCATGTTTGAGTTCAATGACTTTAAATTTTGACAAAAATTTGACAATTAAAATTTTGAAAATAAAATTTGGTATTAAGTTCAACTATTATATATATATATATATATAGCTAAATGTCAATTGGGTTTATCTCAAGTGGTTAGGTAGCATGATTTTTATCTCCCCCACCAAGGTTCAATTCCATGTGAGTGACATGATGATGAGAAATATTGATTTTTTTTTGTTGGTCTAACCCATGGGGATTTTAACATTGAATCTCTTGCTTTACATATGAATTCGTAATAAGTCGATCACCAATTGAGCTACACCCCATGGGTATAAATATTGATTGTTGTATTGACCATGACCCTCATTCACACTCTCAATTTGAAAAAATTTAAATATAGATAAATGTCTTTTGGATTAATCACATCATTAGGATTTGACCAAATCCTAATGATATGTTTAATCCGAAAGACATTTATCTACATTATGAATAACAAAAGTCTTAGATATAACAAAATTAAAATATTTTATATTTTTGGAATATTATACATTTATTATACAACTTTTATTTGAAATATTACACTTCTATTGTCACTATCCATAAATATATAATTCTTTATAATATAGGTGTTTATAGTATAAATCAAAATTAACGTATATCTAATAAATGACAACCAAATTTAAAAATTAAAATATATATTTTAATTTATGTATATCTTTTTTCATATATCTATTTTTTATATTTTATTGATAAATATATAAATTTATATCATTTAAGTGTATATGGTATAAATAAAAAAAATTATATATATTCAAAAATAATAAATTGTAAAAAAATTTAAAGATTAAAATATTTTTTGATTTACATAGATTTCTTTTATATATTTTATTGAAATATTACATTTTTTTAGTGAATGTCTTTCCGATTAATCACATTTTCATTTGTTGGTCAATTATTTGAACCATCCAATCTGTATGGTACACATTGAAATATCAACCAACAAATGACAATATGATTATACATTTGCTAAATCAATATGGATCACAAAAATGTGAAATCAATAATATTACATTTCTATTATAATTATTTATAAATATATAAATTTATATAATTTAAGTGTGAATAATATAAATAAAAACTTAACACACACATATTCAAAATAATAAATGACAACAAACTTTAAAGATTAAAATATTATATATATATATATATATATATATATATATATATATATATATATATATATATATATATATATATATTTTTGACTTTTATGTTTTATTTAAAGATTATACTTCTAATATAACTCTTTATAAATATATTATAAACAAAAAATTAAAGCACATACACACATATTCAAAAATAATAAATGACAATATAATTTAAAGATTAAAATATTTTTTTTTAATTTACATATGTTTCTTTTATATATTTGACTTGTGACTATATTTTTTTAATTTGCATATGTTTCTTTTATATATTTGACTTGTAAATTAATTTTTTTAATTTTCATATGTTTCTTTTATATATTTGACTTGTATGTTTTAGTGAAATATTATACTTCTATTACAATTGTTTATAAATATATACATTTATATAATTTAAATGTGTATAGTATAAATAAAAAATTAACATATCAAAATGGTAGAGATAAAGAGAAACAAATGAAAATAAAAAATATTATTAAAATAGAAATGAAAAATATTATTAAAAAATAAATCGTGTTTTATGTAAATGGCATTGTCTATAAGTGAGACTTTTTGAAAAGTCTTCGAGTTTATTTTCTAATCTAATTTGTTTAGAATTCTGCAGGGATTCATTGAAAACACAAGTTTCACTGGTGAAATCCTCACAATCGAGGTGCCCCAAGGTTTTTGAGGGTGTTGAATCCATACATGTAGTTGAAAAACCAATTTAAACAATACAAATCAAGATTTGACCACAATATTTTTTGTTGAATTCTAGCTAGAAATCCATCGGAAGCTCCAAAAATCGCCCAAAATTAATAACACGACTCCCAACAGCTTCCCAAAGATAACTTGTATTGGTCTCTCCCTTGTTTTCAAGTTTGACATTCAGAAACAACGTCTTTTTTTTTTAATTTAAAGTGAATAGGTTTTAGCCTTTAGGGTTTTATTATTATTATTATTATTATTATTTTTATTACAAGTCTCTTTGAATTTCTTGTGATTTCATAACATAATTGAAATGAATTTCAATATAATTTAGATAAATTTCATGAAATTATTTGTGTTCATATTTAGCTTGAGATTTGCGAACCTCCCCGAATAAATTTGCTCGAAAATGAAATTTGGCAAACTTCAAATTTAATCAATTTTGTGGTGACTTAAAGTGTCATGCTCAATAATAAGTAATTTGTTGCAGTGGATGGAATGATGATGACACTAAGGTGATAATCCATAATTAAATGAATAATGCCAAAATGATGATCCATGATGTATATGTATTCAAGTAGCAACATAATAGCTCCAAAGAAAATATCATCCAAATGCAACTTACTTGGACAACTTTTCACAATTTTCATGTTATTTACAGTGTAATAGGTTGTTTACATTGATATAACCTCTTAATTTATTAGAATAAAAAAAAAAATCGTAAAATTTATCTCTTAATTATTTTATTGTAAAAGTAAAGTGATAAATCTATGGAAAAATAAACAAAGTGATAAAACATAATGCTTTAAATTTCAATTTTATATATATATTAAACCATGAGAATCAATAACTTATTAGAGTGTCTTGGCTAGCTCAATCAAACCTACTACTTGTCATTATAACTCAACAGTATATCCAACAACTAGCAATATAGATATATCAATAACCTGTAACTTAACAAGAGTTTAGATGTCCCTAAGCACACCTGAATGAACCTCTATCTTTGAGATATTTATCATTCTAACCTTATCACAATAAGTCAACACCCAAATCTTATAAACTAAAGCTAGTATTAATAAATAGTATTCGGCATCGTCATTATCATAAAATCCTATCTAATTGTAAATTATATCTTTCGAATAAAATACCACAAATATTTTACAATATTAAATACAAATTTGTATAACAAAAACTAAAAAATACACCATAGCCCAAACTTAAGCATCTAAGTAAAAATTCATACAAACAACCTTTGATTTAAAATTTGCAAGCCTATAAAGTTAGCTAGTTAATTTACCTTCCTAACTCTTATTTTTTTTTTTAAACAACATGAGTATCATTACATTAAATTTGCACCCGATCGCAGAAAATACACGGGTGATTACATTCCCATTTTCAATGTTGTCTCAAGGATAATTTTACCAAAAAGAACTCAATACACACTATAGGCCTATATCAGACCGTTGATCCATTATAACTTCAGATCTGACACATAAACAAAAGGGCAGTAACTAACTCAAAAGTATTAAATAAATTGAAAGAGACTATTTTTAAAAAGAAAAAACTTTTTTTATATTATGTAAACAGTACATTGACCATTAGTACATGTTCAACTAGAAATTTCCAAGGGTCGTTGCCAAAGCCATGAGAAGACATGAACAAAAAATTTCCATCTGTTGTGCCTTCTCCAGGAGAAAGGCCAAAAGAGGATTCAACATATAAGGAGAGTAAGAGTCTTCTACAAGCATATGAGTGATAGAATACACATTCATTTTCGTCTACACAAAAGAAACTAACATAGCATAAAAGGAAACATCAACTAATACAATAAATTATCTAAAAACAGAAAAGCCAGTAATGGATCATTGAGAGGGTCCTCTTGCATCCTGAAATAGAGGTGGCCCGCTAGCATATTCGAATGTGCCAAAAAAACGTTTTTGATCCTCCAAATAGGATCCACACAATGACAACAGCTCAAAATGGATATTAGCAGAAAAAGATAGCTCCCATAAAGGAAAAAATGAATGGCCTGACTTGCGTGAAACAGACAACAAGGGCATCAGGATACAGGGATATAAAATTTTTGAATCATCTGTGAGGCCTTGTAGTGAAAAGTATGCATGCTCCCGAAAGGTAGCTTTAGGCCTTTTTTGGATAAGGCATCATCACATGTATTATTCTCCTTGTATATATGATGCCAAGTCAGATCATGAAACTTGGATTTGAGATGATTCATGTGGTCAATCCATCCTTGAACACCCTACAAACATAGGTGATGTTCTCCATAAAATCCATAAATTATGATCTTTGAGTCCCCATAAACATGAACAGAAGGCAAGTTTAGATTAAAAGCCACCAAGAGCCTGCTTCAAAGGGCCATGAGTTTTGCCTTATTGTTAGACCCTCACCCACCATTCCAGCAAACATGATACCTTTCCAACTCATTAAGTTTAATCCATGCTCCACATCCGCAAATCCCTCCTTGTTGAGCACCATCGAAAAAAATCGCCGAAATGGAAATGGAGTGAGGCCAAATATGAACAGACAAATCCTTATCAACATGAAGTTTAGAAGGTCGGCCTGCCAGCTAAGACATTATAGAGCCATGGACATGATAAGCGATAGTAGGCTTTCCTTCAAAAATCAGATAATTCTGCGCACACCAAATATCCCAGAACAAATAGAATGGTAATGTTTTATGCATACCCCTATTGGCTCCCAAAACCTGGATGGAATCAATGCAATCTACTGGCTGCTATTCAGGACCCAATATAAAGACTAAGAATAGGGCCCAAATTTTTTTAGTAAAGGAGAAGGAAAAAATAAATGTGAGGTTGTCTCCTCATTCAAAAGACAGAAAGGACACCTCCCAGGACCATGATATCCACGCTTCATGAAACAGTACCATGTCAGAACTTTATTGCGCCAAATTAACCACCCAAAAAGAAGAATCTTAGTAGCAATGTTCCAACCCCATGCATGCCGAAAAGGGGAAGGTGAGCGATCAGACAATTTCCTGCAAATTAAAGAATAGTATATGTCTTTTACCTGCAACCCACCACCAACAATAACCCCATCCCATATAATTTGATCACCCTTACCACGATCGCACAATCCTGCCATCCGAAGCACCTCCACCATTCTTTTCCACTCCACCGCGTCCCTATTGTGAAGACCCAATTGTTCCTCAAACTTCCAGATCGGGAAACCCATATTCCAGTAGAGTATGACCTGCAATAAGGAAAAAATCCCCCGATGAGCCAATTGATGGGTTAACCGTTCATCAAGGAGAGGCATAGCATCAATACCTAGGACCCTGTCACATCCCAGGATGATGTTTTTCCCATTACTGGAACACCAGACTAACTGATCAGTCAGCAGGGGCATGATTTTAGTGAAGTTTCTCCAAATTTGGGAGGCCAAGTCCACATGTAAAATGAAGCCTCTATACAAATTTAGAATCGGATACCCAACAACATATTTACACCAGATAATGAGGGACCACATCCCCCCATATATTTTGTGAAGATAAGAATATTTAGAAGTCCCCAGCCTCCAAAATGCTTCGGGATGGCGAGACTATCAATTCTGCAAAGATGTATGTTTTTTATTTTTAGAGAGCCAGACCATATGAACTGAGAAATGATAGAATTGATTTTTCCGAAAGTATGCTGATCTAAAAATGGGTTGGATAACTTGTTATTCTTTTCAAGGACCTCCCACTCAATTGAGCAAATTGAGATCTAGCTTATTCTTGACTTGTGCGAAATTAATTACTTGAAACAGGTGTATGATTTTTTAACTATTTAAGTGCTTTAAGAACATTTTTTTTGCTAATATTAAGCATGTGTAACTACCATATAATTCAGCAAATAAACATCAACACATAACAACAAATTTAATATAGAAGTTCACCCAAATATCATGGACTATGTCTCCTTGAGCCTTTGTCAACTGACTTGGCTCTTTGGGATTATGATGTGAAATTTATTTTACAAGTTAATAACTTAACTCCAATGTTTTTTTGGGTTGTACCATTGGTTTTAGAACATCATCATACCCCTGGAATGGTTGTCATCACTCTGAAGATAGAACTAGGCTTCCTTTGATTTGACCTCATCTATCAGTGCCATTAAGATTCCTTGAGCTTCTCTTTGGAAAAAACTCCCTAGAATTACTTTTCTGTCCTTGAAACCTCACCTAATGTCTCCATAACACATCATACTTCCAAATATACTGATTATTTTCTCAAAATGAGCACTGGCTCCCCAATCTAGGCCTCCATCCATTGATATCCCTAGGCTGCCCAAAAATTCCTTGTGGCTCTTTGACCTTCAGAAGTCTTCAAATAGCTCTTATAATATTTTCAGTGGATTCAAAATGTCCAAAATATTCATAATAGACTATTCACTTGCAGAAATTGGCCTTCGGATGCTCCGGTTTCGCCTCCAACACCTGGTGGCACCCCTTGGCTCTAAGGTCACTGAAAACTTCCCTGAAGTATCTCAACTTGTTTATCCCTTAGTTAAACTGAGAGGGGAGGTGAATCAGTTTAACACATTCACTGTCTTTTAAAACTTTCCTTTGAACTTATCTACACCTTAATATCATGATCAACTTAATTTGTGAGCAATCTTAATTTGTGAGTAGCAAGTATTAAGCAGATTAGATAATGTAACAGCGGTCTTAATATTAATATGTGAGTAGCAAGTATTAAGCAAATTAGATATACCATATCAACATATAAACATCATGCACATAGACAGCAAATATAAGTGGAAAACCATAAGGGAGAAAACCACATCTTATTATTGTTGTGATGCAAAGGCAAGCTCCAACTCCCTCTCACCACTGATTTTCTGTAGGCTCCGACCTATAGGAGGCTCCTACCTCAATTCTGCAAGCTACAACTTGCAAGGAAGCTCCAACTCCCATCTATTTTCTGCAGGTTCCAACCTACAGGAGGCTCCTACCTCAACCAGCTACAACTAACATCTATCAAGCTACAACTTGATATGGAAGCAGCAACTTCCTCACTCTTTCATAAAAATAAACACATGCTGATTTACCTAGATATCAGCTTTGTTTTGTTCCTTCTTCACTGTTGTATGCCAACCTTCATATCTGCCTTAAATCATCTCTGAATCTTCACAGCTTCTCTATCTGCTCCTCCTTCTTCTTACCCTCTCTACCTCATTTCTCCATTCTCAAAAAAAACTCTTTATGCATATCTATGTGATATAATTTATAGAGTTCACCTCATGACTGTTTGTATTCCACAAGGAATTCGGAATGAACAGCCATGACACTTTGACTTCTTCCTTCTCATTTCTTTGTCCAGCTCATCAGAGGAATATAGCAATATGTACAAATTTCAGTTTTACAGTGGAGTTTTGTTTGCCTACGGAGACTTGCCTTTTTATCACATACAATAAAAATAATTTTAAATCATTTACATTCACATTTACAGTTACATAAATCAATTTCACTCAGCCCTTTTCTGGCCCTTGGCTTGCTGTGCGTTTGTCTTTTCTGCTGCTGTCACTAGTTTTTTCAGTTTTTGCTTACTCTCCTGCTTTTTGTGCATGTACCCCTGTCAGGCCCACATTCTCCAAGTTCACTGTGTATATAAAAATGCATTTCTAATTTATGTTTTAAATCTGGCAGCTGTATCAATGCTGAAGCTTTCTTTTTCCATCACTATGGTAAAATCCTGTATCAATAGTTCATTTTATGAAAGCGCCCAATCAATATTTGCTTTGGCTTAATCATCAACATAAATCTTCGGCCAACACAGAAACCTTGCAATACAACCCAGATTTCTTATCTTTTTGTTGACCTAAGGTTAAAACCCATATTTAAAACTTCCTCCTTTATACTCGAATTTCATTTAAAAACCCATCTCGAATATGTCGAATTAATATTCAAATATTCGCCCATAACTCAGGTTTTATAATTTAAAACCAATGGTCAATAAACCATATTTGAACCCTGCTTTATGAATGCATCAATGAATATCTCAACTTTGGAATAAAACTCAATGTATTCGGGCCCACACATACATCAATGTATGTATAACACTCCACCATATAATAATACCAAATGTTATAACAACATTTAACGTTAGACCCAAAGCATATTATTATAACAATCACGACTTACCGGCTTCATCCCCATATGACTTTAGCCACCATATATATATATTCGCTATGTTAACATTTAACTTTAGTTTAAAACCCAATCACAATGTTCAACCATAAAAAACATAATTCATCAACTCCGCTAGTGAAAAGGTCGATGTTCCACTCGCATAAGGCGTATCTAGCCCACCATTTCAAACGTTCAACAATTATAAATTAATTAAACGCTGGCCATAACTTTGAACTAACTCCCATGCAACTCTCTTGTGCGAACGCCGTTGATCTTCGATGTCACCCAATCGAACGAGATTCACATTTCTTTTCCACCGAACTTTAACGCACAAAAAAAATGCAAAATGGGCTATAATTTAAAACTGCCAATACCACGTGTTGAACAACAAGATGTATTGCATTTTTTTTTTGTGATTCCACTTACCATTTAAAAATTGTGCGAAACCCACTTGTGGGTTTGCAAAACCGCCCTTCACCCATCAGTCATGGTTTCACTTCTTACCTTCGTGGTTCCACCATCCCTTCTACTATGATTCTTCTACAACTCTACAATTAAACCATCCTTCAACACTGCGTCTTGATTCAGGATTTCATAAAGGTGATTTAACACGAATGCAATTGTTTTAAAGTCTTAAGGTTTGACCTTGGTTCAACTAACCCAACACACATCTATTAATTCAACTCCCCATAGGTTGGCGCATACCAACATATGCCATTTCGTCAATTTAATAATGTGTATAGCTGTTGCCCAATCTAACATCCACAAATATCATATGAGACCTTCACAGCCTTAATTAAAATGCCCCTGTCAACACATAATGATATTCAGGATTTGGTTAAAACATAACGCCAGCGTAAATTAGCATTCGGGCCCATGCAACATAACATACCTTCCACATCCAATGGTTGCAGTCTTGTCGCGCTCTGACCAACTGATCCGACGGCAATCACGCAATTAAATTGCACGAGGGTTAAATCTCCGAAATTGTGCGATGTAAGTGGGTTTTAAAAACCACTTATGGACACGCGTCATTCAAAGGGCAATATTGCATTCCAAAAGGCGAAATCAGCTTACCACTCAAGGGCGGCGCGATACTACTGGTTTGGTTTTTGTAAACCGCCTACCTCCTTCACGGTTCCACTTCCTCTTGCTCAAGGTTCCGTTCCTGCATCCATTGCTCTATATCGACTCCACCTTTTCTATTCATGATTCCGATGGGAATTTGTTGTTCCCATTTCACAATTGAACAGCCTTCGACTCCACTTCAAACATAGTCTATGACAAGAGTTCGCAGACTTTCTTCTGATCTACATATGAACTTGCACCCTTTCGAATGGCTCCACTTCTGCAAATTACACAGAGATTCAACACAGATTTAACATGATCAATTGTAAGTTTAAGGCTCTAACTTTATTGAAATCAAGCTCCAATGTATTGCAGTCAGTGTCTCTCTTGCATCAACGATCCTTTCAATTATCTTTGACGGAATCTAGCCAATTGCACATTTACTGAGTCCTTCCAGATGTATACAAACACTTATTCAATTCAACTCCAACCTATCTTCAACAAATATTATCAATTTCTCAATTATAAGTAGAACACCATCTAAAACTCTATCACATAGTTCATCACGCATTGCTCATCTGAATATCTCTCACACAGGACCAATCAATCCATGCACACTTAGTTCAGAAACAAATTCCTTCATATACATACAAATGAAATCAATTACAAAACAAACTCTTGTCTTCGGCCTGATCTTCAATCAAATGGCCCTTTCAACCTCACTACTCTTCCTATAATTCCTCTGTTGCTTATACTTCAATTTGTTACCTTTGTTTCATATGCTGCATAGGCTGCCTCTCAGCTACTTTGTTGCCTCTACTTCTTGTCTAATGCTTTCTCTACTACCTCTTTGCTACCTCTCTGCTTCTTTGCTGCCTCTGATACCTCTCTGTCTCCTTTCCCTTATTGATAGTTTAGGTGCTACTCCTTTGTGCTCCTTTGCCATCAATGACAATATTTCCAACAGTCTCCCCCTTTGGCATTGATGGAAATACTTTAATACTCTTCTTTTTCTTGCTTTTCCTCCCCCGTTGAAATCAATGGCAAAGGGTTGCACATCTCCCAATGTAGATTCTATCTTTTCATTTATTTTCTCTGAGTTGTGTTTAGGCCTTCTTCTTTTGACTTTATACCTTGCTGCTCCAGACTGGTGTACAAGATTTGTTGAGAGAACACTTTTGAGAATTATTGAACTTGTATATACACAGTAAGTTGATACCATCCCAAAGCACAGACTCCTTGCACTTGTATAGAGTGTAGGTGATGATAGAACAACCATATATAATCAGACATATATAATCAGAGATGCATCATTGGATCAAAACTAAAATACTGAGAATGCTTCAACTATACTTCAATCTCTAGTATGATCTTCATCAGAAATACATATATGTTGAGGAAGATTGTAGATTGAATATGTCTTCTTCTGCAATACTCATCTGCAGTACAACATCTATTCAATTGTAATGATACCAATATATCTTTTATTGCTATGGTTCACTTTTCCTGCCTGTTGGTGGTGATATGAGCTAGTATGCTGACAAAGATATTACACTTAATAGCTGAAAGGTCCTTGTTGCTAAAATTCCTTTCTATTGAAGTAGGCTTTAGATGTAACTTTAACATACTCTTAGGTTTCAAATGTAATATCAACACAACTAGTCCTTCATACTTCAGATACTTTAATTGTTCTATCATGATGATCTTCCACAAAAACATATTCAAGATGTTTAATTTAAGTCTCAGCAAACAGACTTCACACAGTTTTATGAATGATCTTAAGAAAGAGGCCTTGAAGATATATGTACTGACTTCAGGAAGGCATGTAATTATATATATAGAAATAGATACTGCTTCAATGCTCAATATGATGCTTTAAGTGTAAATAGAATAATGATCCTTTAGCACTGTTATTGACCTTTTCATGCTTTAGTAAGGCAGATAACGTTGGGAATACTACCTTGATGTAATTATGATCTTGAGGACCTGTACCATACCACTGTTCTATTGAGGACACTTGGTTTTTTGCTGATAGGAAAACTGCTTGATCCAAATACCAATTGATACTAATTTGATAGACTATGCAGTAATTTCACTTCAACTCGCACATGCACCCATAGTTAAGACAACCTTCATAGTTTCTACTATTGAGCTCTCCACTATTCTCAACAACAATCATCAATATACTGAATCTGATCTTGGCATCATTAACCTGTTGCTTATTCTGTCATTCTGGTTTAAAAGAATGTCATTGCATTTTCCTTTCTAGGACTGCTCCAGACTCATTTCTGCTTTATATACAATTCAACTGTTCTAACATAATGATCTTCGGGAAGACATCTTCAACTTTTATACTAGGAATCCTCATGGGAAAATCACTCAGAGATTTATCACTCACTTAACTGCATTTCTCCAAGGGGACTTTTCATAGATGAATCAAGTAATGATATAATGATGGTAGGCACTTTTCTTACTCATCCTTCTTAATGTGATTCATTGTTAATTCTAGCAGTATGATGCACAATGTGATCATCCTTTATGGGTATTTCCAGTTTTGTAGCTCGAAACATAATTTTTGTGATTTTAGCCATTCATAACTTAATGTGTTGATGTCTTCTTAGCTTACATGTTCATGGCTAATGTTCCCTCTACCATCATGGCTGCTTGCTACCTTCTCTTCTTCCATCAACCTGTTGGCTATTGAGTGCTTCAAGTATTCTTCTTCCTCTATAGTTCTCTGTTAGAGAAATTGCCCTTTTCCTTCCTGATCTTATAGTTGTCCTCATTCCAAGGAGCTCTTCTTAGACTACTTATGTGGGGACTATTTAGGAACTGCTCTCCCCCTGGGATGTTGCTTCATATCTATCATTGGTTGGATATTTGTGTTGCTTCCTAGAGCAACTCCCCCTGAGACTATGATGGATTCATTATGTTGTTGGGGTAACAGGCTCCCCCTTTCTCTTTTCCTTCCATACTTTATTGGGGTTCTTCATAATGTCTGCACTTCTTTTTTATTCATAGTTTTGTTTGACTTGATTAGATTCCATCACATGTTTAGAGTTCTTTAATGCATATGGTAGTTTACAGTCTTTTGCTTTGTGACCAAGCTTGAGGCATACATAACATCTTATTTTACCAAGGAACGTTTGAGCTTATGTATAATATTTTGTTCCCCTTTTTTAACACAATTTACATTCAACATATTTATGTCCAAATTCATTGCATGCATAATAGTGGCCATGGAAATTATTTATGTACCTGGTGAGTGGTTGTCCTTTCCATTTGTTTGCTAGAGGTAGTCTTCTCATTTGCTGCATCTTTTGTTGCTTAAAGTTGATATGCCCTATCTTACAATGTGCTACAATATGTCCAGGTTTGTGGCAGGAGAAACAAGTGATACTTCTCATAGGAGGAAAGAAACTTATTTGACATCTTCCAAATTTATTCAATTCATATTCAACAGTGTATGAGCCTTTTTCAGCTGACTGTTTCATCCTCTCATTCTATTTCCTTTCTTGTTGCTGCTTGTTTCTATTTGTTTCTTTGCAAATCATGTTCTTGCTGGCTTCTACTTCTGTAGGAATCTTCTAAGATGCTTCATTATCCTTTACAACTTTTACAAAAATGATATTCCTGCGATATTCTATCTTGGACTTACTTGTTTCTCCTTCATAGCCTATCCTAGCCTTAAAGAGAGGAGACCTTTGAGCATTTAGAATTTGGTCCAACTGTTCAGAGCTTGTCATTTGAGGAGTATTCATTAATAATTCTCTTTGGGATTTTTCTAATTTATTTCTCAGGCACACTACTTCTTCTTCCAATTTCTCTTGGTTCTGAATTTTATCCTTTATTTTCTTTAGTAGAGTGTCTTCTACTTTCCTTGCTTCTTCAAGTTGTGTCTTCAAGCCAACAATTTCTTTCTTATCTTCATATTCTTTCTCATCACATATTTGCACCAATTTCTTCAGTTCTTGTTTTCATCCTTCAATCTTTCTATTCCAGTCAAGGTTGTGTCAAGTTTGGCTTTTTCCTCAACTGTAATTTCTTCATGGTGCTCACTTCCATTCACCCTGGCAGGTATCTCATTTGATTGACCTTTTTTCTTTTGAAAGGAATTTTTCTTCTTCTTCTGGTTTATCTTCTCCTTCTTGATAATGTAGCCCCTAGTTTCTACTTCATGCATGAAATGCAATCTATCCCAGATTTCTTTTGCAAAGGTTAGATCCATTATTAAATCAAGATCCTTGTTATGAATATTGTTATATATCACACATTTTTCCTTGGCATTCCACTATTGTTCTTGCACCGAGGGAGAGTCTGTGCAATAACCATCACATACAAGCTTCCATACCTTAGGTTCATAAGCCATTAAATATATTTTAACCTTATCTCTCCATTCCGGAAAGTTTGTTGTATTTACCACGGGTACATTTTGATAGTCCATGACTCAACCAGATCTCCTTTAAGCTATTAGGCTTACACCAAAGGAACCGGCTCTGATACCAATTGTTGATCCCTTAGTTAAACTGAGAGGGGGGGTGAATTAGTTTAACACATTCATTGTCTTTTAAAACTTTCCTTTGAACTTCTCTACACCTTCATTTCATGATCAACTTGATTTGTGAGCAGCAAGTATTAAGCAAATTAGATAATGTAACAGCAGTCTTAATATTAATATGTGAGCAGCAAGTATTAAGCAAATTAGATATACCATATCAACATATAGACATCATGCACATAGACAACAGATATAAGTGGAAACCCATAAGGGAGAAAACAACATCTTATTATTGTTGTGATGCAAAGGCAAGCTTCAACTCCCTCTCACCACTGATTTTATATAGGCTCCGACCTACAGGAGGCTCCTACCTCAATTCTGCAAGCTACAACTTGCAAGGAAGCTCCAACTCCCATCTATTTTCTGCAGGCTCCTACCTCAGCCAGCTACAACTAACATCTATCAAGCTACAACTTGATATGGAAGCACCAACTTCCTCACTCTTTCATAAAAATAAACACATGCCGATTTACCTGGATATCAACTCTGTTCTGTTCCTTCTTCACTGTTGTTCACCAGCCTTCATATCTACCTTAAATCATCTCTGAATCTTCACAACTTCTCTATCTACTCCTCCTTCTTCTTACCCTATCTGCCTCATTTATCCATTCTCAAAAAAAACTCTTTATGCATATCTATGTGATATCATTTATAGAGTTCACCTCATGACTGTTTGTATTCCATAGGGAATTCGGAATAAACAGCCATGACTCTTTGACTTCTTCCTTCTCATTTCTTTGTCCAGCTCATTAAGAGGAATATAGCAATATGTACAAATTTCAGTTTTACAGTGGAGTTTTGTTTGCCTACGGAGACTTGCCTTTGCATCACATACAATAAAAATAATTTTAAATCATTTACATTCACATTTACAGTTACATAAATCAATTTCACTCAGCCCTTTTCCGGCCCTTGGCTTTCTATGCGTTTGTCTTTTCTGCTTCTGTCACTGGCTTTTTCAGTTTCTGCTTAGTCTCCTGCTTTTTGTGCATGTACCCCTGTCAGGCCCACATTCTCCAAGTTCACTGTGTATATAAAAATGCATTTCTAATTTATGTTTTAAATCTAGCAGCTGTATCAATGCTGAAGCTTTCTTTTTCCATCACTATGGTAAAATCCTGTATCAATAGTTCATTTTATGAAAGCGCCCAATCAATATTTGTTTTGGCTTAATCATCAACGTAAATCTTCGGCCAACACAAAAACCTTGCAATACAACCCATATTTCTTATCTTTTTGCTGACCTAAGGTTAAAACCCATATTTAAAACTTCCTCCTCAATACTTGAATTTCATTTAAAAACCCATCTCGAATATGTCGAATTAATATTCGAATATTCGCCCATAACTCAGGTTTTATAATTTAAAACCAATGGTCAATAAACCATATTTGAACCCTGCTTTATGAATGCATCAATGAATATCTCAACTTTGGAATAAAACTCAATGTATTCGGGCCCACACATACATCAATGTATGTATAACACTCCACCATATAATAATACCAAATGTTATAGCAACATTTAACATTAGACCCAAAGCATATTATTATAACAGTCACGACTTATTGGCTTCATCCCCATATGACTTTAGCCACCATATATATACATTCTCTATGTTAACATTTAACTTTATTTTAAAACCCAATCGCGATGTTCAACCATAACAAACATAATTCATCAATTCCGCCAGTGCAAAGGTCGATGTTCCACTCGCATAAGGCGTATCTGGCCCACCATTTCAAACATTCAAAAATTATAAATTAATTAAACGCTGGCCATACCTTTGAACTAACTCCCATGCAACTCTCCTATGCGAACTCCGTTGATATTCTATGTCACCTGATTGAACAAGATTCACATTTCTTTTCCACCAAACTTTAACGCACAAAAAAATGCGAAATGGGCTATAATTTAAAACTGCCAATACCACGTGTCGAACAACGAGATGGATCGCATTTTTTTTTGTGATTCCACTTACCATTTAACAATTATGTGAAACCCACTTGTGGGTTTGCAAAACTGCCCTTCACCCATCAATCATGGTTCCACTTCTTACCTTCATGGTTCCGCCATCCCTTCTACTACGATTCTTCTGCAACTTTACAATTAAACCATCCTTCAACACTGCGTCTTGATTCAGGATTTCATAAAGGTGATTTAACACGGATGCAATTGTTTTAAAGTCTTAAGGTTTGACCTTGTTTCAACTAACCCAACACACATCTATTAATTCAACTCCCCATAGGTTGGCACATACCGACAAAACTCATTTCATTAATTTAATAATGTGTATAGTTGTTACCCAATCTAACATCCACAAATATCGTATGAGACCTTCACAGCCTTAATTAAAATGCCCCTGTCAACACATAACGATATTCAGACTTTTGTTAAAACATAATGCCAACGTAAATTAGCATTCAGACCCACACAACATAACATACCTTCCACATCCAACTGTTGCAGTCTTATCACGCTCCGACCAACTAATCCGACGACAATCGCCCAATTAAATTGCACGAGGGTTAAATCTCCGAAATTGCGCGATGTAAGTGGGTTTTAAAAACCACTTATGGACACGCGTCATTTAAAGGACAATATCGCGTTCCAAAAGGCGAAATCATCTTATCACTCAAGGGCAGCACGATACTGCTGGTTTGGTTTTTGTAAATTGCCTACCTCCTTCACGGTTCTGCTTCCTCTTGCTCAAGGTTCTGTTCCTGCGTCCATTGCTCTATATCGACTCTGCCTTTGCTATTTGTGATTCCGATGGGAATTTGTTGTTCCCATTTCACAATTGAATAACCTTCGACTCCACTTCAAAAATATTCTATGACAAGAGTTCCCAGACTTGCTTCTGATATACATATGAACTTGCACCCTTTCGAATGGCTCCACTTCTGTAAATTACACAGATATTCCACACAGATTTAACATGATCAATTGTAAGTTTAAGGCTCTGACTTTATTGAAATCGGGCTCCACTGTATTGCAGTCAGTGTCTCTCTTGCATCAACAATCCTTTCAGTGATCTTTAACGGAATCTAGCCAATTGCACATTTACTGAGTCCTTCCAGATGTATACAAACACTTATTCAATTCAACTCTAACCTATCTTCAACAAATATTATCAATTTCTCAATTATAAGTAGAACACCATCTAAAACTCTATCACATAGTTCATCATGCATTGCTCATACACTCTGAGTATTGAATCTCTGAATATCTCTCACACAGGACCAATCAATCCATGCACACTTATTTCAGAAACAAATTCCTTCATATACATACAAATGAAATCAATTACAAAACAAACTCTTGTCTTCGGCCTGATCTTCAATCAAATGGCCCTTTCAACCTCACTGCTCTTCCTCTAATTCCTTAAAAAATTCCTTCATATACATACAAATGAAATCAATTACAAAACGAACTCTTGTCTTCGGCCTGATCTTCAATCAAATGGCCCTTTTAACCTCACTACTCTTCCTCTAATTCCTCTGTTGCTTCTGCTTCAATTTGTTACCTTTGTTTCATCTACTACCTGGGCTGCCTCTTTGCCACTTTGCTACCTTTGCTTCTTGTCTAATGCTTTCTCTGCTACCTGTCTGCTACCTCTCTGCTTCTTTGCTGCCTCTGCTACCTCTCTGTCTCCTTTGCCTTATTGATAGTTTAGGTGTTGCTCCTTTGTGCTCCTTTGCCATCAATGAAAATATTTCCAACATGGATTTCAGATGTCCTCAAAAGCTTCTAAAAACTCCATAAATGGATTCAAAAGGCTCAAAATAGTCATAATATACTATTGTTTTGCTGAGAATGGATATTGGTTACTCTGGATAGTCCTCATTCTCCTGCTCGCACTTGGTGGCCCTAGTGGACCCTGGAACTTCTCTAAAGAAAATCGACATTCAAAAGTCATCTACAGGCTCTGAAAACCACACCATTATTTCCAGAATGTCTGAAACATCCAAAATTTACTATTTTATTCTTGAATAAGGCCTCTAGCTGCACTGGTTAAGCCTCAAACTATTGTTGGCCCATGGTGGCCCTAGTGGCCCCTAAAACTTCTCTGAAGCAAAAACCTACTCAAAAGTCCTCTTATGGCTATGAAACCCTTACCAATGAGTCTGGAATGTCCAAAATAGTCGAAATTGACAATTCACACTCTCATAATGGACGAATCTGGTTCAAGATAGAGCTTATTCAATTTTTGCCCAGAGTCCCCTAAATCAGCTCCACTAAAAATGGAGCAACTTCACTTAACTGAAGTTAAACTGGCCAAATCCTGAAATATTTGGTGGTGCGCCTAAAATACCACCAATTTAACCATTAGGCTTAATTGTTTTGGATAGGGGGTGGCCACATTCTGAACCCCAAACCCGTGGTTTAATTAAACTTCGCACTGAATTTTCGAGCGGAACTGGAGTGGAGGGCAGAGTTCCGCTAATTGTCGACCTAACCGCGGATTCTGCAGAGTCATGTGATAGGTTTCTAAATGTTGGTGGTTGCGGACAGTTGACATAGCACCAGGGATAGTCCCTTGGCTCTTGGGCGAAGATCATGTGGGGAGGGGTTGGCCCTCGGGGTTGGCCCCTCTTAACCCCCAAACGCAAAACCTCCAAACTATATAATAAAACTGCCTACCATGTTAGTTAAGAAACAATGTGGTGGAGTTGGTGGAAGTGTGTGGGCTCTCTTTGGTAGGTCATGCGATCGAATCCATGGAGCCCCAAAAAAAAAATTATTCAAATTTCCTGGGCCATGTGGCAGCCTCTAGGCCTGCCACGTGGTAGCCTGTGATTGGCTCTCATACCACTCGACCAATATGTTCATGCCACTTGTCAGCCTTTAACTGGATCGAAGGGAATATTTAGGGGAATATTTGGAGGAATATTCTAGGAATATTCCCTAGAATATTCTCCTTTTTTTAATATTTAAATCCCAGTCAAACTTGGTCAAAAGCCAGAAATTGCAATTTATTGGACTTTTTAAATCGCGATAACTTCTTCATATGGTGTCAGTTTTTCGAACTACTCACGGTATTGGAATCAGGAAGACAAGATCTATCCGGTTGCTGAGGTTTAGCACACTTCTTAACATTTCGAATTTTTAGCTATCACTTAGGTCCATGATCCAAATCTGATCACACCTCCCAATTGGGAATCTTTTGGACCCAAAAAGGTTGATTACCTTATCTGTTCAGTAGATGAGAGTACAACACCCTCACTTTTCCAGCCTCCATACACTTTGCCTTGCATGGCTTAGTGCCTTTGAACCACAACATGAAGGTAGTCAACACTTCCCTTCTTCAATGCTCTTTTCCTCCCGTCAAGAATTGTCTTCCTTGCTCACTCAGAAATTTCTGGCAAGAAATTTATAGAAGGTAGTTGAACATCATGTCCTTGATCATCGATCCAAGGTGGCTCAAAAAAATGTGAGATTACAATAGAAATACATGCATACTTGACTGAAATTTGCGGACGTACAAATGAAAGTATGTCTTATTGAGTTAGGAACTCAAACCACTTCTTACCAAGCCAATTCCATGGTGATTTTTGCTACTGAAAATATTCTTCATGTGAAACATTTGTTCTCACATCAATGATGGAATCTTCGGTTCCACTTTCGCCAGTATTTTTTTCCTCTTTCTTAAATGCTTGGGACGATTAGTTGGATGCAATGTTGAACATTGGGAAACAACATGTCCCTTTCTTTGGAAATGTGTGCAAGTTTTTAGCACCTTTTTTGCAAGTTTCCTTTGCCTCAACTGTTTCCTGTATGCCTTCAATCTCTTCCATCATCTTGAAACTTCATGGTTACATAGACCACAATAGGAACAACAACTCTTTCTTCCATTCAAGCATGCAAATTTGGCATGTTTATCAGAAACATAATCAACTTGACTATGGGAAGAATTATACTTCAAATGTTTTTTTGCATATCCATCTTTTTTACCTTTAGGAGGAGATGAACTTCTAGAGGTTCTAGCTTTCTTTTTCGGACCAATATCAATGTTCATGTCTTGATAGCTGTCAGAACTCTCATGCTTGCCATAAGCTGCATGTCTACACACATCTTACTGCAACATAGGCTTCAAACAATGGAAATCAACTTGAAAACAAAATTGACATGTTTGTGATTTAGAACTTGTAACAAAATTTCGTTTTGAAGTTTTCTTAAATGCCTTCATGGCTTTGGAGTTTTCACCATAATATTGAACATAACATAGACCAAATTTCTTAGGACTCTCCTTAACCAAAATAGGATCAATCATGCCTTGTGCATGTTTTCCTAAACCCTTGACTTCATAGCCCATTTTAAACATCAAATTGGACCCTATACCTCTAGTGTGCTTTTCAAATGAACCAACACATCTATCTGAAGAGGAAACCGAAGACAAATTTGAGTGAATTACCTATGCTCCATGCATGTTCTTGGTTAAGACCTCTTGGGCTTGATGGAGCTGCATCTCCATCTCATGCATTCTTTGGAGAATTCCTTCTTTCTCTTCCTTCATAGCAACCAATTTCCCATTAAGTCTAGTATTTTCTCTTCTATCTTGATACAGAATTTGCACCATATCCTTCAAGATGTAGAAGTCTCATTTCATATCTTCATCGAAGAATCTTGTGAAGGAGGAGGATTTTGAAACCTCACTTGAAGAAGTTGTCATCTTATGAAAATGAACAAAAGAACTTCAATCAACAATTACAAAGCTTTAAATAAAACAATTGACAAAGCTTCTAAACAAAACGGTTGTAGAGTCAATCTCTTCTTCAAGTAGCCTTTTGAAAACAAACTTGAAGAGCTTCTTAACAAACAATTGTCAAGAGGGTTTGTGCTTCAAGGGTTTCCTTGAGGTCCTTTGGGTAAGGAAGATGCCTGCAGCCCTTCTTCCTTCTTTTCCTCTTCTAGAATTAGCTATCAGTAGCTTTCCCTTCACCTCTAGCAAACTCAAAATTGTAAGCAACAATCAATTTGAAAACCGTGAAATTCTTTGCACTATTAAACACCTTTCAAGTCAAACAAGAAATTTTGTGCTCTATCAAGAAAGAAACTATGCTTCAATACCAACTTGATCTGTAAATGGGTTGGATAACTTGTTATGATTTTCAAGAACCTCCCACTCAGTTAAGCAAATTAAGATCTAGCTTATTCTTGACTTGTGCAGAAATAATTACTTGAAACAGGTGTATGATTTTTTAACTGTTTAAGTGCTTTAAGACCATTTGTTTTTTCTGATATTAAGAATGTGTAAAACCCATATAATTTAGAAAATAAGCATCAAAAAATAACATAAAATTTAATATAGGAGTTCACCTGAATATCGTGGGCTACGTCTCCTTGAGCCTTTGTCAACTGACTTGGCTCTTTGGGATTATGTGTTGGCAATATGATGCAGAGTGTTGTCCTTGATGGCAACCTACTTGATAAAGTTGATGGCAACCTACTTGATGAAGTTTTTCTTGATGGAAACCTATTGTACTTGATGAGGTTGTCCTTGATGGAAAAATTCTTGATGAGTTAAGGGGGAGACTGTTGGCAATATGATACAATGTGTTGACTTTGATGAAACCTACTTGATGAATTTGTCCTTGATGGAATATGACTTGATGAGTTTTTTATTCATGTAAATCTGATGTCTCTACAAAGCAGCTCAGAAGCAACAGAGAAAGGAATTCTTGTAAGTACCAGAGCAATGATAAAAATGATATGCCACAAAGCATACGCAGGTTTGTTAAGGAAAAGTAGCATATGCACGCGGAAAAGTACGTGCCAAGTCGTGTATGCATATTTGCGCTCTAACTTTATAAAACCAAGGGGCATTACCATGGTTTTGGCCCATTGTCTTGAGCGTTCGATTATCTATTTGATCCCGTCTAGGAATACCATCGGAAGTTGAGTGGTTTTGGCTCATGGTATTGACAAAGGCTAAATCTATATAAGGAGAAGAAGATCATTATGCAAGAGGCGTGCAAGTGTCTGAGCTTTATGAATACTTCACTCTGAAGTATATCTGTATGGAATGGGTACCAGTTTAATGATTGATCTAAATTAATAGTGCACCCATGAAGAAAATGATGAAGAGGGATCTCTAGATCTGATGATGGAATGTTTAGATCTATGATCTAGTGAATCTTTGCTGAAGTGAAGGATGAATTCTAAGTTGATTATCTGATCTGAAGAGCTGTAAAGTCCTGAAAATTTATAGATCTATACGCAGGTTCGCTTCAGGAAAAGCGCGTATATACGCGGGTTGTCTTCATGAAAAGCGTGTATGGACAGTTAGGGTTTTTTGAAGAATGCACAGAGGTATACGCAGTTTGGTAAACATGAAAGCGCGTATACACGCGACTTCAGTGAATAAAAGTAGCGTATGATATTTGAATCATTGAAAGATCTGTGTTGAGGTTACATCTGAAGTCTGGGTTATCTTTGATATTCTGGTTACAGTGGTCTCACTGTTCTGTTTGAAGCTATGGGCATAGTATGATTGTTGATAAGTGAAGGGTTGTGTTGAAGCTGTTTGATCCAGTTTGAAAATTGATGAAACGTGATCTACAGTGGTGCTGAGGGTTGAAGCCTTCAGTAAGGGGGTAGTATCTCCCTTCCAGTGGTAACTGGTAAACGAGAGCAGGGGGTAGTGGCTCCCTTCCAAGAGAGGCTGGTAAATGAGAGCAAGGGGTAGTAGCTCCCTTCCAGAAGAGGCTGGTAAATGAGAGAAGGTTGTAGCCTTCTGCAGGTGGGTGCCTGCGTGCTGGTATGAGTCTGTGCCAGTACATGGTTGTAAGATGTTTTCTTTATATAATAAATATTGAAGACTGAGACGACGACAGCGGTGGTTTTCTCCCGAATTGGGTTTCCACCTTAAATCCTGGTGTTCATGTGTGTTGATGATGTGTGATGATTTATTCTGTTCTTACTGCACCTGTTTACTGCTTACATAACATCTGATGAATGAATGATGCAATGATCTAAGTTAAGAACTAAGTGCATAATTATATCTCTATGAATACGCAAGTTTCCTTCTGGTTATCCGCGTGTATACGCGAGTTTTGTTCAGTAAAGTAGTGTATGGGTTTAAAAGCAAGAAAAATTAAATAGTTTTCTGTCAGCACTAAATACTGATTCACCCCCCCTCTCAGTATTTTTCCCAACAATTGGTATCAGAGCCAGGTCCTTCTGAAAAAGCTTAGCTGCTAGAAGGAAGATTAAGCAAGATGAGCAACCAAGATGGAACAACATCTATCAAGCCTCCGCTCTTTAACGGAAGCAATTTAATCTTCTGGAAAATAAGGATGAGATCCTATCTTCAGTATATGGGAGCATATGTATGGGCCATTGTTGAACAAGGATATCAATATCCAGCTGCAATACCAACAGATCCAACTGAAAGAAAGAATTATGAATCAAATGCAAAAGCGGTCAATGCTCTAACGGGAAGTCTAACTGAATTAGAATTTGTCAAAGTCATGCAGCTGAATACAACAAAGGAAATGTGGGACAAAATCATTCTAAGTTATGAAGGCGATGCAAAGGTAAAAAGTGCAAAACTCCAAACTCTCAGAATTGAATATGACAATTTAAAAATGCATAGTGATGAGAGTATTGCTAGTTTCTTTTTACATCTTGATGATGTTGTAAATCGTATGAGAAATCTAGGAGAAACAATAACCGAATCTACTCTGGCTGAGAAAATTTTAAGATCGCTAACGGAAAAATTTGAGTCAAAAGTTTCTACTCTTGAGGAAAAACAGGATCTTCAAAATCTTACTGTGGTGCAACTTCATGGCATACTAACTGCATATGAAATGAGGAGAGGAGGACCATCTGAAGTCAAAGAATCCATTTTTAGAGCTTCTACAAAAGGCAAAGAAGTACAAGAAGCAGAAGGATCAGGATATATCTCAGAAGAAGATGAGGCAAATTTTGTAAAGAAACTCCAACTTGGCACAGGACGATTCAGAGGTAAGCTTCCTTTCAAATGTTTTGAGTGTGGAAGAGTTGATCATTATGTTGCTAAGTGTCCTCATAAAGAAACACCTGCAAAAGGGAAGGAAGTAGCAAGAAGGAATAAGAATCGGTCTAACACTAGAAAAAGTTACTATACTCATGAAGACAGTGATGGGTTATCTAATAGTGAGGAAGAATGTGAACAAGATCTTAGACTTCTCATGGCATTTGAATCTAGAGAAGAAAAGGACACTTTTGTGGATGCTCTAGAGGACAATGATTTTCTTGAAGAAAACAATCAACTCAAAATACGCTTAGAAGAAAGTAAAATTCTCTTAGAAGAAAGTAAAATTCTCTTAGAAGAAAGGAAAATAACCATAGAGACTCTGGAAAAGCAGGTTGAAGAAGTAAAGAAACACAATGAGAAATTAGAATGTGAAGTGGTAAGTCTAAGAAAATATTTTGAGAAAGTAAAGACTCTGAATTTTAGATTTGCTAAAGGATCTGAAACTTTAGATGAGATTATCAAGGTACAACGTTCTCCTCTTATAAAGACAGGTCTTGGATATACTGGAGAATCTTCTCAGGCCTCAGTACCAAATTATCTAAAAGCAGCTACAGCTGGTTTACAACATTCTGCCACTCAGCAAGGGAACAAAGAATCATTACAGGTAAAGCATGATCATCTCAATTAAAAGAACACCAACAGGAATATCTTTCAAAGTAACAACAATCAACAGGTAAATTCAAGTAGAAGATTTCATGATCGCAGAAATTTCTTCTTCAATGGACAATGTTTCTCATGTCACAATTTTGGTCATAAAGCTGTTCAATGTGTTGCATATAAAGCCATCATGACAAGAGAAGCAAGAAAGAAAAGGATGGATATTGAAACAAAGAATAATACCTATAACAACTTCTCTCCTCTTCTAAATGAAGTTGAATGTGCTTATTGCAATAATTTTGGCCATGAAGAATCTGAATGCAGGAGAAAAGGTCAGCCAAAAGAGCATGTTCCCTCAAGCTCCAAAGTATGGAAAAAGAAGAAATTTCAGGTTGAAAATTGTGGCATAGCGTTATTTGCGGAAGGTGAAGAAAATCAATGGTACGTTGATAGTGGATGCTCAAGACACATGACAGGTGACAAAAACAAACTTCTTGCATATAGTGCTCTAGAAAAGGAAAAGAAAGTTACATTTGGAAATGATACTCCTGCTGTGATTAAGGGAAAAGTGTCTGTGTTTTTAAAGAAAAGGTGAAGGCAAATGATGTCATGTATGTGGATGGATTAAGGCACAACCTGTTAAGTGTAAGTCAAATGTGTGATCAAGGAACTGAAGTTGTCTTTAATTCAAAAGAATGTGTGGTACGTGATCTTGATACAGGTAAAACAATTATAAAAGGAAAAATAACTCCAAGCAACATGTATGTATTGAAGAACTGCAAAGATCAATGTTACTTGAGCAAATCTTCTGAAAATTGGCTGTGGCATAGAAGGTTGGGGCATTTGAGCTTCTCTCAAATCAACAAATCAAGCAAACTTAAAGCTGTTCGTGGTCTTCCCAATATCACTCTACCTGAAGGTATCATATGCAAATCTTGCCAATTCGGTAAACAGACCAGAGTGCAATTTAATGCCAAGGAAGGATCATCAAGTAGGCCTCTTGAACTCATTCATACTGACATATGTGGACCTATGAGGAAAAAGTCACCACGTGGTGAACAATACTATATCTTATTTATTGATGACTTCTCTAGAATGTGTTGGATTGGGTTACTTAAACACAAAGATGAAGCATTTGAGAAATTTCAGACCTTCAAAGAACTGGTTGAAAATGAATTAGATCTAAAAATCAAATGTCTTAGATCTGATCAAGGAGGAGAATATACATCAAATGAATTTCTTGAATTTTGTGAACAACATGGCATAAAAGGCGGGTTTAACAGCTAGCCTTGCTGACACGAGTAGCGTAGCCAGAAGAATGAATAGAACGAGTTCAACAAATGGCTAGGCTTCATAACAGTGATTAAGACACACGACACTTTCGGGAGAAGTAGCACTGCCAATGACAAATATTCTTAACAAAACGCATATTCGAGTAACGGTGATAAAACTCCATATGAACTGCAGTATGATAATCCTCCTTTGTGAAGCACTTTAGGTTTTGGAAAGCGGTGCTTTATCAAAAATAATGATGAAAAACTTGGTAAGTTTGAACCTAGAGCAGATGAAGGAATATTTCTTGGTTACTCCTCTAGGAGTAGAGCATATAAATGTTACAATAAAAGACTTCGGAAGATTGTTGAATTTATTTATGTTGTTAATGATGAGTCTCCTGCAGCCCCAAAAGAAGAAAAACAAACTACAAATGAAGACGATGGTGATATATGTCCTTTTACTTCAAATAGAAATGATACAGACAGTGAACCCAATGAAGAACCTGAAGATGATTTATCTGAAAAGGCTCCATCCAAATATGTTCAAAAGAATCATCCAGAATCTCAAATTTTGGGGGATAAGCCATCAGGTGTACAAACAAGAAGGACTCTTGTGGGATCTTCTAGCTATCTGGCATTTCTATCCACTATTGAACCACACAATGTCAATCAAGCTAGCAGAGATGAATGTTGGATTCAAGCCATGAATGAAGAACTTGATCAGATTGAAAAGAATCACACTTGGGAATTAGTACCAAGATCGCATGATAAAAATGTCATTGGAACTAAATGGATATTCAAAAACAAGTTAAATGAGAATGGGGATGTTATAAGAAATAAAGCTAGACTTGTTTGCAAAGGGTATACTCAACAATAAGGTATAGACTTTGAAGAAACTTTTGCTCCTGTAGCCAGACTTGAAGCCATAAGAATGTTTCTTGCTTTTTCAAGCTTCCAACAAATCAAAGTTTATCAAATGGATGTTAAATCTGATTTTCTTAATGGTGATCTAGAAGAAGAAGTTTATATAGAACAACCAAAAGGATTCATTTTGGGAAATTATGAAAAACTTGTCTGCAAACTTAAAAAGGCTCTATATGGTCTCAAACAAGCTCCAAGGGCATGGTATTATCGTCTTGACAAATATCTTCATGAACAAGGATTTTCAAAGGGGTCTACTGATAGCAACTTATACACAAAAACTGAAAATGATAAACTATTGATTGTGGTTGTTTATGTTGATGATATCATCTTTGGAAGTAATGAAGAGTCTATGAGTCAGAAATTTTCTTCTGTTATGCAACAAGAATTTGAAATGTCTTTACTTTGGAAACTAACATTCTTTCTTGGCTTGCAAGTGCATCAAACTACAGATGGCATATTCTTATCACAAGAAAAATATCTTAAGAAAATCCTGAAGAAGTATGGCATGGAAGAGTGAAAACCTGTAAGTACACCAATGATAACCGGATGTAATCTCAATTCTCATGATGATTCTCCCACAGTAAATCAACCAGAATACAGATCTATGATAGGAAGTCTACTTTATCTCACTGGGACTAGACCAGACATTATGCATGCAGTTGGGATTGTTGGACGATTCCAAGCAAATCCAAAAGAGTCTCACCTTCAGGCTGTCAAAAGAATATTCAAATATCTACAAGGAACTCAAGACTATGGATTATGGTATCCAAAGAATGCTAATTTCACTCTTCATGCTTACGCTGATGCAGATTGGGCTGGAAATGTTGATGATCGGAAAAGCACTAGTGGTGGTGCATTTTATATGGGGCCCCGGTTAGTATCTTGGTTCAACAAGAAGAAAAATTCTATTGCCTTTTCTACAGTAGAAGCAGAATATGTGGCTGCCGCATCTTGTTGCACTCAACTCCTTTGGATGATGCAAACCTTACAATATTTTCAAATCAAATGTACACCTCCTATCTCCATTATGTGTGATAATACAAGTTCCATCATTATCTCAAAGAATCTTTTTATGCATTCAAAGACCAAGCACATTCCCATCAAGTATCACTTCTTACGTGAACAAGTGCTTGAACAAAAGGTGAAGTTGGAGTATGTTCCCTCCAAAGAACAAGTTGCTGATATATTTACCAAACCTCTGCCCAGGGAAGCGTTCGAATATCTCAGAAAGAAGCTGGGAGTTGTCTCTACCTCTCAGAAGATCAAATCTGATTAAATTCAGAAGATTAAATTGGATACGTGGGTTTCCTGAAAGACAGTCGCGTATATATGCAAGTTTCTACACAGAAAACTGCGTATGGGTGGTTGCTGACAATTTTTGTTTGGGGTCAGCATTTTTCAGCACAGCTGTAGTGCTGTTTGGTATCTCTGATGATGTTTGGTGTCTCTGGTGGTGTTCCAGTTCTTGTATTTCTGTTTTATTCTTTATGACTTGCGGTTGAAAGTGTTCAGGATGCACTAGCTAAGGGGGAGCATTGGTCAAGTGAAAACGATGCATTGTTGGCATTATGATGATTCTGAAATATGATCTCTTTCTTGAAGTCTTTTTGTCATTGGTTATAAAAGTCATATTTGTAATTTGATGAAAAGTTCATGTTGAGACCTATGATGTAAATGGTTATATTCAGTCATGTAAAGAGCTTGTTCAAATATGTAAACCCACTTGGTTGGGTAGTTGAGTCAAATATGTAAACCTACTTGGTTGGGTACTTGAGTCACATATGTAAATCCACTTGGTTGGATCTTTGATGTAAGTATGAGTCCTTGGTGATAGGAAAGGTCATAGAGTCATGTACTTCATTGAAAAATATGTTTGAAGATTCGGCATGAACTCAGGGGGAGCATGGTAACTTCAGGGCACATCAGATCTACAGAGTGCTTCTTTATACATGAGAAGAAAAACCTTGTTTTGGTTTTGACCCGCCCTTTGCCCTTGATGTCAAAGGGGGAGAGTAACATGGTGTTTTAATAGGGGGAGAGTATCATAGTGTTTGCATAATGGTTATGGGAGAGTAACATGGTGTTTGCATAATGATTATAATCAATGTATCTATCTGTTGTAATGATCAAACACCATCATGGTTGCCATCAAGTCCAAAGGGGGAGATTGTTGGCAATATGACGCAGAGTGTTGTCCTTGATGGCAACCTACTTGATAAAGTTGATGGCAACCTACTTGATGAATTTTTTCTTGATGGAAACCTATTGTACTTGACGAAGTTGTCCTTGATGGAAACCTTCTTGATGAGTTAAGAGGGAGACTGTTGGCAATATGATACAATGTGTTGACTTTCACGAAGCCTACTTGATGAAGTTGTCCTTGATGGAATATGACTTGATGAGTTTGTTATTGATGTAAATCTGATGTATCTACAGAGCAACTCAGAAGCAACAGAGAAAGGAATTCTTGTAAGTACCAGAGCAATGATAAAAATGATATGCCACAAAGCATACGCGGTTTTGTTAAGGCAAAGTAGCGTATGCACACGGAAAATTACGTGCCAAGTCGCGTATGCATATTTGCATTGTATTGAGTGCTGGATTATCTATTTGATCCCGTCCACGAATACCATCAAAAGTTGAGTGGTTTTGGCTCATGGTATTGACAAAGGCTAAATCTATATAAGGAGAAGAAGATCATTATGCAAGAGGCGTCCAAGTGTCTGAGCTTTAATGAATACTTCACTCTGAAGTATATCTGTATGGAATGGGTAACAGTTTAATGATTGATCTGAATTAATAGTGCACCCATGAAGAAAATGATGATGAGGGATATCTAGATTTAAAATGTCTATGTATTTACTATATCTGATGATGGAATGTTTAGATCTATGATCTGGCGAATCTTTGCTGAAGTGAAGGATGAATTCTGAGTTGATTATCTGATCTGAAGAGCTGTAAAGTCCTGAAAATTTATAGATCTATACGCAGTTTCGCTTCAGGAAAAGTGCGTATTTACGCGGGTTGTCTTCATGAAAAGCGCGTATGGACAGTTAGGTTTTTCTGAAGAATGCACAGAGGTATACGCAGGTTGGTAAACATGAAAGTGTGTACACACGTGAATTCAGTGAATAAAAGTAGTGTATGATATTTGAATCATTGAAAGATCTGGGTTGAGGTTACATCTGAAATTTGGGTTATCTTTGATATTCTGGTTATAGTGGTCTCACTGTTCTGTTTGAAGCTATGGGCATAGTATGATTGTTGATAAGTGAAGGGTTGTGTTGAAGCTGTTTGATCCAGTTTGAAAATTGATGAAACGTGATCTACAGTGGTGCTGAGGGTTGAAGCCTTCAGTAAGGGGGTAGTAGCTCCCTTCCAGTGGTAACTGGTAAACGAGAGCAGGGGGTAGTGGCTCCCTTCCAGGAGAGGCTGGTAAACGAGAGAAGGGGGTAGTAGCTCCCTTCCAGGAGAGGCTGGTAAACGAGAGAAGGTTGTAGCCTTCTGCAGGTGGGTGCCTGCGTGCTGGTATGAGTTTGTGCCACTGCATGGTTGTAAGATGTTTTCTTTATATAATAAATATTGAAGACTGAGATGACGGTAGTGGTGGTTTTCTCCTGAATTGGGTTTCCACCTTAAATCCTGGTGTTCATGTGTGTTGATGATGTGTCATAATTTATTCTGTTCTTACTGCACCTGTTTACTGCTTACATAACATCTGATGAATGAATGATGCAATGATCTAAGTTAAGAATTAAGTGCATAATTAGATCTCTATGAATACGCAAGTTTCCTTGTGGTTATCTGCGTGTATACGCGAGTTTTGTTCAGTAAATTAGCGTATGGGTTTAAAAGAAAGAAAAAGTAAATAGTTTTCTGTCAGCACTAAATACTGATTCACCCCCCCTCTCAGTATTTTTCCCAACATTATGATGTGAAATTTCTTTTACAAGTTAATGACTCAACTCCAATGGTTATTTTGGATGTACCATTGGGTTTATAACATCATCATACCCCTGGAATGATTTTCATCACTCTGAAGATAGAACTAGGATTTCATTGACTTGACCTCATATGTTGGTGCCCTTAAGCTTCCCTGAGCTTCTCCTTGGAAAAAACTCCCTAGAAGTCCTTTTCTATCCTTGAAACCTCACCTATTGTCTCCAGAACACATTAGACTTCCAAAATAGACTTGTCATTTTCTCAAAATGAGCATTGGCTCCCCAATCTAGGCCTCCATCCACTAATGGCCCTAGGCTGCCTAAAACTTACTTGTGGCTCTTCGACCTTCAGAAGTCTTAAAATGGCTCTAAAAATTATTTCATTGGATTTAAAATGTCAAAAATAGTTAGAATAGACTATTCACTTGCAGAAATTGGCCTCCAGCTGCTCCGGTTTTGCCTCCAACACCCGGTGGCAACCCCTGGCTCTAGGGTCACTGAAAACTTCCCTGAAGCATCTCGGCTTACAGAAGTCCTCAAAAGCTTCTGAAAACTCCATAAATGGATTCAAAAGGCTCAAAATAGTTATAATAGACTACTGGTTTGCTGAGAAAGGATACTGGCTGCTCTGGATAGGCCTCATTCTCCTGTTGGCACTTGGTGGCCCTAGTAGCCCCTGGAACTTCTATGAAGAAAATCAGCCTTAAAAATTCCTCTAAATTCTCTAAAAACCACACCATTAGTTCCAAAATGTCTGAAACATCCAAAATTGACTATTGGATTCCTGAATAAGGCCTCTAGCTGCACTGGCTAGGACTCAAACTTTTGTTGGCCCATGGTCGCCCTAATGGCCCCTAAAACATCTCTGAAGCAAAAACCTGCTAAAAATTCTTCTGATGACTCTGAAACCTCACCAATGAGTCTAGAATGTCTGAGATAGTCGAAATTGACTATTCACACTCTAAGAATGGACGAATCTAGCTCAATATAGAGGCTATTCATTTTTTTCCAAGTGTTCCCTAAATTAGCTCCACTAAAAATGGAGCAACTTCACTTAACTGAATTTAAACTGGCCAAATCCCAAAATATTTAGTGGCACTCCTAAACTACCACCAATTTAACCATTAGGCTTAACTTTTTTGGGTAGGGGGTGTCCACATGTCGACCCCCAAACCTGTCGTTTAATGAAACTTCGTATTAAATTTTCGAGCGGAACTGGAGTGAAGGGCATAGTTCCGCTAACTATCGACCTAACCGTGGATTCTATGGAGTCATGTGACAAGATTCCAAATGTTGGAAGTTTCAAACAGTTGACATAGCGATGGGGATAATCCCTTGGCTCTTGGGCGAAGATCACGTGGGGAGGGGTTGGCCCTCGGGGCTGGCCCCTCCGAACCCCCAAACGCAAAACCTCCAAACTATATAATAAAACTACCCACCATGTTAGTTAAGAAAAAATGTGGTGGAGTCAGCAGAGGTGTGCGAGATCTCTACGGTAGGTCGCGCGATCGAACCTGCAGAGCCCCAAAAAAAAATTTATTCGAATTTCCTGGGCCATGTGGCAGCCTGTGATTGGCTCTCATACCACTCGACCTATATGATCATGCCATTTTTCAGCCTCTAACTGGACTGAAGGGAATATTTTGAGGAATATTCCCTGGAATTTTCTCTTTTTTGAATATTCAAAACCCAGTCAAACTTAGTCAAAAGCCAGAAATTGCAGTTTACTAGACTTTTCAAATCCCAATAACTTCTTCATACGGTGTCTATTTTTCGAACCATTTGCGGCACTGGAATCAAGAAAATGAGATCTATCCGATCGCTTAGGTTCAACACACTTTTGAACACTTTGAATTTTGAGCTATCACTTAGGTCCATCATCCAAATCTGATCATATGCTCCGGAATATAAAAGAGATGATCCCATTAAACCATAAACTGCGTTAAAACCACTTGAACCAGTATATATCTTCCTCCAAGTGAGAGCCACTTGTTAGTCCATTTTAGAATCCTATTTTTGATTCTATCAACCAACCATGTCCAGTCCAACACCCTGTAGGCACAATATTTCAATCTGAACCCCAAATAGGTGAAGCCTTCCATCAACTGCCTAGATTGGACCCCCATAAACTCATCTATAAAATTAATTTCATTTGGATCTCCATTCTCATATATCAAAAAATATTTCTCTTTTTTAGTGCGGAGACCCAAAGCAGCTCCAAAGCGAATGAGAATATGGTGGAGATATAACCTACTGTTTCTAAGGAACCTACCAAATACGAGTAAATCATCTACAAACAATGAATGAGTAATACAAACAGTAGGAGAGAAAGATATTCTTGAAAAATATCCCGCATGTTTAGCCATATTCATTAAATTGTTGAAACCTTCCATAATGAGAATGAAAATGAGGGGTGAAAGAGCACATCCATGTTTGAGTCCACGCCCAGCAACAAAGTATTTTGTAGGCAACCCGTTGATTAGAACAGCATACCTAACGGAAGAGATGCATGCCATGATCCATTTGATATTTGTCAATGATATGCCCACCTTAAGGAGAATAAGTCTTATGAAAGACCAATAAACAGTATCATATACCTTAAAAATATCAATCTTCATTATAAGCACCCATGTTTTTTTGCATGAATCGAGTGCATCACTTCTTGAGAAATAGCCATTGCATCATGAATAGATCAGCCCTTTAGGAATCCAAATTTTTCCTTAGATATGAAGGACGCTAGAACCCCTCTGATCATATTAGCTATAATTTTGGATGATATCTTATAGATTACATTGCATAAAGGTATCGGTCTAAACTCAGAGAAGGATTTGGGCATTGATGATTTAGGAATCAAGGCCCAGAAGGTAGAATTCATATCTCCATGTATAAAACCAGACCTATGAGCCTACTCAATGACAAGTAACAATTCATCTGCCAATAAATCAAAGAAGTAAATAAAAAATTATGCGGGCCAGCCATCCGGGCTGGGGCTCTTGTCATGGGAAAATGACTTTAAAACAACTTCAATCTCTGCTTTTGTGACTTCCTTCCCTAGAAATTCATTTGCCTCATGATAAAACATATGAGGCATATGTTAGAGAACCCATGTCTGGCTATGATGGTCAATATCCATATCTTCTTTATATAATTCCAAAAAATATTGATATGCCTCATGTTGAATCTCTCTAGTAGAATACTTCTTGGTTCCATTTGAAGCATCAAGATGCCAGATAGAATTTTCATTCTTTCGACCACTTGTAGTTTGGTGAAAGAATCTAGTATTAAGATCCCCCTCCTTAAGCCACTATATTCTACTTTTTAGTTTCCAAGTCGTTTCTTGGATTTTCAGAATTTCCATTATGCATTTTTCAAGGTCCTCCAAACAAATATATACATTAGCATCTGGCGAAACCCCCATCATGTTTTCATAAATTGTTTCCACCTCGGCCTTGAGCTCAAATAGTTCACACCGCAAATCCTCCTTTTTTTTCTTTTCCCACGACTTTACAAGAACTTTTAATCTACTGAGCTTTTCCGCAAGTTTTTTCCACCCACTTAACCCAACATAAGCCTCATCCTTCCTCTATAATTCTATGACCATATTATTGAAATGAGGGTCATTCAACCACACTCTATTGAACTTAAATGATAAACCAGTTTGTTTGGTCTCACAGCGCCAGGAAATAACCACTATCATATGGTCCGAAATTTTTGAAGAAATCACCTGAGACCTCATGTTTCCCAAAAGGCCAAACAGATTCTCCTTTATCACATCTCTGTCAAGACACTTCCTAATAAACTCCTCCCCCTGACGTCTATTAGTCCATGTCGAAACTATGGGTGAAGGCCGAACATCCATCAAACTATGATCACTGAAGATCCTACTAATATGATTGGCCAGCAAATCCTGACGATCCCTCTGCCCCCAAAATTCAATCGCATCCAGGGTAGAGATAAAATCACCAATAAAAATTAAATTTTCAACCATTAAATTCCTAGAGGATCTCATGCACTCCCAAAAGGAAACTTGGTTATAACAAGGAGCATATAGGTTTATAACATTAATCTTCATAGACATCCCTTTTATAGACCCCGAAATAAATATGCCACCAAAAAATTTAAAAGCCTGAAGTTTGAACAAAGAAGGGTTCCATAGGGCCAACAAACCATCAGCCTTTCCAACAGAATCAATACCGACAGCATACCAACCCGGACGGATGATTTAAAGTATACCAATTGATTTTGACTAGGAAAAAAGTGTTTCTTGTAGGAGAACCATGCATGGATGAATTTCGGATAAACCTGTTGTGTGAGCATCATTAGCATTCACCCTTCGACATCCATGAGAGAATTTGTTGTGAAGTCCCATATTTCTATGTCTCAGAGGGCATATACTTAATAAACTCCCTGTGTGATGGAAAATTAAGCACCAGAATGGGACATCCCAGTAATCCACCCGCTGCCTGTGTCTCCTCTGGCCCCAAAAAAGATTTCCACTTCCACAAGTATCCAGGAGATACGCTTATCGTTTGTGCCGAGAATTTTGCGATAGACATGCTTTGTTCAATCGATTGAATTCCCAATAGCATTCAAAGCTTTGAGAGTCCAAAATTAGAGAGGTAACCCAGTCAATTTAACTCACACCAGTTTAATTTTTGGGGACTCAATAACTGGGTTGAAGCCAAGGTACCATGGTAAGAGTTGCATGAAGCTTCTTCCCCGTACCCAAGTGCGACCAAGAATTTTTTGCATTCATCCTCATGCATAAAATGTACACTGAACTAGTTACGCATCATACTACTGACCTTTGGAATGTATCCCAGAATATGACTCTAGAAAATCTTAACCCACTTGACCATGTCCACGTCTCCCATATCAAAAAAGAGCCACCTACCTATCAGAGCCCTTTTTTGCAAGCTCGCCACTCGGCCCCATAAATAATCTACTCTAGAACAACTTCCTTAACCTCCTCGGCTGGCTTGTAGCAAGATTTTAACAGCCGACCATAACCTTTATTGTGTCCGCGAGAGCCATTTGATTTCTTACCAGATCCATAATTACTTTGTTGTTTTCCAAGCCCGCCAAAGGATTCAATATGTTGTTGATCAAAGGATTGTGCTATTAAGCCTTCATTCGAAGCAAACAGGTTTGTGTGATCCTTCTTAGAAACCAATGTGGCGACAATGAGAGCCTTGTTGGCCAATGTATCCGATGACAAGATGTCGTAAGAGTCTGCCATCATCTTCCTATACAGACCCATAGAAAAAAAAAATGGAATAGATTGATAACCCTCCACCCGAACAGCCTCAGAAAACCACCTCAGCAAGACAATGTGAGAATATTAAAAGACATCCAAATAGGATAGCCACCATCCATAAGAGGTAAGTCGTAAATAAATGCAGATGTCAGGTGGATCATGTAAAATCCCACCGACTCACAAATAGGTACTGCAAGCACAACAGATCCACCTAACCAATTTAGACCATTCTACACGAGAATAGAGCCAAAATGGCATATGCAGAGAATTTGTCAGAAGGAAATTAGTTTCCTTAAAGAGAGGCCGTCAGCCCTAGCCAAAACCGATATGGATAGAAAGAACCTGCGTCCAAATGAGCCTCGAAAAGTACCATAGTACCAAAACATTCATAAATAAAACGCCTCCCAACACCCACAAAATGGAAATATGGCGATGCAAGGACAGATAGACTTGTCAGGGGTATCGGGATCATTGAGATTGTGATATTACCAGTATTTTTGAATGTTCCCGCTCACCAGAAAAAAATAGCTTGCCGGAGGCAAGGTGGCGGAATTGGATAGACATCAGAAAAACCATAGAAATGTTCATACCAGCACTATCAAAACAACCTCTCAAACATGGCAGCAACAACAACAAACACAACCATAACAATGCCACCATCTAAAGCATAACTGAAAACCAAAGTCTTTACATGGCCTAGATATGATAAAAGAGTCCAACCATTTATTCCAGAGAGTAGACCATCTAGATTGATATGATGAAATTTTTTTTTCCGCTACCTTGTGTGTCTGGTGCAGGGGAAGCCTATTCCCACTGTTTTGCATTGGCCTTGACTGATAAATACTTTACATGCGTCTTTTACATTGCATGTAAAATGATAACAACAATAACACTCAGAGAAACAATCAACTCGACCTCATAGACTTTCATTGTCATATTGAAGACAAACAAACTATATCCCAAAACTGCATCTCACCGTTCCTCTTACCATATCCCAACTCAAGATGTTGTTCCATCACCCGACAAACCATTACATCTAGTTGTTTTCAAATTTTGGCTTGTTGATGTCAATTTCACGCTTGCAAGGAAATTCAAAGAGGAAATCTTGTTTTGGAGGAGAATTTTTATTAAGAGACAGGTATGTTAAAATAACCCTAAGAGAATCCACCTAATCTTCCAATCTAGAAATTATTTGCTAGGGAGTCAAAATTTGCTTAGCATGTTCAAATTGTGCATAATACATTAAGCATAATTTGACCTACAGGTAATAATTAGTTTTTTACAAAGCTTCATGAGAAAAGAGGCAATGGGAACAGGGGCTAGTGATAGAAGAAGAATAAAAATTCGAGTCTAAGTTCATGTTGATATGTCGACTAGGAGGTTGCATGCAACAAGATTCACAAAGGGGGGATCCCGACCACCCTTCATGGAGAGAATCCCTCATCCAGTTGAAAACTGAAGAATTCGAGCATTACCAACTTTGCTTGGGAGACAATGAGACCTTTGCACCAGAATTCCCACGAAATTGAGTGTCGATCCCACAGATTCATTGAACTTATAATGAGAGATTAATACCAGAACTGAATATCTTCGTAGAGCTTCCCACAAAAAGTACACCTAGATGCCACAATGAAATTCCAAGGAAGATCATTTGCCAAATATGTGAACGAAAAAGGCGGTGGAACTATATAAAAAACTTATTCAGGAGAGAATGAGATCAAATCTTGAAGAGTGGTGAATTTAGCATCCATCTGATTGTCCATCCACACAATTATAATCATATTACAATTAATTTCACTTACATTGCTACGAAAGAAGCTCATCATAGTTTTATGTGGAAGGTGTTTTTGAAGAATAGGCAGAAGAAATTTGTAATTCCAAGCATGCGAAGAGGATAGGACTTCTATTGCATGGCAGAGAGGTGCATGAGATGACACATTAGGGAATTTTCTTACATTAGCAGATAGACCTATTGTAGTGATGTCAGGATATTTATGGAGAATATAAACTATGACATATTGAAATGGAAAGTGAATTTAAGGGGAGAAGGGAAGACAAGGGAGATGGGGAACGAAGGATGGAATTAGAACATGGAAAAAAATAATCAAATAGGGGGACCTAAGGTGAATACATAAAAATAAATTCATTTCTAATTAAGGAAATGGGAAGGAAAAATTCAAATCATTGATTTCAAGTAAATTTGGTTTTTCCATGGAGCAAGCTCTGCCTGGTGGAGATTCAGCTTCCATATTGTGATTTCTGAGAATATGAAAGATCCCTTGAGAATGGAATCATGCAGTCAGATCTCTTATTATGTGAAGAACCTGAGCTAGGGAGTTATCTTTAGGGGTGCCATCCTTGACGATATATTGGATTGTGACTAGTGAATCATGTAAAACAATAATATCTTGAAAACCTTTGTTAATTGCAATGAAGAGTCCTTGAAGAAGACCATACATCTCAGCCTATTTATTAGTTTTCCTTCTTAGGCCTGAATCATACTTACTTTCAATTTATCCATCGATATTGACTAAAATCCACCCCCCCCCCTCCTGCCACCCATTTCCTAGCTCTTATATTAATCCACCCTCCTGCCACCCCTTTCCTAGGTCTTATATTAATCCCCCCTCATCACTAAATTTTGTGCCCTCAAACCCCATTTAATTCCACCCCCACCCCCCTCCCCCCACCTCCATTTAATTTTTCCTTCTTTTCCTAATCCTATGTCAATAAATCTTCATTTCTAATCCTGTATCAATTATCTTATTATTTATTTTAAATGTCTATTATGCAATTAATCTAACTTAATCTTATATTTTTATAAAATTTCCTATTATTATTTGATTAATTTTCTATTTTTTCAATTAATTTATATTTTATCTTCCAATTAATTTTCTATTTTTTCAATTAATTTCTATTTAATCTTCCAATTAATTTTCTAATTTTAAATCATCCCTTTCAATCCTATTAATTTGAAATTATTTTCAATTCGTCTATTATTAACTCAATTTTTTCCTTCCCCTTTGACTTCTATATTTCTATCATTTATTTTGAATGTTTGAATTCCTAACAATCCTCTAACGGTCCACTCCTAACATTCCTTTAACAAACCTCTCCTTTCCATGCACTTATATAATATTTTTGTACTTTTTTCTAATCATCTTGATTCATTTGGTCCCTCGGGATGGGTAAAATTTCCGCACGAAACATTGGAAACATTCCTCACACGTATCACACAACAAACACATCGAGATATATTATTACTAAAAAAAAATTAATAAAAATATATTAAAAAAATATTGAATGTGTAAATTTATTGACCCCCATGCTCATGATAAAAATGGTATACAATTTTTTTTCTCTCTCTCTCTCTCTCACATATATAAAATGTTTATACTTAATATTAATTTCTCAAATTATTTTGATATTTACTATTAGTCAGCTAAATCATGCTCAGATCACATGAATATCTTTGCGGATCTCTATTGAATCTTGAACAATGGTGAATATTAGTGATCCCAGGAAGAAGTCAATATTTTTTGTAGGAATGGTTGTAGGTTTAGTGATCTCTTCTTTAGTTTTGTATAGTTCCATGCTGAAATCCAAGTCAATTCTTTTGATAGTTCAAGAAGTTCCTTCCTTAAATGTTCCTTTGAAAGGGGAATCAGTTAGCTATGAGAATTTTGTTTTGGGTCAAGGTTTAGTCTACAGGTTTAATGGGTTTTGGTTGTGTTTGATTGATCTTCACAAATGGATCTCTGAGCCTTGGAAAAATCTCTCGATAGATGATCTAAATTTTATCCTACGTATTAGGGTTTTTTTGTTCAATTTTTCAAAAATGTTGATGATAAGAAGGTTATTTTTGTTGCAAGCCATGGTTTTGGGGGAGTTTTTGTCTCTTCAAGCACCCTTGGTTGTTTGGAAAAATACTGAGGGGGGGGGGGGGGGGGTGAATCATTATTTAAAATGCACAATAATAATTTCCTTTTCTGAAATCTGTATGCGACTTTACTGAAACCAACTTCTATATGTACGCAACTGTTATAAAAGAAACTAGTGTATGCTTAGTAAACTTGTAAAAAAACTAATTCTTTATCTATTTAACTTAACCAGAATGTCAAAGATTCATTAGGTATTTGATAAGAAGTAAGCATGTGCATTAATAACAGAATAAAGAAACACACATGAACACCATGATTTAAGTTGGAAACCCAATGTGGGAGAAAACCAATGTTTTTGTCCTCTCAGTCTTCAATCTTATTAATATCAAATAACTTCTTAAATTCATGTACTGGAGCAGACTCATGCCAGTACACAAGCACCCACCTGTTGAAGGCTACAACCTTCACTCGTTCTCCAGCTCCTACTGGAAGGGAGCTCCAACCCCTTGATCTCATTTACCAGCAACCACTGGAAGGGAGCTTCAACCCCCTTGAGTTGATCACCAACCACTACTGGCAGGAAGCTTCAACTTCCTTACAGAAGGCCCCAACCCTCATCACCATCTATGGACCACATTTCATAAATTTTCACACTGGATCCACCTTATTTAATACATTAGAGCTTGTAGATCAACTAAATAAAACACTTACATAAATTGACCAGTACATTGAGATCATTGTAAGCAAAACACATAACTTAACTCATAGTACTACATCAATACACAGAATAAACTGCAACCCTGATCATTCATATGCCAAATTATATACGCAACTTCACTTAAGGAAACTCGCGCGTATACGCGTTTTTCTGTTGAGCAACCTGCGTATAGATCTTAATATACTAGAAAAATGTTATTATGAATCATCCATAACATTTACTAAAGTTATTATGAACATATATTGTTAACTTACGGAACCCTCATACAATTAGCAACATCAATGGTCTTTTAAATCAATCATGTAACCAAACTCAACTTCATCATTCAACTATCTACTTCAGACATTATCCTTCAACCCAGATCAACACAAAGACTTCATTGACAGACAACAGAGATACAGTAGCATTGATCATGTTCATCAGTATTTTATACACAGAAACCCTTCCTTTATGTACGTGACTTTGATGAAGCGAACCCACGTGTATATGCGACTTTACCGAGACCTACTTACGTACATATCTACAATTTTTTTAGCTAAAATTGCACAGCTCTTCAAAAATTCAGAAAGACCTAGATCATAATATTCAGAGACCAAAACATAAATTAATACTTAGATCTAGTCAATCCATGAGCAGATCATAAAATGCAAAGTCATTTCAGGTCTTATGGTCATGATCCATCATTGTATTCATCGATGCATAATTATTTCATATCTATATGTCAATTATGGCCCTTACAATGAAAATATACTTCAAATTGAAATATTCATCAAAACCCCTTTCACATGCACACCTTAACACTTTGATCTTCTCCTCCTTATATAGCTTTAACCTAAGCCAATACCATGAGCCAAAACCACACTAGTGCCATATGTAATCTTAGATGGGATAAAATAATTATTACTGCACTCAATATTGTGGGCTAATACCATGGTAAATATCCTTAGTATTATTAAATTAGTGCTCCAGCATGTACACAACTTTTCTTCTTTGTACCTGCGTGTATACGCGACTTGGCCTTGGCGAACCTACGTATATTTCTTCAAATATTCACCTTTACCAAACTTCTGATTATGACCTGCAAAAATTTGACCCATCATTCTATCATTCCGTTCCATAATTTTGTCACCTTTGAACTCATCCAGTTACCATATACTTGTTCTCCTACAAGTGGGTTTCCATCAAGGACAACACATGCATCATACTGCCAACAATATCCCCCTTTGGACTTGATGGAAACCATGTTGGCGTTTGATCACCACAACCTGTTAAATACATGTTAGACACATCAACATAAGCATTATTCAAATACCAAGATACTCTCCCCCTTTGGCAACAAGGGAAAAGGGCAGACCAATGTTGAATACAAGAGCTTTGTAGATCTTATTTGTCCTATACTAACCATGCTCCCCCTGAGCACATGCTGAATCTTCAGAAATGTTTTCAATGAAGTACATGACTTTATAACTCAATTGAGTAGGACCTTTCCTATCACCAATGACTCATACATACATCACTGACCCAACCAAGTGGGATTACATATTTGACTCATCCATCCAACCAAGGGGGTTTACATATTTGACACAACCACCCAACTAAGTGGGATTACATATTTGACATGACCTTAAAAGTCCATATATGACTGAATGTGACAAACTTTACATCATAGGTCTCAACATGACCTTTACATCATATTAGATATATGAATTTTATAACCAAGACCAAAAGACCTAAATAGTAAGAGATCATTTAACATAATCCAGCAACCATAATGGCAACAATGCAATATAATCTGCAAGGCTAATGCTCCCCCTGAACCTGTGCTACCTATTCATTATCAACGACTCACTCATCAAATCATCTTCATAAATTAGATATATATCAATGAGAAAATCATAAATCAATACCATATCAGTAGACTATACCCATCAACACTAGACCAATCAAATTAGAATTGTAAGCACCATGTCAGAGTTTGTTCTTGATTTTGTCCCACTATTTTTCTATCAGAGAAAAGCATATGCAATTGTCTGCAAAGAAACTCGCATATATACGTGATTATACTTCACGAAACCCGCATACAGAAAGCAACCTTCTAAATTTTCACCTGTAGATTGAGCATACTAGATTAACAACATAGTGAGGCAGAGACAACTCCCAGTTTCTATCTGAGATATTCAAATTCTTCTCTGGGGAGAGGTTTAGTAAATATATCAGCAACTTGTTCTTTGGAGGGAACATACTCCAATTTAACCTTTTTCTCAAGCACTTGTTCTCGTAGAAAGTGACACTTAATAGGAATATTCTTGGTTTTTTAGTGCATAGTAGGATTTTTAGAAATACTAATAGCACTTATATTATCACATAGGATGGATATGGGTGGAGGACATTCAATTTGAAAATCTTGTAATTCCAGCATCATCCAGAGAAGTTGTGTGCAACAAGATGCAACAACCACATATTCTACTTCCATTGTAGATAAGGCAATGGAACTTTGTTTCTTTCTAAACCAAGATAACAATCGAGACCCCATATAAAATGCACCTCCACTAGTGCTTTTTCGGTCATCAACATTTCCAGCCTAGTCCGCATTTATGTAAGCATGAAGAGTAAGATCTGTGTCTTTAGGATACCATAGACCAAAGCCTTGGATTCCTTGGAGATATTTGAATATTCTCTTTATTGCTTGAAGATGTGATTCCTTTGGATTGGCTTGGAAAGTCCAACAATCCCAACTGCATGCATGATATCTAGTCTAGTACCTATTAGATAAAGCAAACTTCCAATCATAGACATGTACTCTGGTTGGTTTACTATGGGAGAATTATCATGAAAGTTGAGGCTACATCCTGTCATCATTGGATTACATACATGTTTGTAGTCTTCCATCCCATACTTCTTCAAAAAAAAATTGGTATATTTTTTTCATGAGAGAAATATGTCATATTTTACTTGTTACACTTGTAAACCAAGAAAATATGGTGGTTCCCCAATTAAAGACATTTCAAATTCTTGCTGCATAACAGAAGCAAATTTTTAACTCATAGATTCTTCATTACTCCCAAAGATGATGTCATCAACATAAACAACAATAATTAGAAGCTTATCATCCTCAATTTTTGTGTACAAGTTGTTGTCTACATATCCTTTTTTGAAGCCTTGTTGTTGAAGATACTTGTCTAGATGATAATACCATGCTCGTGGAGCTTGTTTTATCCCATATAAAGCCTTTTTAAGTTTGCATACAAGGTTTTCATCACCCCCCAAAATGAATCCTTCTGGTTGTTCAATATATACTTCTTCTTCTAGATCTCCATGAAGGAAAGAATATTTTACATCCACTTGATAAACTTTGAAATGTTGAAAACTTGAAAATACAAGAAACATTCTTATGGCTTCAAGTCTAGCTACTAGTACAAATGTTTCTTCAAAGTCTATACCTTCTTGTTGAGCATAACCTTTACAAAAAAGTCTAGCTTTGTTTCTAATCGTTTCTCCATTTTCATTCAACTTATTTTTGAATATCCATTTTGTCACAATAACATTTTTATCATGAGGCCTTCGAACCAATTCCTAAGTATTATTATTTTCAATTTGATCAAGTTCTTCATCCATGGCCTTAACCCAACATTCATATTTACTAGCTTGATTTACATTTTGTTTTTCAATGGTGGATAATAAAGCTAGATAACTAGGAGATCCTACAACGTTTCTTCTTGTTTGTACACAAGATTCCTTTTCTCCTAGAATTTGAGTTTCTGGATGATTCTTTTGGACATACCTGGAAGGAGCCTTTTCTTTATCTGATGTGCCTTCATCTTCTGCTTCATTAGTTTTTTCTTCTATATCATTGAGATTTGATGTGGGAAATAATTCATCATCATCATCCTCTTTTGTTGTTGTTACCTTTTTGGGAACTGTGCATGCTTCATCAATCACAACATCAATACATTCAACAATTTTCCGAAGTCCCTTATTGTAGCATTTGTATCCTTTACTTCTATATGAGTAACCAAGAAGTATTCCTTCATCTCCTCTAGCTTCAAACTTACCAAGTTTTTCATCATTATTTTTTATGAAACATTTTCTTCCAAAAACTCTAAAATGATTTACAGTGGGAGGCTTACCATACCAGAGTTCATAAGGAGTTTTATCACTATTCAAAAGAACATGAGCCTTGTTGAGAATATTTACTGCGGTATGTGCAGCTTCACCCCAGAAGGTGTCAGGAGTTCTAGACTCATCAAGCATAGCACGAGCCATTTGTTGAAATTTTGTATTCATTCTTTCTGCCACACCATTTTGTTGAGGAGTTCTGGCTATAGAAAATTGTCTTTTATGACATGTTATTCACATAAATCAAAGAATTCACCTAATATGCATTCTCCTCCTCGGTCAGATCTGAGGCACTTGATTTTTATATATAATTTATTTTCAACTAATGCTTTGAAGACCTTAAATTTATCAAATGCTTCATCTTTGTGTTTCAATAAATTGATAAAGCACATTCTAGAAAAATCATCAATGAATAAGATATAGTATTGTTCTCCACGAGGTGACTTTTTCCTTGCAAGTCCACACAAATCAGTATGTATAGTCCAAGAGGCTTACTTGTTGATCCTTCTTTGGCATTGAATTGAACTGTGGTCTGTTTACCGAATTGACATGACTTGCATATGGTACTTTCTGGTAGGGTGAAGTTGGGTAGATCATGAACAACTTTGAGCCTACTTGATTTTCTTATTTGAGACAAGCTTAGATGTCCCAACCTTCTGTGCCATAACCAATTTTCCCATGCTTTGCCTAGGTAACATTGTTCTTGGCCACCTTTCAATATATACGGATTTCTCGGGGTTCTTGTTCCTTTTATTATGGTCTTTCATGTGCCAAGTTCACGAACCATGCATTCTTTGATCGAAATACCACATCATTTCCTTGGTCACATATTTGGCTAACACTCAACAAGTTATGCTTTAATCCATTAACATACATAACATTACCAGCTTTAACCTTTTATTTTATAAAAACAAATCCCTTACCCTTAATGACAAACAGGGGAGTCATTTCCAAAAGTGACATTATTTTCTTTCTCTAATGCATTGTATGAAATGAGTTTATCATTATCACCTGTCATGTGTTTTGAACATCTAATATCAATGTAGCATTGATTTTCTTGTCCTTTTTCAAATAATTCTATTCCACGGCTTTCATATTGTAAGTCCTTCTTTTTCCATACCTTAGAAATTGTTTATATTTGCTCCTTTTGATATGTTGGTTTTGCATTCAGATTCCTCATGTCAAAATTTATTGAAAAATGAGCATTCAATTTCATATTTTAGAGGAGAGAAATTGTTATAGGTATTCTTCTTGATTCCTGTCTCATTCCTTTGTTGTCTTGCTTCTCTAGTCATAATGGTTTTCTATGCAACACATTGAGCGGCTTTGGGAAGAAAATTATGACATGAGAAACATTGTCCATTAAAGAGGAAATTTTTGTGATCATAGAACCTTATAGTGTTTTTTACCTTTTGACTGATGTTTTTGTTATTTTTCATCCTTGAATTAGAGTGAACATGATTTACCTTTGAAGTGTCTTTATTCTTCTGCTAAATATTGAAACTTTTTTTATTGGATTTTGATGCATTTAGATAGCTTCCGGTTGTGGCTGAGTATTTTTCTATCTATGATGTTTCACCAATTTATCAAAGACCTATCTTCATAAGAGGAAAGCGTTGAACCTTGATAATTTCATCTAAGGTTTCAGATCCTTTAGAAAATCTAATATTTAGAGTTTTTTATTTTCTGAAGTTCCTTTCTTAGACTTACTATTTCACATTCTAACTTCTCATCATGCTTCTCCTTTTCTATGACTTGGTTATTTAGAGCATATATGGCTACTTTGATTTCTTCCAAGCATATTTTAAGTTGAGTAATTTCTTCAAAGAAATCTTTTCTTCTGCATCATCCACAAATTTGTCACTACACTCACTAGCACTTCTTTCAAATGCCATGAGAAGTTTAAGATCTTGATTAGATTCTCCTTCTTCACTATTTGACAAGCCATCACTATCTTCATGAGTATAATAACTTTTCCTATTGTCAAATTGTTTCCTATTTCCTTTTGAAATATACTTTCCCTTGTCATGGTTGTTTGTATAAGGACATTTAACAGCATAATGACCAACTCTACCACAAGAAAAACATTTGAAAGGAAGCTTACCTCTGAACCTTCGAGTACCAAGTTGAAGTTTCTTTACAAACATTACCTCATCTTCTTCTGATACATACCCTAATTCCTTGTGTTCTTCCTTTTCCTTTCCTTTTGCAGTAGCTTTAAATGCGACTTCTCTAACTTCTGAGGGACCCCCTTTTCTCATTTCAAAAGAAATTAGGATCTTGTGAAGTTGAAAACAATAAGAGTTTGTAGATCCTGCTTCTCTTCAATGGAAGACACTTTTGACTCAAATTTAGGAGTTAGGAATCTTAATATTTTCTCTGCTAAAGTTATGTCTTTTATGTCTTCACCCAAATATCTCATATGATTTACAATCTCATCTTGACGTAGAAAGAAACTTTCAATACTTTCATCATTATGCATTCTGAAATTTTCATATTAAATTTTGAGAGTTTGGAGTTTAGCACTTTTTACCTTGTTATCACCTTCATAGCTTAGGATGATTTTATCCCATATTTCCTTTGTTGTATTTAACTACATAACTTTGAAAAATTATGATTCAGTCAGGCTTCCCAATAATGCATTGACAACTTTCACATTGGTTTCATATGTCTTCTTTGTTGTTGCACATGTGGGAATTGAGGTTGGATATTGGTAACCTCCTTCAACAATTTCCCAAACATTTGCTCCAAGAGACTAAATATAGGATCTTGCTCTTGTCTTCCAGAATATTAAATTATTTCCGTTGAAGAGTGGTGGTCTGATAGATGTTATTCTGTATTGATTTCTCGTCTTGGTAGATATTCCATCAAGTTATCAAGCTTCTTCTGAAGGACCTGCTTTGAAACCAATTTTTGGGAAAAATACAAAGAAGGGGGCGAGGTGAATCAATATTTAAAACTTAAAATAATTTATTTTCTAAAATATGTACATGAATTTACTAAACCCAACTCGCGTATGTACATGACTGTTATAAAAGAAACTAGTGTATGCTTACTAAACTTGTAAAACATCTAATTCTTTATCTCTTTAACTTAACCATAATGTAAGAGGTTCATCAGGTATTTGATAAGCAGTAAGCATGTGCATTAAGACAGAATAAAACATCACACATAAGCAACACACATGAACAAGAGGATTTAAGGTGGAAACCTAATGTGGGATAAAATCATCGTTGTTGTCGTCTCAGTATTCAATCTTATTAATATCAAAAATTTGTTACATTCATGTCCTTTTTACCTTTTTATCACCTTCATAGCTTAGGATTATTTTGTCCCATATTTCCTTTGTTGTATTTAACTACATAACTTTGACAAATTATGATTTGGTCAGGCTTCCCAATATTGCATTGACAACTTTCGCATTGGTTTCATATGTCTTCTTTGTTACTTCACCTATGGGAATTGAGGCTGGATATTGATAACCTGCTTCAAAAATTGCCTAAAAATTTTCTCCAAGAGACTGAATATAGGATCTTGTTCTTGTCTTTCAAAATATTAAATTATTTTCGTTGAGGAGTGGTGGTTTGATAGATGTTGTTTCATCTTGATTGCTCATCTTGGAAGATCTTCCTTCAAGTGATCAAGCTTCTTCTGAAGGACCTGCTCTGAAACCAATTTTTGGGAAAAATACTGAGAGGGAAGCGAGGTGAATCAATATTTAAAACTTACAATAATAATTTTATTTTATGAAATATGTACACGACTTTACTAAACCCAACTCGCGTATGTACTCGACTATTATAAAAGAAACTAGTGTATGCTTACTAAACTTGTAAAACATCTAATTCTTTATCTCTTTAACTTAACCAGAACGTAAGAGATTCATCAGGTATTTGATAAGTAGTAAACATGTGCATTAAGAATAGAATAAAGCATCACAAATAAGCAACACACATGAACATGAGGATTTAAGGTGGAAAATTAATGTGGGAGAAAACAATCATTTTTGTCGTCTCAGTCTTCAATCTTACTAATATCAAAAATTTGTTACATTCATGTAATGGTGTAGACTCATGACAGTATGCAGGCACCCACCTGTTGAAGGCTACAACCTTCACTTGTTCTCCAGCACCTATTGGAAGGGAGCTCCAACCCCCTGATCTCATTTACCAGCAACCAATGGAAGGAAGCTTCAACCCCCTTGATCCGATCACCAAATACTATTGAAAGGAAGCTTCAACTTCCTTAATAAAGGCTGCAACCCTCACCACCATCTATGGACCATGTTTTATAAATTTTCACATTGGATCAACCTGCTTTAATACATTACGACTTGTAGATCAACTGAAGCAAACACTTACATAAATAAACTAGAATAGTGAGATCATTGTAACCATAACACAGAACTGAAATCATAGTAGTACATCAATACACAGAATAAAATGCAACCCAGATCATTCATATGCCAAATAATATACGCAACTTCACTTAAGCAAACTCGCATGTATACATTTTTTTCTATTGAGAAACCTACATATATATTTTAATATACCAAAAAACTATTATTATGAATCAGCCACAAAGTTGACTAGAGTTATTCTAAACATATATTGTTAGCTTGCAAAACCCTCATATAATTAGCAGCATCAATGATATTTTTAATCAGTCATGTAACCAAATTCAACTTCATCGTTCAACCATATCTACTTCAGACATTATCATTCAACCTAGATCAGCATGAAGACATCATTGATAGAAAACAGAGATATAGCAGCACTGATCAGGTTAATCAGACTTTTATACACAAAAACCCTTCCTTTTTGCATGTGACTTTGATGAAGCGAACCCCTGTGTATACGTGACTTTACCGAGACCGACCTGCATACAAATTTGCAATTTTTTGACCTAAAATTGCACAATTCTTCAGAACTTCAAAAATACCAAGATAAAAATATTTAGAGATAAAAACATGTGTCAATACTTAGATCTAGTCAACCCATGAGCAAATCATACAATGCAAAGTCATTTCAGGTCTCATGATCCTGATCCATCATTGTATTCATCGGTGCATAATTATTTCAGATCTATATGTCAATTATGGCCCTTACAATGAAAATATACTTCAGATTGAAATATTCATCAAAACCATTTTACATGCACACCTTAACACTTTTATATTCTCCTCCTTATATATCTTGAACCTTAGCCAATACCATGAGCCAAAACCACACTAGTGTCATTGGTAATCTTGGATGGGATCAAATAATCATTATTGCACTCAATATCATGGGCTAATACCATGGTAAATATCCTTGGTATTATTAAATTAGTGTGCCAACATGTACGTTACTTTTCTTCTTTGTACCGGTGTGTATACGTGACTTGGCCTTGACAAGCACGTGTATACTTCTTCAAATATTCACCTTTACCAAACTTCTGATTCTGACCTGCAAACCTATGACCCATCATTCTGTCATTTTGTTCCATCATTCTATCACCTTTGAACTCATCCAGTTACCATATACTTGTTCTGCTACAAGTGGTTTGCCATCAAGGAAAACACATGCATCATACTTCCAACATTGTTCTCCCACCAGGGAAAATTTTAAGGATGAATTTTTTTTCTTAAAGTTTAGAAACCTTATCGAATCTCATAAGTCTATAATATGCAATCTCTAAAATTTTTGGTGATATTTTTGTAAAAATATTTAAAATTCTAATAATTTTATATAGTCTATACATAAAATTTTGGCGATTTTTAAAGTAAAATAATTTTATATTATAAAATTTGGGTGAGTCATTTTCAGAAAAAATGGAAATTAGCAAAAAAAGTTTTGGAAAAACCATGGAAAATTAGCCCACCTACGAATATTAGCCCCTAAAATTTTCCCTACTCCAACCTTTTGTCTGGTTACGACATCAATCTCCATGAATCCAGTTTTGGTAAGGATTCTGAACCCCCCCCCCACATCTTTGGAATATCCCATAATTATCCTCTATTAGGAATGAATTAGAAAAAATTTATTGTTCTATCCCAAAAATTGGAATTTTTTTAAGACTACTTATGCTCAAATATGTGTGGAGATATATTTCAATAAGGATTTTCCTACTGAGATTAATTTTATGGCTCCGTTGGAATAATTTTTCATTGATGTCAAAGGGAGAATGGGATTTTGATATGATGATAATATGGTTGCAAAAATTCAATGAATTTGGATGCATGTCCACCTCGATTGATAAGCCTCATAAAACCATTTCATGTGATAGGTTGCATGCCTTAAGGGTCATATTGGCTGAAGAAATATTGAAGGTTAAGCATTGATGACCTAAATGAATGGCTTCATGCCCCAAGAATCCATAGTTTCAAAGGTTTATCATTTCCCTTAGAAGAAGGTATAATTTGTAATCAATATGCTCGTGTCTAAGTATCCAAGAAAGGATCCATTTTGAAAGCAAATCAATATTTCTATAAATTCTAATCCTCCTACTTCAAGTCGGAATTAATTAGTTCAAGTCATATCTAGTGAATAGATGTGTCTTTTTAAGGTTTAAGTCGGCCCCAAATTAGGGCTCCCTAAAACAATATTTATCCACTAGCCTTTGGAATTCTAGGGGAAATAATTCAGTGATTCATCTGAGATTCCAGGATTAGTGTGAGACAAAAAATCTGAGGCCTTGTGCTTAAACGAAAATCTGAAGAAAGGAAGATGTTTTTGTTCTTATCTTTGTTTTTAGTTTAAGGTTTTTGGTGATATTTTGATTTGAATTTGAATTTTATCAGTAGAGCTATACTTGGACACCTTGTAGTAGTAATCAAAATTCCTTTTGAAGAGCATAATTCGGCTAGGAATTAGAAGAATGTTGGTCTCTCTACAACTCAAGGTTTTTTCCTCTTTTAGGCCTATAGCAGACCAAGATTCGGCCCCTCTTTGTGAATTTAGTACCTGTGGAGAAATAGACTCTAAGGCATGCAAAATTCAGCCCTCTTTTGTGGCCTTTGATATCTCATCTTGAGGCAGAATATTTCCCCCCTAATACAAAGAGAAGAAATTTTTTTTTGAGTTGGTGTTTTGAGAAATTATTGAAGCATTCTTGTGGTCATATTTATAGCATAATTAAAGTTATTTTAATGTTGTTGTAATTGGGCCATTGTCCCTAATACAAGATTCCAAGAAGATTTTATTATCTTTTATTATATTGGGAGACAGGGTGGTTCTAGGGAAGGAAGTTGTAGATTCCTTTAGGAGGTTTTCACCTCGTTCTAGTAGGAGCTAGTAAATCTTATGGTTTTAGCCCTTCCAGTTGTAGTTGGTAAACCGGAAGTTGTAGCTTCCTTTGTAACATATATGTGTGTGTGTGTGTGTGTGTATGTGTGTATAATATATATATATATATAATTTTCATTTGATGTGATGTTATTGGTTAATAATTTTGATACTTAAATTTTTGAAATTTAAAAATACTAATTCACTCCACCTCTCAATATTTCCAACAATTGGTATCAAAGTAGGTTACCCTCTATTAGTCTAATCACTGGAGGAAAATTGTGAGCAGATATGGAAATGGAATGCATCTCTTCAAGAACAAATTTGATGTTTTATGGAAATGATTATCCACTATGGATAAATTGCATGGAAACCTACTTGAAGGCTTTAGGAGTGGATTTTTGGCTCTCCATCATAAATGGTTACAAAGTTCCTAAAAATCCTCTAGCTGATCCTAATGAGAAGAAGATGTTTAGCTGCAATTCAAAATCTCTTCATACCATCATGGGTGGTTTTTCAAGAACAGACAAATACAAGGTGATGATTTGTACCATAGTGAAATAAGTTTGGGATAAACTTAAAACTTTGTATGAAGGTGATGATAAATTCAAGTAGGTCAAACTTCAAAAGTATAGAACTCAGTTTGAAAATATGAAAAATGGATGAAAAGAAGATGTTGCAACTTACTTACTCATAATAGATGAAGCTATCAACTCCATAATAGGATAGGAGAAAAACTTGAATATCCTTTGGTCGTACAAAAGATCTTGAGATAACCTCCCTTGAAATACTATGCCAAATTATTTTCCATAGAAGAAAACAAGGACTTGACCAAGATGACAATGGAAGGATTGCATAGAATTCTTACAAAATATAAAATGAGAATAGATACATAATATAGACCATCAAATAGAGAAGAAGATTTTAAATTCATAAGGAATACAAGAAACAAAGAGCTCAAGGTCAAAGGAACTTCAGATGATGATTCAAACATAGAAGAAGAAAATTTCACCGGGAAGCTAAAAAGGGTAACCAAAAAACACAAAATTAAGCTACCCTTTAAATGCTTTGAATGTGGTGGAATAGGTCATTATGCTAAGATATGTCCTTTTAAGGAAAATAAAAGTTTCCATAACAAAAATATTTATTCCAAAGAAGACAACAACTATTCAGATGAAGGTGATACAAAATAACTAGATGCAAGAGAAGTCCTTTTCATAACCTAATAAAATCATGATAGTGATCATGATGACAAAGAGGTCAATGATTCAGATGACGAAGAAGAAAATATGAGAATAGATTTTTTTTGGGGACTTAGAAAAGATTCAAAGACCGAATAGGAAGATGAATATTTTCAAGAAACGTTCAAGAATAATGAAAAGGAAAATGCCTTGCTTAGAAATAAAAATATAGAATTGAGAAACTTTCTTGAAAAGTATGATGAGGAAATTGTATCTTTAAAAGTTCACCTTGAAGAACAAAAGGAATTGAGGAAGTGATGAAGAACAATGAAGAAGAGTGTAAGAAGATTGAAGAGGAAGTTGTAATATTGAAAGTTGAAGTTAATAAGCTTAACAAGAACTTGAACATATTGAACTATTATTGGATAACATTCTTGGTTGTAAAAGGTCTCCAAGAGATAAAACGGGTCTTGGTTATGAAGGCACACCTTCAAGCAAGGAATTAACAATCTCTAAGCCTTTAAAGGAATAAATTAAAACGAAATTTGGAAATTTTTCTACTTCAAGAAGCTCTTCCGTCATTCCCAAGAAAATCCAAAATCAACAATGGTTTGAACCTCCTATAAGGAAAGACAACTTCATAAGGTCACCCTACTCTTTGAGGTATGAAAATATTTTTCTTGGTCACTGTTACTCCTGCAAAAATTTTGGGCATAATTCAATCCGTTGTAAAATAAATACAAGAATCATGATTGATAATGGAAGGAACAAATCAATAAATGATGATGTTTCTATCAATAGAAACTACAATCCATTTGAACCACTATTGAATCATAATATTGTGTGCTACAAATGCAATAATATTGATCACAAGGCATGATATTGCAGGCTTGAAAATTCTCCAATCATAACAACATAACAACCATCTATGAAATGGGAATGTAAAAATAAGGAACATTGCAACTTAGCATTGAACGTTGAAGGTAAAGAAGATTAATGGTACATAAATATTGGATGCTCAACACATATGAATGGAGATCAAAACAAATTGATTAACTTAAAATTAAAGGGTAGTAATGTTGCATTTGGAGATATTTATTTTGTCAATATACTTGGAAAAGGTGTGGAAAGCCTTGGAATCAAACATATGAACGCACAAAATGTTTCTCTAGTTAAGTATTTGAATCACAATGTTCTTCGGTGTTGGAAAGATGTGTGATCAAGCCTTATAATATCTTATTTTACTCTCAAAAATGTGAAATCAAAGAAGAAGACTAAATAAGATTAGTTTCAACAACCACAAGAAGACCAAACAATATATTCTTTCTAGACTAAGTATAGCGAAAGAAATTTATATCCAAGCAAAATATTTGTGAGAAAAAACAAAAAAGAAAAGGATAAGAAGATAAAATTCATGTTGAGTGCCATAAGTTCAGGGGGAGCAACCGCAAAGATATAAGTCACCATTTTCCATTGATTTCAAATGGGGAGAGAAAAGGAAGTGCATAATGAAGAAAAATGAAGCAAACCAAGGAGACAAGGGGAGCATGAGTGTTGACATCAATTAAAAGTGGGAATATTGCTGGAAGAATTTGTCATCAATGTCAAAAGGAGAATGGGATTTTGATATGATGATGATACAATTGGAAAAATTCAATGACTTTGAATGCATGTCCACTTATATTAATAGCTATCATCAAACCATTTCATGTGATAAGTTGCAAGCCTTATGGGTCATCCTGGTTGAACAAATATTGAAGGTTAATGATTGATTCCCCAAATGAATGGGTTCATTCCCCAAGAATCCATAGTTTCAAAGGTTCAACATTTCCCTTAAAAGAAGTACTAATTTGTAATCAATCTTCCCATGTCCAAGTATCCATGAAAGCAGTCATTATGAAAAATAAATTTAATATTTGTATAAAATCTAATCCTCCTATTTCAATTTGGCCCTAATTGGTTCAAGTCGGCTCTAGTGAATAGACGTGTCTTTTTAAGGTTTAGTTCGGCCCCAAATAAGGGCTCCCTCAAATAGTATTTATATACCAACCATTGTAATTATAGGCGCAAGAATTTGGTGATTCATCTAAGATTCAAGGAGGAGTGTGAGATACAATACCTGAGGCCTTGTGCTTAAAATAAAATCTAAAGAAAGGTAGATGATTTTTTTTTCATATTTTTTTTTCGCTTAATGTTTTGGTTATGGGTTTTTGGCAATATTTTTATCTACATTTGTCTAGGCATTGGAGGAAATTAGACCTCTCTACATCTCACAGTTTCATCCTCTTTTAGGCTTGAAATAGACCAAAATTTGTCCCCTCTCTGTGAATTCCAGCCCTGTGGATAAAAATACTTTGAGGCTTGCAAAATTCAACCGTAAGGCCATAATTTCAGCCCTCTTTAGTGGCCTTTGATATCTTGGCCTGAGGCAAGAGATTCATTCCCCTAAGATAGAGGCAATAAATAGTTTTTTCAGTTGTGTTTTGACCTTACCTTGGAGCAGATTTGATACATATCTGAAGGAATTCCTCAATTAGATTTTGGATTAGACTTTGACCTTAGATAAAATTTTGAAGTGCATTTGTGAAGTAGACTTGGAGTATTCAAGAACACTTTTATTTGAGAAAAATCAACACCACTAGAAGCAAACTTGAAGTTCCTTGAAGCATAATTGTTGAAGTAAACCTGAAGACACTTTTGTAGCATTCTTGAAGGCACCTTAAAGTAGTTTTTGAAGGTATTCTTGAGCATACATTGCAGAATATTTTTGTGGAGACCTTATAGCCCTTCTTGAAGCTAACTTTTGGACCATACTTTGAATAATCCTTGAAGCATGCTAGAGCATTTGATGCAAATATTGAAGGCCTTTTAAAACATATTTTTGCAGCAATTATTGAAGGATTCTTGTGGTAATCTTTGTAGTAGAACTTAAGTTATTTGAGTGTTGTTGTAATTGGGATATTTTCCCTAGTACAAGAGCCTAAGAATGTCTTATTTTATATTTTATTCTATAGGGTAGAGGGTGGTGCTAGGGAAGGAAAGTGTAGCTTACTTCAACATTTTTTATCCTCCTTCGAGTAGGAGTTGGTAAATATTGGGGTTGTAGCTTCCTTTAATACAACCCACCCAAATATTTACCAAATCCTACTGGAAGGAGGATAAAAAATGTTGAAGTAAGCTACAACCCCAATATATAGATATATATACATACATACATACATATATATATATATATATATATATATATATATATATATATATTGTGTGTGTGTGTGTGTGTGTTCATTTGGTGTGATTTTATTGGTTAATAGTTTTGATACTTAAATTGTTGAAATTTACGAAATATTGATTCACCCCCCCTCTCAGTATTTCCAATAGGCTCCAGAATATGACTGGGTTTGAAAGATCGATTATGAAAATGTTTCACTTTGATGTATATCATGTTATGAGACTGAGCATGTAATGAAAAATTGACCCAAGCATTTGCAAAACAACAAAGTATGGATGAATAATTGGAGGCCCAAATGGTGGGAAAGAACTCACAGTGAGAATTATATGATATACAAAGAAGAAGAACCTCGGGATAAGAAAGAAGTAGAAGATAAACAGGAAGAAGATATTGTCAAAGAAATTGCATCAAATCTATAAAAAACCAATCAGGAAAAAATGAATTTTAGTGAGGAGCCTCCAGATTCAGTGACAATGCTAACGTAGCGAACACACGTGAAAGATGGATCTCGTCCTAAATCCACAAGGAATAATGTTGGAAAAGTAATGTCTTGGGTAGATCAGGAAGATAAGGAATATCACAAAAATAACAATGCTCACTCATCGAAGAGTGAGCCATCGAAATTAGAAGAAAATATGGTTTGGATTCAAGTTGGGAAGAAGGGAAAAACTATTTTGCCAAGGAAAACAAGAAGCTAGTCAAAATCAAATCAAAAGGTAGTGAAAAATGGAATGTAAATATATTTGGATATTGGGATTTTTTTGGCAAATTTGTAGCTTGAAACTGACTCAAATTTTTGTATATGGGGTACTCGCCTGAGGGTTTGAATTGAGCCTCTGGGCCCAATCTCAAACTTGTAAGGAAGATGAGTAATTTTGAATATGTAAAAGTTTTGGCCTTGTAACCAAATTAATTTTTAATTCAAATATTTACCCATATATATATATATATATATATATATATATATATATATATATATATATAAAGCTAATATATGTATAAATGTTATTTGTTTAAAAATTAATTTTGTATGGGTTAACCACCTCATCATTCCTTTCATATAATTACTTTAATGTATTTTTTATTTATATTAATATAAAAAAATTAAAAAAAAATATTTATATCTGAATGTGGGTTTCTGTGAGTAGTATTATTTAGAAAATTTCTTCAATATCCATCAAGACCTGAAAGCCTTCCAAAAAGACGAAAAAATAGCATGCGCAAAAATAGACTAGAAAAATTGCGCAAGTCATGTTAAATAGGTCAAAAACCGATTTTACCCAAAATTCATGATTTTGTCAAGGAATTTAAATTTTTGACTTGCAAAGAAGTGCATTGGAACATAAGTATGGATGGAGATAGATCCATTTTAACTGTCAAGTGTCATGGTGACAAATTGGTGCGTAATAGATTGCCCCCTAAAGTGCGAAGTCTGGAAATTCATTAAAATATTGAAGCACTTTATCATGCCAAATATTGGATTAGCGACAATGGTTGGAAACCTGCAATGAACATTTAAGGATTACAATGAAAATATATATAATCATCACTGAGGTAGGCATTCCCATACTTAGAGTAAATTTGACTCGATGAACAAGTACAAAAATAGCCTAGAATTATATCAGTGGTAGACACGATATGGATGCAACCATCTGTTATGAATATTTCTACCTAATCATGAATACATAACTCCTCGCAACCTGGATGGATGGAACTAGATCCAGGGTCTTAGTCTCCATCTCTTCATTCGTAGTACGAATCTAACCATGTGAACAGAATGTGTTGAAGTCTAACACGAAATATACCACTTGATTACTAGTCAATGATTTGAATCATTAACAAGTGCGAGGGAAATAGCCAATAATGTCATTGGTTCTCAAGGTACTCTTGGTACAATCTATGAAGTGTGATTAGGTGATTTGTAGTCGAACACTCATAGAATCACTTGATCAAAGGTCAATGTTGAGAACATGTCTTCGAAGGCAAGAAACCTGCCATTAAGGCATGAAGGCCTCAAGGTACTAAAAAGGGTTTCAAGATCAACTTCCTAGATAATGGGATGAAGTTGATAGAAAGCGATTTGTCACAAGAGGGCCTACGATATGAAACTTCATGTCAAATAGAAGATTTTTTTTGCAAGGACTGACTTAGAGATGGTTGACGCGAATGAGGGCTAATATTTTCAAAGGAACATGAATTGAGGTTGAACTTCTCTTAAACACATGATGACACAAAAATTGACTTGGCGGCATTTGACTCAACAATAATACCCAAAACCAGTTGAAGAATTTCAATGAAGTTCGATTAACTGTAAGACAAATGGATTACCCAACCCAAACATAAATGTGACAGAGTGTCATGTTCAAGAGCAACATAATGCCTTTGAATGAATGAAAAAAGGAATAACTTTTCCCAGTTTCCCCCCACCATTACTAGCAAGTACCTCTTTATTTCTTTCAAGCTTGAGGAGGATAACATTTTCTTGTCATGTAAGCTCATCCTTTGGATGAGTCCTCCGAAGTATTTTTTACGAACCCTAACAAGAAGTGGTTTGGTCCCGTCATAATTGATGAGTCTTGCACTGTTTAATTTTACGAGCCCAGTGTAGGGTTAACTTGATGTCGTTTTCATGTTTAAAGAGTTTGAAAAGACACAAAAAGAAAAATAATTTAGTTCTTTCAATGCATATTTTTAATGAGTGTGGGGAAATTAAAACTCGATGTTTTTCATTTTTAAGGAGTCAGAATAAAAACATAAGTGAACTCCACAGTGTTTTTTTTTGTAAATTTAGTCCCTCAAGCTCGAAAAATAATAAAATAATGTAGGAGAGAACTCTATTGACCACGCTTAGTCAACGTATACATTTTTTATAAATAGTATGGTTCAATCCGTAAAAGGGGTAAACTTATATTGAATAAATGACTACTCATTTATTTTTACGAGTTTGAATAGTCAAGTACTTGGAAATATTTTCATGTTTAGAGAGTTTGAAAAGGGCTTAGAAGAGAAGTCTATGGTTTCATTTCTTCGTATTTTTAAAGAGTATGAAAAAGTGATAAAAGTTTACTCATAGTCAAAATGATCCATTTTTACATCGTAATCTGTTTTATGCACATAAAACTCGATAAATCATCATAACTACTCAAAAATATGGTTAAAAACATCAAAATTTGACTTTTAAAAGGTTAAAAGTATATAAAAATAATATTTTATTCACCAAAAACCTCTAAAAAATAAAAAAGTAACTCATTTTCCCCATTTAAGTTTTTTTACCAGTTTGAGAGCTAGAAAAAAGAGTTTTTACCACGAAACTTCAGAGGCTGATTTCGGGTAAACTAGTGGATCAATCAACGAATTGTTTCTTCCAAGTAATATATCTCTTCCATGTCTTTCTTTTCAACTGTTTAAAATTCCATTTTAGGCTTTAGTTTGATTTTTTGGGGAGGTTGTATTTTAAAAAATCCACCCACGGGGCTGCATAGTTTCCCTTCATCGAGGTCGCACACCCTGATAATTTTTTACACCCTACAATACATGATTTGCGAAGTTTTTTACCTAAAATACTGTGAAAATGCGCTCTACTTGTAAAATAAAACCCACGCAAGCACCGAAGGCTTTTGAAAATATATAGAAACAACCCCAAAATATGCCAAATTTCTCTCAATCAAATTTTTGACACTCTTAAATTGTCAATTTCAGGACTCTTGCGCAACAATGTTAGATTGGAGAGAGAGAGAGAGAGAGATAACATGAAACTCATGATGCGGAAGTGATGGATGACCTGGCAACTCTGTGAGTTCTAAAAAAATTTGGTCTCTACAACTTTTGGGCCATTCCGGGGATGAAAGCTCAAGTAGAGCTCATGACATGGTTAGTGAGGGCCTGAGATATACGGAGCAATGTTTTGTCATAGGTGATCACTGCCTCACTATTGTTTCTAATGACATATATTTTTTTATTGGGATTATCATAAAGGACGTGAAATTTCTTTATTTGGCCAGAGACCAGGTGTGGAACTAACTACTTCATACCTGAGGTGATATTTTTTCCCTAACTCAATGCTTAAGTATGCGCAGATAGATATTAAAACTATCCAATGAATTTATTTGAGGACTATCGCTTTCACAATCACTAGGCCGTGTGGTAATGTAGTACCTCACATGGTCACAAAGGCCCAGATGCAGATTACAGTTGAGTGTTCGAAGTCCACCATTTTTAACTGGTGTGAGGGAGTGGTTGTCAATATGAAAGGAAAACTTAACAGAGTAAAGGGGGGAAAACTGAAAAACTTTGGTTACGATGTCATTCTTATTTCATTTTCCCTATAGAGGATTCTACTCCTCATCCCACAACAACATTTTGTTGATCTAGCAGGACCTAGAGATCCATGCATTTTATAATGGGTTTCATTGATGGCACCCCATGGTGGCGATGGTGGCCCGATTGTGAGGTATAATCCTCAGTGTTTTGTGTTGATGAGAAACAAAATTTTCATGATCGAAGACTTCCCATTGCAGGGATGGAATACAGGGGCGATATAGATATACCACTCCTGGCTGGAATGAAATGGAGGGATATAGGTAAAAATTTCTCATTTTGATATTTTATGATTTTAAATTTTTATTTTTTTTCAACATCCAAAAATAATTATCGAAATGTCGATGCAAATGTAAGCCTAGCTCAACCAGCATGGTTACGACGATTTGACAGGCGAGGAGACCAGCTTGTAGCAACTATATTACCACATTTAGATTCAGCAAAGGCTTTGACCAATTTGGAGCACAACTTGGAGAGGACTACTATAAATAGCCCAGAGACTGGGACTGATGATTTTCCTCTCTGGTACCAAAGACACGTGGTTGGAGTTTCGGGACCGATCAGGTGATTATTGCCTCGAGTGGCTCACGCCAAAGTTTTCTACCATGATCATCAACATGGATAGTTGATAGTCATTTTAGGGCTACATTTTTGTTTTATATTGGCATGTTCGGATAATAAAGGCCACATATCCCTATGTCTTTGGATGATATTTTTGTAACACACTCTTTACAAATTGTTTTACCTAATGATAACTACTACTTTTATTCTCAGAGTATCTTGTTCAATATGGATGAAATATTTTTTTATTTTCAAATGTTGCAAATGTATATTTAACACTTGATTGGCCAATGCATCAGCTAATGTGTTTAAATTTCTTGAAATGTGTTGATATTCGATATAATCAATCTGCCTTTCCAAGAGACGGACCCGTAAAAACATTCTTAACATGGATGGACTTCTAACTGTATAGACATTGTTTAAATGTAATACAATGAGTTTTGAATCTAACCTAACCATCAAATATCCAATAGACATGGCATCAGATAATAGTTCAATGATTACACTATATTATGTTATGTTGTTTGTTGTTTAACCGAGGCATATCCCATGAATAGAAACTAACTCATTAGTGGGTGAATAGATGACCCAAGTTGCGGAAGATAAATTTTGAGTACTATGACTAGCACCATCAGCGAAACCAATGTAAGCTTGAGGGAACGTCGACATATGAAAATCAAGAGTAATAAAGATAAGCAGGAAAAGTAGTAGAAGAACCCAAAAAATGTAAATCAACATCACACACTCATAAAAATATAAGTAATGTACAAAAATATCTCCACGTGATAAATTACGCATAGTATATCTTCATATAGAGACCATTTCTAGGCTCTCCTAAAGAGAAACCGTCATAATCAACTAATTCATAGGCCCCTTTAGCTAGTACACATTTGACAATGTAAGGACCATGCTACATTGGTTCAAATTTACCAGTGCCTAGTTTATCATGTGCTTGATCATAGACCAAGAATAGGTCACCTTACGAATAAATGCGAGGATTAACGTTTCAATTCATACTGAGCCTTAACATGTTTCTTATGAGCCTCACTAGATAGTGCAATGTTACGGTAAGTTTCATCTTGTTGTGTCAATTATAAAAAATGGTCTTCCTCTGCAGAGGTAGCTGGTAACAACTCAATGGCTAGTTTTAATGATGTAATTTCACATTCAATTGGTAAAACTAACTCCAAATTGTAAATGAGTTGGAAGTGAGTAAAACTAGTGGATGTTTTAGCAGAGGTATAGTATGCACATAAGGTTGTAAAAAGCATGGTATGCCAATTGCATTTATGAGTGCTGACAATCTGTTTGATCATGTTGGTCAAAAATTTGTTCACAACTTCAACTTGTTCATTTCATTGTGGATAATAAGGAGTAGAGTTGTCATGGCACAAGCCAAGATGGGCAGAAATCTCAGTCATCATAAAATTTCAAAAATAGCTACCATGGTCCGTAATGATGGCATGGGGTACGCCAAACCTAGAAATCACATGATTGAATATGAAAATAGTTGCGGTTACACCATCGTATTTGAATATATGCATCATCTTAACCCATTTTGTAAAATAATCTACCGCAAGAATAATATACCCATGCCCCCCAGTCGAGTGAGGGTACATGTAATGAAATCAATGCCCCATTTTTCAAATGGACCGACAACTATGATTAGGTGAAGAGGAGTTGGAGGAGCACACATATTACGATCGAAAATTTCACAATTATGGCACTTTCTAACCACAATTATACAATATTTAAAGAGTGATGGCCAGAAATAGCCAGTGCGCAATATCTTTTGGGTAGTGGCATACCCAGACACATGACCACCACAAGCTCGAGAATGGCAGTCATTTAAGGCCTTCTCTATTTCATCATGTGTTAAACAGTGTCAAAAGATAGAATTAGCACCATGACGATAAAGGGTATCGCCAACAATAGTATCTTGCTAGGATTGTTATCAGATTCTACGATGATCAGTTCATGACAATTCAAGCCGAAAAGTTTGAGTTTGAAGATATATAATGATATCTCCACACCAAGGGTCGAGAGTAGTGAGGAGAAATAGGGATTCATTAAGAAGATGATCTTTTTTCGTCGTTTCATATTTAGTATAGGGAACATCACGTAATAATTCAACAAAGAACAACGATTTCTTAGATTTAGATCTTTCAAATTCCAATCAAACTCTTGGAGTATAACAATACATTTATATTATTTCCCCCCTAGAAATGTTTTAGTCAAAATGTACATCATAGGGTTTCAATCAGAGGTCACGGTTGTTTTGTGTAAAAGTATGTAGTGACAAAAATTTTGTACAGCTTGAACTACTTCCAAGGCCAATTTCTCCACATGTGCATATTTGATTACGATTGGTGTGATATTCCTACTCAAATAGTAAATCACATGTTTAGTATCAGATTGATTTTCCTGAACTAACACCATTCCTATGGTGGCATGAGTTGTAGCTAAATACAAAAATTAGTCTCGATGATAATCAGGTGGATGCAGTAATGGTGCATGGGTCAACGCATTTTTCAGTGCATCAAAATATTTTACAACAATCTCGTCCCAAGTGAATGGAACACCCCTTTTAAAAAGTCGATTAAAACCTATAGTTAGCTCAGAGTAGTTAGGAATAAATCTGCGTTAAAAAAAAATTACTTTGCATACTTTGTATTTGGCAAATATTGGAAGGAGGAGGTATATTGAAAACAGCCTTTACCTTAAGTGGATCGACACGAATGCCTTCCTTTGAAACAACAAATCCTAATAACTGTCCTGACTATACACAAAATACACACTTATGTGGATTCAAACGAATATTGTAATTCCTACATCGAATGAAGATAATTTTCAAATGCATAGGATGATCTTGTCATCTCAACAAATGAGTTGGTAAGTCATCTAAGTAGGGTTGCACAATATGCTTGATATCGTGAAATGCGTAAGACATGTCCTTTCGAAAAGTAGCTCCGACGTTCTTCAATCCAAATGATAATTTATGATAGGAAAAGGTTCCCCATGGACAGATGAACATAGTTTTGGGTTGATCGACAATGAGTATGTTTATCTGATTATATCCAGAAAATTCATCCATAAATGAAAATATTTTGTTTCCAGCACAATCATCGACAATTTGGTCAATGTAAGGGATAGGGTAATTGTCCTTTGGACAATCTTTATTAATGCCCCTATAACCGACACGTACTCGAATAGTCCCATGTTTCTTTTTCACTGGAACAATGTTGGATACCCAATCAGTTAAGGGAGTAGGGTAAATAAAACCTGCTCTAAGTAAATTTCCAAACTCAACCTTAATAGGAGTGGCTTTCCATGGATGAACTGGATGTAATATTTGTCTAACATACTTAGCATCCGGCTATGCCTTAATTTCATGAATCATAATACTAGGATCAATTCCAAGAATTTCCTCATAGGATCAGACGAAAATGTCACGGAATTCCTCAAATAGGGCCTTATACGTGTTGATTTCGTCAAGAGAGCACGAAGTGCCTAAATGAATGTTTTCAGTAATTCTATGTTTAACTCAAATATCAATGGGTATTGTAGTAGATATGTTTCCTAAATTCATTTCTGAATTCGAATGAAGGATAGACATTGGGAATTGAGTGCTATCGACAATTTCAATCGAAAATATGGATGAAAAATCATTCTCGATTTTATCAAGTTCATGTAGAAAGGATAAACGATGATGATAATCATTCCATGTAAATTCTTACAAAGTCAAAATTTCCAAAATATTCTCATCAATTGGAAAAATTTGATTGAAAGGATCAGGAAAATATATCGGTGTTAAATGTGACAAATGAGAATAGTTATCACTGTTAGTATTCACTTGATCAATGTCAATTGATGATGGGCTAGAAAGAGATTGAACTGCCAGGTAAGCTAATTCAAAGGGGCTTAAGGGCATATCATTGTCATATATGGCCAACTCAGACTCTGAAGGCACAATCCAAGGATCAAACGATGGAATTGTGCTTGATGTGATCATGTTAACATGGGAAACATTATGGGGAAAATTAGGTGGAGGCATAATAAAATTTTCCATAAGAGATGAATCCTTGAGGAGACCTAGCCCAACATATTCATATGGAGTAAACAACTTTCCAACAAAATGGATGCTACTTGTAGAGGCAAGGTCCGAAGTATAGTAAGATAGCTAGTTGACTTTGAAAATCCTCCCTTTGTGTGGAAACATTATCATTCGAAAAAAATTATGAGACTACAGTTGACATCGCATAAGACCAACTTCATCTAAGTAAAAGGTTATAGTCAAGTTGAGCATCAACAACCTCAACTTCAACTGCAACAATTTTACCTTCTATCTATATAAGTAGATCATTAAGAATCCCATATGGGTGGAAACCTCTTCCATCAAAGGATTCTAAAGTCTCAGGGGATTTATTGATTGTTGGAGAACCAATGGCTTTCCAAAAAGCAATAGACATAATATATGTAGATGCTCCTTCATCAATTACCATGTGAAAAACCCGCATGATCTTAACGAAAACTGGTATTTATAATGTCATTTGACGTGGAATTATAGGTACATAATTGTATAGATCAAAGATAATTAGATTAGAATCTTGAGGGTCAATAGCTCCTATCATCAACAAAAGTAATTTCCATTGTGATGGACAATTTTTAAGCACTTCAAGGGTCGGCATTGTTGAAGGTGAGATAGCCAGATCTTCAACAATGTTGTAATTCTGAGCAGCTCATGCATGTGGGTTTAAAGTTGACTTTCAAAGAAAACCTTAAGGAGGCGATCAAATCACCATGTCATAATTAGGTATCTCGATCAGTAATGGTTTCGAAGGAAGAGGAATTGACGTGGAATCTTGATTGGGTGAACCAACATTGTTTCCATTTACACGACCCTTAGATCTGTAATCTTGATATCTCGTAGCAACCTGTAGTATCCCAAATGGGAACATGCAGCAATACTAACAGTCATGCATTAAAATAACATAGTTCATCTAAAACATAGCAGGAGACCAAAAAAAATGTTCTTCAATAGTATTTACAGTAGCAATATAGATGTATAATGAGGCCCATAAGATGCATAGCTGGAAATACAAGACATAAACAGAAGAAATCCCCTCAAAAGAGGTGTTGCAACCACATATATGGACTGAAACTGCCTTGACAGAGTTATTTTATTAGGCTGCAAACTGATGTTGATTACATGTCAGATCTAGAGCAGATCTGTGCATAAAAGATCATATCCATGCACTAGAAAGGCTCCTCTTTCAGTTCCCCTTGGGGTTTTGAGCATTACACCAAGTAAAAGCAGTAGATTTGAGATCTAAGAATGCAAATCTGCAGAAATATTCAAAGATTTAGGAGTATTCAGAAGCATGCAGATCAAATCTAAAATATGCAATGTATAGATCTCCTCCAATGGATCTCAAAGTGAAGGGCAGATCCCCAACACTCAGAAACCAGCTCTCCAAATGGTGCACCCAAACTCCCTACAACAACACCTACAGGAATAATGCAGATCTGGAATAGAAACTGCACTGTAGGGTATAGATAACAGTTGGCCACATGCCAAGATCAAGAAATAATTCCCAGTCACTCCAATACACTTCCCTCAATAATGAAGAAGACTCCACTAAAAAAGGCCACTGAAATGTCCTAGATCTGAATAGATCTAGCTTCCACTTGTTGCGGCTTGCAAAGACAACCAAACCCTCAACAGGATCTGAGTTGTAGCTGAAAGGAGAAGCTTGGCCTCAAGCTAGACAGTGGACTATTCAATACAAGACTCTCCCAAGAGCTACTCAATGGGAAGAGGTGGAATTTCTAAACAGGAAATTCCAATGCTAAACAGCATTTGCAATCTAGGCTAAACAGCCAAAGAAAGCTATATGGTCTAAACATACAATATATAAAAATAGCATATCTTCAACAACCTTTACATGCTGCCACCCCCTTCCTTATATAGATTAAGAGATTGTAAACCCTAAACCACCTTCAATCAAATCTTCTCTTTCACACAATCCATCTCCTTCTAGAACTATGTTGTACCTCATTGATGGCCTCTTCCTTCTAGATAGTGCTATAGATTTGGTCAAGATTGACCCAGTCAAAATATCCAGCCCCTTTCACACCTAAGGGTGCTTGTTTACATAGCCAAGATTTATCCTTTTTCACATTGGCATTGATTTATTCTTTATTAGGAGTTTGATGAACCTCCTTTACACATTTATTCTTTAAGCAAAGAAGTAAAAACAAAAGTGGATATTCCAATTAGCATAGGACTAATTAGGAATATTACAGTCCTCCCCTCCAAAATGTTGCTTGTCCTCAAGCAACTTACAAGGACATTGCAAAATCTCTAATGGATTTGTCTCCTCCCAAGAATACAAGTTTGCCTTTGGTGAATAAGCCAAATAGCTTTCATTATGAAGAAGTGGGAGATACATAGAAGGAATCATATGATGTCCATTGGCCTCTTTAAGGCATGAGAGATGATAAATGTATGGTGCTTCAACCACCATGAGAAACTCCAATCTCCATGCTATCATCCAAACAAAGTGAGTCATCCTTGGTAGCTCATAGAAACAATCATCAATCCCCTCCTTATGCAATGTATAGGGGCTACATGGCTGGAAATGAGAGGTAATATTGTTCAACTTACGTTGTCTCTCTCTCTATTTATGATAAGTGTGGAGTTGTTGATCCTTGGTTGCAATAATATAGTCCTCATGAAGCCAAAAGATACTTGGAACCTCATGATTCCCTTCATTGATTCTAGGGACCTTTCTTGCCCAATATTCCATGCATATAGTGAATGAAGTATCATCACCATATGTGCTCCAAAAGAAACATGGACTAAGTGTCATATGATGTATTGGATGGTGACAATAGTCCCTCCATTGAGACCAGTGTTGTTCTTCCTCTTGCTGCCTCAAAACATAGTACAATAAGTGGCCACCCAACCACCTTCTTATTGCCATAAGCTTCTCCAAAGCTTGGAGATAGTAGAGTATAATCAGTGTTGGCTGAATATGATTCAAGAAACACATGTCTTGCCAAAAATTCCCCCATGTGAGAGGCTTCTCCCAAAGACATAAGTCAAACATATGGCTTCTTGCATAAGGAAACAAAAGATATAGTATAGCAGCCATATGATGTTCCATCCTCCTCTTGAAGCATGAATAAATATGGGAAGTTTCATTCCCAATGGTCACATCCAACCAATGTGTCATTCCTCCAATCATGTTCCCAACAAAGATAAGAGCATCATCGTCATCATGGGGAATCAAAACCAGCAATACATAAACAATTAAATGCAATGATGGAGGTGGTTCATAGTCCCACAAGTGAAACCAGCACAGTAGATCTCCTGACTGCATCAGATCTAGATGTGGTAAGTGGTTTTCCCACCACTTACTTGCTGCCCATATCATCTCACCATCGCTGAAATTGGGAGATATATTTGGTTCCTTAGGAAAGCACCCATCATGCTGCAAAATCTCTTTTTTCTCACCAAGGGAGTGGCCATATTCAGAAATAGTTTTGGCCCAAAGTTGGCCATGAAGTTTATACGGTATAACACTCTTCTTAGGAGTCATGGCCTACATATACATAGTAAAGAATGCATAGAATCAAAAAATAAAACATGATTTACATAAGTATGCTCTTCACCAATAGTCCTCCTCAAACAAATGGAGTGGTGCATAGATCTATTCCCTTCCTCAAGAAGAGAAAGAGATGGCTGAATTAACTCTTCCATAGAGTTAATTTTTTGCTTCATCTCCATATGGTACATGCATCTTTGACAATGCTGATATAGTTCTCCTTCAAAGCCCTCCCAATAGTAGCTCCTCAAGATGATGTTGTTGAGCTTCATAGAATATGTGTGGCTGAAACAGAACTCTTCATAGGCTTCTTCTAGTAACTTCTCCTTGAGCTTGGAGGCTCTAGATAAGAAGATCCTACCATGATCATAGATGACTCCATCTTGGACTAAATAGCCCTCATCTTGTAGCTAGTCATCACATTAGGGGAATTTTGAGGTCTAAAATGGGCCTCCTAAGAAAAATGTACAACCAAAATAAACTTTATAAGAACCAATAGGATTCAAGATGATGATGTCAACCATGGGGGATGATTCATCATTTTTTTAAGTAAAATGGTAAAAAGATAAAAAAATAATAAAATAATAAAGCTACTTTTTCAACTCGTATTTTCAACTTATCTCCCAAAGTTTTTACTCAAATTTCGAGTGGGAGTACTCGTTGGATGTAAAATTTAATTCCTCATCCAAGGAGTACCCATGTTACATACTTTCGATGGACCCTGATATGTGAAAAATGAGAAATACATGAAAACACGTGATTGCAAACACGTATTTCATGTGTTTCTCATTTTTCATGTAGCATGGTCCATCGAAAATATGCAACATGGGTACTCCTTAGATGAGGAATTAAATTTTGCATCCAACGAGTACTCCCGCTTGACATTTGAGTAAAAACTTTGGGACATAAGTTGAAAATACAAGTTGAAAACATAGTTTTTTTCTTTTTTCCCTCTAAAATTTGATGATGTCATCAAGACTTATTTTATTGTTTACACTACTATTTTATAATTTCCTTAGGAGGCCCATTTTAGACCTCAAACTTCCCCTAATGAGAATCATGCATGTGTGAATATCCTTGGAATATTCCACCAATGGTTAGGATTTCCAATATGGATCTAATCTCCCCAACCATGACAGCATTGTAGAAATCTGAACTGAAGCTTCTGTCATATCATGGTTTTCCTCTTTGACATGTTGAATTCCAAAGTCAGATGTTGGAGTAAAGTTACTCCATCTTTGTTGCCCCTCTTGCAGCTAATCTTTCTCAAGACAAGATTGAAGTTCATGGAAGTCAACCTTCTTTTGAAAGATCTCTTTCTTCCAAAACTTAGATAGTTTGGCCCATCCATACAAGAGTGTTGGTACCCTCTTTTCATATTCACGAATCTTCCTTATGTGTAGAGATATCATTTGTTGCCCCAAGACTATGAAGTTCCCATTTGACATTATGCTAATGTCATCATATATCTCTGAATCATTTTCCAACGCAGATAACTGAGTGGTACATGGCATTTTCCAACTCATAGAGTTGATCATCTCTCCTTGGAACCCATCAATGGTTCTCAGCACTGTGCTAGCTTCTCCCAAGGCTCCTTCCTTAGCCAAATATGTCACTGGTGCATTAAGTTGAGAGAACACTTTGTTCTTCTTCCAATCATGGGGTCTCCCTAGTGGAATTCCTCCATGTAAAGAGACATCAAGATCTTAAGTAGATTGTATGAATGAGTGGACTGATGTGTCCCTCCCTTTTCTGCATTGTTCAGTCTCCTTCTCATGAATAGAAACCCCTTGAAACAAACAAGGGTGCATGCTCCTCGTCATTGGATGTTGATCCATCCTTCCTCCTCCTTCCTGGAGCAAGGTGTTATTTCCCAATACTACTGTCACATGATGCTCCTTGGGAACCATTTGCAAATATGCAAAAGCTTCTTCCCTTGAAGCAGTAACTTCATTCTCATCCCCATGTGGTGATGGTTCCTCTTCTGAAGTGACAACGTTGTTACTACCCTCTTATTCTTTCTTCTCACCAGTATTTTAGAATACCTCATTATCAATGAGAGACCTTAGATCTTGGTCTTCCCTTGAAAGAGGAATCTTCATGACTTTCCTTTGAGAAGAAATCTCTTCATGCAATGGGGATCTTGCCTTTGGCAAAGTATCACACAAGTTTTTACCCCCTTCAATAGAAATTTGAAGTGGAGTTGGCATAACAGATCTTTCCAACTCATGCAATGGTTTTGCATGCTCATGCTTTGCTAGCTCAATCAAAGATGTTTCACTTTGTTTTACATCAAATCTCTTCACTAATATCCTAGTGAATCTTGCATAAGTAGATATATTTGCATTCTTCAATTAAAATGATTCAAATAACCACCAAGCATAAGCTTTACCTTTAAGATGCAGCACTACTACTTTAAGATCTTCCTTTTCTGAAACTTGATGTAGATCCAAATATGACTCTAGCTGATCTATCCATTCCTTGACTGTGCATGTGGAGGATCCATCAAAATTTGGCAACAAGAATCTACCTCTTCTCCTTCTATTGTACTTGCTGGATCTCCTTTCCTCCTTGAGCTGGAAGAATTCTTGGAAGCTTAATTTCTCCTTGATTTTCCAAGATTTAGATTCATACTCCTGAAGATAATCACTCAAAGTCTCCTCCTTTGGTGCATCTTCTTCCTCCATCTCTCTTGTAGTAAATTTGGGCATAAAATAACATTGTAGATCTGATTGTATAGCTGAGTGCTTTCACATATAAGATGAAGAACTGGGACTTTATTCATGTAAATATCTTCTTGAGGGACCTTCATGGCTTGCCCTCTTCATTTATTTGATTTCTCCTTTAAGCTCATGTAGAGTTTGCAACAGAGTTTTTGAGAATCTTCCCCTTTCATTCTTCCAGATAAAGGGGTTTTATCCTCATCTTCTTTTTCTTCAGTGTAATAAAACTTCTTCTTCTGTCTTTCCCTTTCTTGAAAATACATATTGGCTTCTCAATAAGCACAGGCTGTGCCAAGATGATGCTTCGATACCACTGTAGTATCCCAAATGGGAACATGCAGCAATACTAACAGTCATGCATTAAAATAATGCAGTTCATCTAAAACATAGTAGGAGACCAATAAAAATGTTCTTCAATAATATTTACAGCAGCAATATAGATGTATAATGAGGCCCATAAGATGCATATCTGGAAATACAAGACATAAATAGAAGAAATCCCCTCAAAAGAGGTGCTACAACCACATATATGGATTAAAAGTGCCTTGACAACGTTATTTTATTAGGCTGCAAATTGTTGTTGATTACATATCAGATTTAGAGCAGATCTGTGCATAAACGATCATATCCATGCACTAGAAAGGCTCCTCTTTTAGATCCCCTTGGGGTTTTGAGCATTACACCAAGTATAAGCAGTAGATCTGAGATCTAAGAATGCAGATCTGCAGAAATATTCAGAGATTCAAAAGTATTCAAAAGTATGTAGATCAGATCTAAAATATGCAATGTATATATCTCCTCCAATGGATCTCAAAGTGAAGGGCAGATCCCCAACACTCAGAAACCAGCTCTCCAAATGGTGCACCCAAACTCCCTGCAACAACACCTATAGGAATAATGCAGATCTGGAATAGAAACTGCATTGTAGGGTATAGATAACAGTTGGCCACATGCCAAGATCAAGAAATAATGTCCAATCACTCCAATACACTTCCCTCAATAGAGCAGAAGACTCCTCCACTAAAAAAGGGCACTGAAATGTCCTAGATATGAATAGATCTAGCTTCCACTTGCTACAGCTTGCAAAGACAACCAAACCCTCAACAGGATCTAAGTTGTAGTTGAAAGGAGAAGCTTGGCCTCAAGCAAGATAGTGGACTATGCAATACAAGACTCTCCCAAGAGCTACTCAAAGAGAAGAGGTGGAACTTCTAAATAGGAAATTCCAATGCTAAACAACATTTGCAATCTAGGATAAACAGCGAAAGAAAGCTATATGGTCTAAATAGACAATATATCAAAATATCATATCTTCAACAACCTTTACATGCTGCCATCCCCTTCCGTATATAGATTAAGAGCTTGTAAACCCTAAACCACCTTCAATGAAATCTTCTCTTTCACATGATCCATCTCCTTCTAGAACTGCATTGTGCCTCATTGATGGCCTCCTCCTTCTAGACAGCACTGTAGATTTGGTCAAGGTTGACCCAGTAAAAATATCCAGCCCCTTTCACACCTAAGGGTGCTTGTTTACATAGCCAAGATTTAGCCTTTTTCACATTTGGCATTGATTTATTCTTTATTAGGAGTTTGATGAACCTCCTTTACACATTTATTCTTTAAGCAAAGAAATGAAAAAAAAAGTGGATATTCCAATTAGCTTAGGACTAATTAGGAATATTACACAACCATAACTTGAGAATACATCATCATGATATCTACTGATGAGATGGAAGAAGAAACATTATGAGCAATCATTTTATTGTCTTGAGAAGGAAATGGATCCTTCAAAACAACGGTGGTGGGTGAACCCTTGATGAATTTAGTTACCTCAACGTGATGGGGGCACTCCTTGCTGTAATGATCTTCATCACAATTCAAACAAGGATAAGAAGGTTTCTTCTTCTCGTTAGATGTTTCAATTTTATAGGTTTTCTCTTTCGAGGGATTATTTTGATTCACTTTACCCTTCCCCTTATTTTTACCTCTGGTTGATTTATTTTTACTAGTAGATGAGTCTACAACGTTAATCTTAGAAGTATTTTCAAGAGAAGAGTCTCCTTTAGGCGATTCGGGTAAAGTTATAATCAAAGCATTAGATTTGGAATGTTTCTTTTTACTCTTATAGGTACTAACAAAACAGACTACACCATCTGTGGCGTGAGAGCCGGAAGGAGTTGTTTTTTTAACGAGGGTGAGGAAAATCAAGAATATTTTCATACAAAGTTATAGACTAACTATAAACTAGGTCCAGATATTGGGAACGAGCGATAACTTGTTCTTCTCTTACAACACCACCTTTGGCAACATCTTCAGTAATCTTTGGAAGTAAATACTTGGTAAACCATTCATCCAGGATCTGATCCAGAATGAAAACTTTAACAAAATGAAATCTATGTCCCCATTCATGGATTTTATCAGAAATATGGGTAGACGAATTTTGTTTAAGCGAGGTCAAAATTTCGGTACGAGCATTGTAAAGGACTAGTAACTAAAAATGGGTCAAAAAATTAGTAGCTAAGGAATTGAAATTGTGAAACATAGCTCATAGAAATTTAATGTACCATTCCATAGCTAAAACAATTAAGGTTCATTGAAAAATTCATAATTGAACGGAATCATCTATTAATGAATTGGATGTGCGCCATAAATGATACGTCATGACATGGTTTGAAAGGTCTTCTCCTGATTTACCTTCAAATTTAGAATATCATTGGGAAACTTGGTGGGAATTTCCTGCCAAAAAGGAAAATAATAAATGGGATCATTTGTGAGCTAAGACAAGTCCTGTAAATACAAGGTTGCAATGGATGGTAACTGTCAGTTAGGATCTTGTTGTGGAAACTGATAGTCCTACGGGATAAGTTCGATACCTGGAGGAGGATATCCAGGATATCCTGGAATAGCTTGAGTGGTTGGAATTTTCATAACTCCATGGTAACCAAGGTTAGCCATACCAAACTAGGGTTGAGTTACTATTTAAAACATATGACCAAGGTATGGTTGACTCTGGAAATGTGGATTTGGTCCAATTTGTCGCAATTAAAATTTCCCCTGAAAGGATTGGCCTTGCAAAGGTTGGCCTTGAAGGAACTGGCTCTTATAAGGTTGACCTGGAAAATTTTTACCTTGAACGAATGGGCCCTTAAAATGTTGGTTTTGAATTTTGTTTGCAAAGTACCTATACCAAGTTGTCTCAAAGGAATTTGAGGTATAACATATATTATAGGTCCAACTTGATAAATTGAAGTCTGATGGATGGCCTGTGTAATAGGTTACGTTGATACTTAAGGGGTAATTGAAGCAGAAACTTGAGATACTCCTAGGATGGGTGTGAACAGATACTTGCGCAGAAAACTAGACAAGAGTGTGTGGACTACTCGGACCAGGTTGCTGAACATATTCTTGCAGGTTAACTTGAGGAATTCCCTAAACATGTTATTGGACTTGAGTAAAGACAAGTTGTCCAGTTGGAAGTGCAGGTTGGTAAATGGAAATTTGTGGAGCAGCTTGCAAATATGCTTGAGCAAATGCAAGATTCCAAATAGTATTCATCCCTAGATAAGGATTACCTACTATGGGTTGTGACACAAACGGTTGACCTAAACCAGCTTGAGGCATCATACCATAACTTTGATAGTTACCGGGTAAAGTTTTTCCTACAATAGTAGGCTATGAACAAATGAAAGGTTTCCCTCCAGAAGGAGGTCGTTGCCCCCAAGCGGATTATAACAACCTGCTGGGTTGACTTGAGGACTATCGTCGGAAATCATGTGAATGTATTGGTCTTAGGTCAAGCTTTGGGCAATAGATGTCAATGAATCATTAGACATAGTATAAATTTGAGGAGAAGGAGGTGCTCCTAAAAAATTCCCAGTGAGAGACTCATATCTAGAAGGAACTGAAGGACCACCATATGACAAGGTTTTTGGAGAGGTTGAATACCTAGATGTATCGTTAAACGTACTTCCAGAAGCCTCTTTTGACATATTATTCCTATCTGGAGAGTAAAAAGGATTGCGGTGTCATGGATGACTGTAACCAAATGAATGTATAAATTCAAAAGGCGTAAGGTACCAAACGATTGGTCAAAATGGAGAAATAGGAAGGTCTAATGGAAAGGTTTGTTCACCAGCAAATAATGGGCTATTGGGAGTTTCTTCTTCGTCGTCTTCAGTAATATATTCGATACTAATGAGACCAGGAGGAAGATTCTCAGTAATGATAAGTTTTACTTTGGGTGAACGCAGAGCAGGAGTAGGGGCTATAATGTTTGAAGGAGACTCAGGTTCTGAAACTTCAGACTCAAGCTCAAATATTTTTTGTTCAACTTACTGTGTATCTAAGACTTCACCAGTGACAGATTCTACCCTAATGGTTTCAGTGGTTACTGGTGTATTTTTTTCTAAGTTGGTTTCAATTTCCTGAGTTTGATTAACTTCATATTCCTATTGTACCACAATATACGTTCCAGGTTGATCCAAAGACCTAGATCCTGTTGATTTTCCCCTTTCAGCCTTAATTTTCTCTAATTGACTCGATGTATACTCAGGGGGTTTACCCTGCATTCTACATGAGTGTCTTGGTATTTCAACCACGATTAATTTTTATTAAGAAAAAAAAATATCAATAAATCACACCTAAAGCCTCTAAAAATTAAAAACAAAAAACAAATGAACATGTGCTAGAAAATATAGGAGTCAAAACACACACAAACAATTTGTTTTCACAGTGAAATCACTAGTTGGTGATGAAATCCAACGTCACAAAAATCATTGTGAAAATATAATGGATGGAACCAGTTACTGTAACAACCTGCTTAATGAAACAGTCTGGTACAAGTAACTCCACTTATGCCATCTTGAGTGAATATTACCCTCCAAAAATTCAAAGTGAGTCTAGTCAAAGTTTGTTCTAGGTATACTAAAGACCTTCCCTCCACCATCACCTCGGGAAAAATCCCTAAGATTATGGTCACTAAGGTTACCAACTATCACAATTTAACCTAGGGGGGTATTCATAGGCCCGATGTGCACGCAAGGGCAGAGTAACTAAGCTCAATCCCCTTGAAAGCTCCTCGACATGGTAAATTTGTGGTTTACTAACAAGTGACCCCAAGTACCTTTCGACATTGTTTGTAATGCATGCAAATCTTCTATCTTTACCAATGAAGCAGGTATGATTACTTCCAGTATGACCTCATTCTTAACTCTTGTGTAAGAAGAGATTCCTAGAGAAAAACCGTAATAACTAGATTTTCTCCCTACCGCAACATTCTATTGTATGTTTATTTATTTTCAAAAATCACTCACTTCCCTAATCAAAAGCATTAACCCGATCTATGTTGGTTGAATGAGCCCTAAAAATGTAAAAAATTAGAGATTAATTTTAATTAATGTTGTATTATTTGGCTATTACTTACTCAAAGGGATATGAAGATGAAACTGATGATATTTCAACTGATTCAAAATACTCTAATGCATTCAAAAACGAAAACGTGATCTTTTGCTTTCGATGAAATCCTAGTTAAGGGAAAGTGAGAGGTTATTTGATTTTTCCCAAAAATACATGCAAAACTGAAAATCCCAAAACATTCTTTTTCATAAAATGCCAATTCACTTTGAAAACTATTCAGTTGCAAAAACTAAATGAAAATTCCAATTCGCTTAAGTCAAATAAACACAAAATCTCTTTCGCAAACAATCACTTACAATTCTTCAAATTTAATGAAAAAACTACCAAAAAGTCTAAAATGATAAAAATTCCTAAAATTAATGTTCTTAACTAATGATTCTTATGGGTGAAATTTAATGAATACATCAGACTGAAAAGGAATAATTCACTTTTGAATTCAGCAAACAAAATCATTGTTTAGTCAATTTAATGTCTTAAATTTCTTGCATAAATTATCAACTGAGGTTTGTCAACTGATGAAGTGTGGTGCATTGTATGTGCTTAGTTAACCTTCTTCTTACTTCGTTGTTTCTATTTTATGCTGTTTTGGGGGTTTTTTTCTTTGATTTCTAAGAATGTTTAATCTAAAACTATGAAAGAAAATAAATGAACCTAATGAATCTTAAGAAGGAAGAAAAGTAAGTGTTCCTAAGTTAAACTAACTTACATAAAAATAAAATAAATCAAAGATTGTTGGCTAGTTAGAATCTAATCTGAAAAACAGATTATTTATCTTAATGATTTCTATCTTAACATTAGTCCTATTCCATGGATCTAATTCTTATATATGAGATTGAAATTGCAGTGCTATTCTAAGTGAAAGCAGAAAAGTAAAATAGCTAATGTATGTTTAGTTACTCTAGCATTCAATATGAAGTATTACCTTCTTGAGATGATGTGTAAGCAACTGTCTATACCTTAACTTCTAATGTTGTAGAAAAGCAAGAAAAGTATGCAAAGGAAAACTAATGTATGCTTAGTTACTCCAGCATTCAATATGAAGTGTCACCTTCTTGAGATGATGTTGAGTAACCAATTAAACTTAATGATTTAGAAAAGCAAGTAAAGTATGCAAAGGAAGAACTCAGTAATTGCATGAATTATACATTCAGTCATTCAGTCTAGAAAACATGATAGAATCAATTTCTTGGAATGACCTTTAGGAACATCAGTGATACAATTAAATGAAGATCTAAAAGTAAATGTGAAAGCATGTAAATATAACTGTAAACAACTAATGTATGTTTGATTTACTCCAACATTCAATGTGAATTATTACCCTCTTGAGATATTTTGTAAGAAATCAATTATACCTTAGTTTCTAAGTTCCTAGAAAGCAAGTAAAATATGCAGAGGAAAAACTCAATAATTGTATGAATTAAACATTCAAGCATTTAGTTTAGAATCATATTCTTGAAATGACCTGTAGGAACATCCATTGATACAATTAATTGATAATTCTATTCTAAGAAAGTAAATGACAGAACAGTAAGGAAAACTAGATAACTATGAATTCTTATTACTTCAAACTTGATTCAATTTGAAAATAGAAAGATCTATCTTCATGAAATGTTTTTAGAAGAACAAGGCTTACACAGTTATTATTTTATGCTATTGATCAAAACTGGAATGAAACATTAATCTACTCAGAAAATATAATTAACAAAAATAGAGTAAGGAAATTTAAACTAAAAACAATACATGAAAAACCTCCTCCAGTGTAGGGGCCCTCTACAACTGATTCGGCTAAAATCCTAGCTGGTTAAAGATGCACTTAAGCAATCATTGGCAACATGATCTTTGTATTATGATAGAACGAAGTCCTAATACAGAGCATATCAGCATAAGCTTAAAACTTAACTTAAAACTTAATTGTTCTCGGTTCTGTACAACTGGTATTTAAAGAAAATAAACATAACTGTCTATGAGCTAATTCTGCTGCAGGTGGCTAATTCAACTTTTATAATTGCAATTGGACTGTTTAACTCTTGATTTGCTACGATAGAGTAAATCAAGAGTCCTTATGTTCTCGACTAACGTCCTTTGACCACAATCTTAGGCCTCTTTTCTTATCGATGTTGACCAAGTGAATAGGACAAAAATCCATGTGGAGATGATTCTGGAAATTCCCATGTGGCTCAATTCTCCATTCGACTCCTGGAACCTGTCAGACCATGAGAGTAGCTAAAGAATCCACGATTAGATGTAGAATAGGCTACGTTATGTAGCCAAATTACAAAAATCTATTCGAACAGCAAAAACATGAGAATATAACATGAAAGTCATTTAGATGCATTCCTTGAGACAAAACATGGAATTTATCATTGATTGGAATATGTGATCTTATGAGAAAGTAAGGGAAAAAGGTGGGAAAGGATGAAAAAGAGAGGATAATTCTAAGGTTCAACAATCACTTTCATAAAAACACCCACTCTTTGAGAAAACCCTAACTTCACTAATCTAGAAGCTCCTTCACAAATAAGAAAAATGTTAGTATTTGCAAGAAAATATAGGAAAACGGTGAGTTCAAAAAACAACCTATCCTTTCATATGAATCAACAAACCAACCAGATCAAACCCTACTCAGAAATGTGAACATGATAAATTCTCAAAAGGCTTCACTATAGCACCCAAATAAATTCACAACAATTTTTTGAAGGTTAAAACAAACAAAAATGACCAGTCAAAAATTAAAAATATGACTTTGATCAAAAGAAACATTGTTTTTTTTTAAGTTTCATAGGGGTGTGCAAGTAAGCAGTATAATCCAGTGTGCATGCACACTGTGTAGTGACAGCAAGATGCACAAATTTGCACTTTGTTTCTGAAACAGAAGCGTGTAGGTAAAGAAAATTTCATTAAAAAAATCAAGGCTTATCAACTCAGAAGACCTAAAATGCCATGATTGTATCAAAATTCAGACGTAATCAAATCAGAAAAATTGGAAAGCAAACCCAAGGAAAAAATAGAGAACTAAAATGTTCCCTAGGATGGTCGCCAATTTGTTATATAGACAAATACCTTCTGCAGATAGAAGTGATCTCCCTATAATCCTAAAGGAAAACTAGAAACAAACAGACATGAGAATAGCTCCTTCCCTAAGCTAACTCCATTTAAATCATTAAAATTAGATAATTGGAGTGATGCTCTTGCCTCTTAGCGAAATGCTTGATGAAGATCCTTGATCTGTCCCATTGTATTTCTTCAATGCTTTAACGGAGCCTTAAAACATAAACATGCAAAGTATCAAAGGTATACACGACATGATGATCTAAAACAAGCTTAATCTAATGATTAAGGAGATTATAAATTGGATTTATCTTAATGAACACATGTAGAGCATAAACCATTTACAATTCTAATAATACAACACAATGAGAAAAAGTATCCAAATGTATTATTCAAAGATAAAAGAATATCCTTACAACTTGGATTTGATGTCATGAAGGTCCCTCAAAAATGCCTCTAATATTTCTCCTTGGATGATAAGCTTTCCAATCCAAAATTATCAGCATAAGACTACCATTTGTGAACTACCCTAACCCTAAAGCCTTTGGTCAATTTATAGTACAAATGGAGGACGTTTAAGCTCCACAAAAGAGGGATGAGATCCACTAATAGTGGGATTAGGGTTACATGATCCAAGGGAATTAACTCCATGTTTAGGGGGTTTTGGCTCAAATACATATGACTCATAAGCTTCTAGTTAGGATATATCCACCCAACCATGCTTCTAGAACATACTTTTTATTTTTACTTTCCTTTAAGTCATTTGTGTAGTTTGTAATGGAAAACAGAGTGCACTTTTGCACAGGTATAAATGGAAGAAACAACAAATGTGCAGAAATAGACTAGAAAAAGTGTGCAAGTCATGCTAAAGAGGACAAAAGGCCATTTTACCCAAAATTCATTATTTGGTCAAGTAATATAAATGTTTTACTTGCAAAGGAGTGCATTGGAACACATGTATGGATGGTGATAAATCCATTTTAACTGTCAAGTGCCATGGTGACAATATGACGTGTAACAGCTCAACAAGGGGATTGGCCATCTGCTGGAATCCCCGATCCCTGATCTTAATAGACTCTGAATTTAATAAATCTTACTTATCAGTACAAATGCAAGTTATAGGAACCCCAGACACAATGGTGTTTACTAATGTCTATGGGCCTTAAAGAATCGAGGAGAAGATCAAGCTTATGCAATATCTGAGTAAGATAAAGACTAGGAAATGCCATCTCCCTTGGGTTTTGGGGGGATACTTCAATATGATAACCTCTCTATTGGAGAATAAAGGTGGATGAAGAAGAGTATATAGATATGTTGAAGCATTTAAGGAATTCATTGAGGATACCAACCTCATTTCTATGGAAACTACAAATGGATGCTTCACTTGGAGTAATAGGCGGGGAGGGAAACACCAAGCGGCGTCCAGAATTGACAGGTTTTTGATCTCAAAATATTTACTTATGAGAGGGGTAGATCCAGAAAAAAGTATCCTCCCTTGTGGGGGGTCTGATCATTGGCCAATTCTTTTAATGCTACAGTTGATAGGTACCCCCAAAAATAAGCCCTTAATATTTGAAGCCTTCTGGTTAGAGTACCCTACCTTCATGGAGAATATCAAAGGATGGTGGGAGGAACAAATCCTAGTCAAAGGCTTGAAAATGTACACATTGTGTGATAGGTTAAAACATATTAATTTGAAATAAAAGCAGTGGATACGACAAAAATTGTGAACATATTTCAAGCAAAAAAAATAATTGGAACAGAAAAGGGAAGCATTGCAACAATGACTGATCTCTGAGGTTACTCAAAGGACAATAAAGAATAGGAGATGGAGTTACTAAAGAATTGGGAGGATAAATGTAAAAAAGAGTAAATTCTATGGAGACATAAATCTCGCATGTTATGGCTCAGGGAGGAGGAGAGAAACACTAAATTATTTCATCGATCTACAATCGAACATAGAAACTCCAACAAAATCCTTAGAATAAAGGATGAGAGGGGGGAACTTTTGAGGCTCATCAAGATATTGAGGAGGCCTTGGTCCATGTAATATTCCAAATTAGGAAAAACATGAATGTAGAACATATAACTAGAAATTGCAGTGAAATATCAACACATCAAATGAGAGCATATCATGAAGCCATTACATTAGACATTATAGCAAAAAATGTGTGCAAAATCTTGAGGAAAAATACACTCAAGCTAGGCAAAACAAGCCTCTAAGAACCCAGTACATAAAACATGAAGAACAACTACTATATAAGAATGTTGGAGGCTAAGACAGTGCAGTTTTTGCTAGGGATAACTACTACTATAAATGAAAGTACATGGATCTACTGATATAGTGCTTAGAAAATGTTGGGATCAGAGATCTAGGCCTTCTAGCACAATCCCAAGACAACCCAAAAAGGGTTTCCAAAAATACATAAAATACAAAAATGCCAAAATGCATCCCTAGGGCTAAATAACACTCCGAAACTAGATAATTGATAGGAGGTGACTAATATGATATAGAAATGGATGATACTTCTCCAATAGATCTCCCGGATGAAGGGTTGCTCCCCTCACTGGAGATCTAAGTCTTAAACTTGGGCATTAAGCCATCCACTGCAACTGCCCTAAAAAATAACAAAGTTTCTGAAGGAGATTTCACTATAGATGATGGAAGAAACTTGACCTAATGCCAGATGAAAAAATAATGCTCAAGGACCCTCCTTGCTAGCCTCCCAGATGAAGGGCTACTCCCCTCACTGGAAAACAAGCTCAGAAATTGGATCTATCAATCCTCCACTCCTACTGCTTTGCAAAATAACACAATCCTGAAGGATACTGCATTATGGTTAATGGTTGAAGCTCGGCCTGATGTCAGATGGTGGAAATGCATCTCAATGAACCTCTCTTGAGTGGGCACTCGAAGTCCCCCGGGGATGAGGGTGTGATTTCCGCTCGGAAACACCCTTGTGCTAAACAGCACAACATATTCCACTAAACAGTTGAAGCATGCAGAAATTCATAAAAGACCAAGACATAAAAAATATTCACAATGCCTTCTATGGCTACCATCCCCTTCCTTATATGCTTCGTGAGCATCCTCACCCTTGGTCCCACACATTAAAGATGCTACTCTCATGGAGACTCCCTCCTACTAACATTGCATTGTCCCTCAATAACTCTCCACTACCTCCATACCAGCGATGATGATTTGGTCAAACTTGACCCCATCCACATGCCTCAACCTCTATTCACACATAAGAGTGCTTTATCCAACTGGTAAGATGATCCAAATTCATACTAGAAGTGGTTTTATTCCTACTAAGGAGATTTTTGGGTCTCCCTACCCTTTTTTTCATCTATCTACATGACAAAAGAAAAATTTATTATTCCAACTAGCTGAAAGCTAATTAGGAATATTACAGTCCTCCCCTCCCAAATTTTTCTTTTCCTCAATAAACTATAAGGATGAATGCTGTAAAACCTTTTCTCCTTCCCTGGTGGCACCCACATCTGATAAGATCCTCCACTGAATCATATGTTCTCCAATCAATATGCCCCTTAGTTGCTCCTCCCAAGTGTCCAGGTTAGCCAAATGGCTCACATCATAAGGAAGTAAGAGATCCATGGTGGCAACTATATAATGTCTAATGTCCTCATTGAAGCATGGGACATGAAAAATGTTGGAGATCTCACTCCTAATGAACAGCTCCAATCCATGTGTCATTACTCCAACCATTCCAACAACAATGACTAAAACATCATCAACATATGGAATCAAAATTAGAGATGCACTGATTACCATATGAAATACCGGAGGGTGATAATAGTCCCTCAAGTGGAACCAGCACAGTTTCACTCCTTGCTGCCCCAGAACACCATGTGGAAAGTAGCTTCCCATCCACTTTCTTGTTGCCCATATGTACTCATCTTCCTGGGGGTAGTAACTGATGTTTGGTGTCAACTGAGTACACCCCAAATGAGATATCATCTCCCCAAAGCCTCTTAGGAAGTGGCCATCCCCATCATTGACTATGGCTCGAAGAAAACCATGAAGTCTAAAGAGAGGCTTTCCCTCTTGTGGAGAAATGTACTATAAATGAATGGCAAGGAATGAAAATACTTTGTTAGTTGATCAATAAGTACAAAGACATAACCCTTACCATGTACTGTTGGCAAGTTGGTGAAGAGGTCCATAGATGAGCTCTCCCATCTCTCCACTGGAAGGAAAAGTAGTTGTAACAACCTTGCAGTGTGGTTGATTTCCTCCTTATTCTTCAAGAAAACCATACATCTCCTGATATGCTGGAGCACATCCTCCTTGAGACCCTCCCATGAGAACCTCTCCCCAATGGCCTGATAGGTCCTAATGAAGTATTGGTGACCGGAAGGGAGTGATTCATGTGTTGTATGTAGAATATTATTCTTGAGCTTAGAATCTCTAGTCAAGAAGATCTGATCCTGGTAATAAATGACTCCACCCATCACTTTATACCTCTCATCTATCACCTGTCCATCAAGCACTTCACATTTGAAGTGATCCTTGGAATACTCCATCAATAGTTGGGACTCTAGTATGGACCTATACTCAACAATGGCAGTGTTGCTGGCCTTTGTGAAAAGGCCTTTGTCACCTTATTGTTCCCCTCTTTGACATGCTCAATGCCAAATCTACATGCCGGAATACTATTATCCTGCTTTTGTTGCCTCCCTTGCAGTTGATTCTGCTCAAGTAAGGGTTGAGGTTTTTGGAGGTTAGTATTCACTTGGAAGCTATTTCCCATCCAAAACTCCCTTAGTTTTGCCAATGTATGCATGAATTCCAACAACCCTCTACCATATATGGAAGATTCCTTCCTTTTTGAAAGTATCTTCTGACTCTCAAAGGCTATGGAATAGCCCCCTTGCACCATGATTGTGCCATCATCCACTCTTGAAACATCTCCTCTCAGCACAAGATTCTTGTTGTGAGTTGGTAATACCGATACTGGGAGAATATACATCTCCTCCTTGAGCCTACCAAAGACTCCTTGCGATGTGCTAGACTCACCCAAGGCTCCCATCTCAGCCATATCTACAAATGGTGCAACTAGTTGTGATAACTCTTTAACCAACTCCTAGTCCGGGGGCCTTCCTAGTGGAATGCCTCCAAATAATACAACATCATGGTTCAGAGTCAACTGCATATCTGAGTGGATTAAATTTCCTCGCTCCCACTATGAAAATCAGGATCCATCTTATGTTCAAAGACTATCTAAGGTGGATAAGTGTGCATGCCCCTGATCATCTGATGCTTACCACTCTTCTTATCTACCCATTCCATCTACAAAGTCTCCCAATCTGTGGTGACTTTCCCCAATGTAATCAACCATTGCACACCCAATATCACATTGGTGTCAGGAATGTCGACCACAAAGAAGTGACCAGTCAAAGTAAATGTCCCTAAGGTTACTAACAATGTCGGAATATACTTCATACACTGCATGGTTCTAGATCCTAGGACCAAAATTGAAAATCCCTCAAAATCATCAGTGGGAATTTGCTCTCTTCTGTACTAACTGAGCATCAATAAATTTATGGGTAGCCCCAATGTCAAACAACACTGATACTCTTTGATCCTAAATTGTGCCTCTTACTCTCAAATTCAGATACTTGGGTACTCCCCGCAAAGCTGCAAGGGCCCCTCCTACTAGATAAAATGCCCCTTTCCCACCTCCTGGTGGTGGTGGATCTTCCCCTACTATCACAGTACTATTATCTCCTTCTGTCTCCTCTTCTTCTTCCTCCTCACTGTCATAGAATACCTCTATATAGTATGCCTTCCCTGCAGCACACCGATGCCTCGGTGCCTATGGTTCTTGGCATGTGAAGCAAAGCTTCCTTCTCCTCAAGTCTCTTTGGACATCATCACTAAGAGGCCCTTTGTTCTAGTTCTCCTTTGGAGGAAGAACCTTCACATATTTCCCCTTTGGCTGAAAGGGTGGCCTTTGCTGAAATGGAGATCTTTCTCTTGGTAAAGCATCCTGTAAATCTCTAGCCCTCTCAATAGCATCTTGGAGAGTAGTTGGTTTAGTGGATTTAACCAATCCATGCAGAGGCTCTGCTAGCCCATCAATGAAAATATAAACCCTCCTAGCTACAGATAAGTCTGGAACCATGAAAAAAAGTTTCATAAATTCATAGATATATGTCTCTAGATTACCTGTCTTCTTAAGTTTTTCTAGCTCAATAAAAGGTGCCTCTGGATCTCTTCCATCAAACCTCTCTACTAACCTTCGGGTGAACTCTGAATATGCAGTTACATTTGCATGCCCCAATGTATAAAGACCATGAAACCACCAATCAAGTGCCTCACCTTCAAGGTGCAACACTGCTGTTTTGATGGCTTCCATCTCCGATACTTGGTTCAGGTAGAAGTAGTTTTCTAGCTTCTCCACCCAAGACTTGGCTGTGCACTTGGATGACCCATCAAAAGCGGGCAAAAAGAATCTACCCATAGTCCATTGTAGTTCATTTTTATATATCAATCCTCTGCTTTTGTTGTTATGATGGGGTCTCATGTTGTCCTTGATCTGACAAAACTCCTAAAAGTTCAGATTATCTTTGAATCTCTGAGATTGAGACTCATACTCTAGAAAATAGTCTTCAAGAGTCTCTTATTCTTGGGGTCCTCCACCTCCATTTCCTACTGCTAGAAAAGTAGGCATAATGGAGCATTGGGAAACTTTTTGCCTTACTAGTTGTTCATACCAATGGTGTGAAATGTCGGAGCTTTCTCCATGTAGAAACCCTCTAGGGGATTATTTGTGTTTTTCCATCCTCATCTCCTTGATTTCTCGGGCAATATCCTGCATGGTTTGGAGAAGAAGCATGGGAAACTCCTTTTCATCCATAACTCTCGATATTGGAGTTTTTCCTTTGTCTCCTTTGGGGTCTATATAATCATATCCCCAGTTTCTATTAAGATACTGCTTTCCCCTTTTTGTGAGAGGCTCTTCTTCTTCTTATGACATAGTTGTTGTGCTACACAGGCTGATCCAAGATTATGCTCTGATACCACTGTAATATTCCAAATTAGGAAAAACAGGAATGTAGAACGTATAACTGGAAATTTCAGTGAAATTTCAACACATCAAATGAGAGAAAATCATGAATCCATTATATTAGACATTATAGCAGAAAATGTGTGCAAAATCTTGAGGAAAAATACATTCAAGCTAGGAAAAACAAGCCTCTAAGAACCTAAAACATGAAGAACATATGCTATATAAGAATTTCAGAGGCTAAGATAATGTAGTTTTTGTTGGGGATAGCTGTTGTTGTAAATAAAATTACATGGATCTATTGAAATAGTGCTTAGAAAATGTCAGGATCAGATATCTAGGCCTTCTAGCACAATCCCAAGACAACCCAAAAATGGTTTCCAAAAATACACAAAATACAAAAATTTCAAAATGCATCCCTAGGGCTGAATAACACTCTGCAACCAGATAACTGGTAGGAGGTGGATGATCTGATATAGAAATGGTTGATACTCCTCCAATAGATCTTCTGGATGAAGGGCCACTCCCCTCACTGGAGATCTAACTCTCAAACTTGGGCACTAAGACCTCCACTGTAACTACCCTACAAAATAACACATTTTCTGAAGGAGACTGCACTATAGATGATGGTAGAAACTTGGTCTGATGCCAGATGAAAAAATAATGCTCAAGGACCCTCCTTGCTAGTCTCCCGAATGAAGGGTTGCTCCCCTCACTAGAAAACAAGCTCAGAAAATCGATCTATCAATCCTCCACTGCTACTACCCTACAAAACAACACAATCCTGAAGGAGACTGCACTGTGGATAATGGATGAAGCTTGGCTTGATGCTGGATGGTGGAAATGAAACTCAATGAACCTCCCTTAAGTGGGCACTCAAAGTCCCCCGAGGATGAGGGTGGGATTTCCGCTCAGAAACACCCTTGCGCTAAACAGCACAGCAGACTCCGCTAAATAGCTTAAGCATGCAGAAAGTCATAAAATACCAAGACATAAAAAATATTCAGAATGCCTTCTATGGCTTCCATCCCCTTCCTTATTTTCTTTGTGAGACTCCTCACCCTTGGTCCCACACATTAAGGATGCTACTCTCATGGAGACTCCCTCCTACTAACATTGCATTGTCCCTCAATAACTCTCCACTACCTCCATACCAGCAATGTTGATTTGGTCAAACTTGACCCCATCCACATGCCTCAACCTCTATTCACACCTAAGAGTGCTTTATCCAGCTAGTAAGATGATCCACATTCATGCTAGAAGTGTTTTTATTCCTACTAGGAGATTTATGGGTCTCCCTACCCTCTTATTCATCTATCTACATGACAAAAGAAAAATTTTGATATTCCAACTAGCTGAAAGCTAATTAGGAATATTACAGTCCAACACTTCCAAAAGATAGTTGAAGAGCCACAAGTGGAGAGAGGGGAAGATATCCAAAGGATTGTGAGGCATATCCCAAAGGTTCTCACTAAAGATTAGAATAATATTTTAGACAATCTGGTCGAGGAAGTGGCATTGGAAGTGAACAAAATGGCTAATGGAAAATCCCTTGGACCGGATGAATTTACTATATACTTCTTTAAATCTTGCTAGGAAATTGTCAAATATGATATTTATGAGGTGGTGGAAGACTCCCAAGGGTTAGCAACAATTCTCAAAGCCCTGAAATTGACTTTTATAACCCTTATTCCCAAGGAAGAATTGGCTAGTACCCCTGAAAAGTTCAGGCTTGTAGCCTTGTGCAATGTTTTATATAAAATCATATCCAAAGCATCAACTAATCGGATGAAAACAATTCTTCCTTATCTGATCTTGGAGGAACAATCAGGTTTTGCGGAGGGGAGAAAGAATTTGGACAATGTAATCCTGGCACACGAAGTAGCTCACCTGTTGAAGACCCAGAACAATTCTAGTATGATTATGCAATTAGATTTATGTAAATCTTATGACAAGATCAGTTGGGAATACATGGTAGTGGTGTTACAAGCATTTGACTTCAATGAACACTGGGTCAATTGGATTATGGCAATGGTATTATCACCCAGCTATTCAATTTTAATTAATGTATCCCCATCAAAACCTTTATTCCTCTTGAGAGGAATTCGGCAAGGGGACCCATTGCCTCCCTTCCTGTTTATCTTAATGATGGAAGGTTTTGGGAGGGAAATAGGAGTGTCCAACAGAGGAGGAAACATAATAGGACTAAAGCTGCATGAGGATGCTCAGGCAACCACTCATAAAAAATTTGTGGATGATACCATGCTTCATGGCATTCCTATGATAAAGGAAGCACATGATTTTAAATTCATTCTGGATACCTTCATGAAGGCACTAGGTATGGAGTTAAACTAGTAAAATTCTATGATTTTCTTTGTTAACACTCACATTGCTATCTAGAGAAATCTATCAGCTATTCTAGGACTTCCAAACAAAACCCCTCCCTTCGAATTAATTATCTGGGGGGTTCCCCTAACACTGCAAGCTTGGAAGAAATCCAACTAGGAAAGAGTAATCTCCAACCTTGAAGATAGGGTTAAAAGATGGACGATGAGAGCATTGAATTTGTCAGGGCGACTGGTACTAGTAAATTCGGTGCTTCAAGCTATCACAGGGTATATGTTATATGTTCTTCCTACGCCTAAGGGAGTCCTCACAAAATAAGGGAGGTCCAAAGAAACTTATTGTGGCGAGGGGCAGAGAAAAAACAAAAATGGGCACTCGCGGCGTGGAACATGGTCTGTAAATCCAAGCATGCAAGAGGCCTTGGGCTGCAAGACCCTGAGATAATTAACAGAGAAAATGGGGCCAAATTGTTGTGTAAATGGTTAAAAAGAGGGGAGACACCATGAGAGAAATGATGGAAAGAAAAATATTCCCCTAATTGTCAAATAAAAGACCTAGTACAACTCACGAGTTCAATCCAGGGGTCAACTAGATGGAACCTGGCATGGACTAATAGAGAAATTATACAAAAGCATAGATTTTGGGAAATAAGAAATGGAAAGGATGCCTGGAAAAAACAACCAAAATTAAACAAACCAGAATGGAAGGGTCTACAGGTAGCCACAGAGAGACAAGGGCACAAGGAAGTCCACCAATTATAGGCTCAAGGACTAGGAAATAACAAATGGAGAAAATGGAACTTAAACATCCTCCACCAACAAAATTAGAGTGATTCATGCATACAATATATTATAGAGGAACTTAAAATATACAAATTCTGGCGAATGATGATCAGGACCAACTCCAATGGGGGCATCAAGAAGGGGGAGATTTCAACCTCAAGGAATCTAAGCCTTACCTTCGAGTTGAACATCTTGAATTCAATGAACCATCTTGGACTAAAATCTGGGTGGCCTCTCACTGGCCAAAAATTAAAATGTTTGTGTGGTATATTTTCCACAGGAAGGTGCTAACCTGGTATAATTTAGTTAAACGAGTGATGATTGGTCCATCATATTACTGCCTATGTGAGAGGGAATAAAAAATCCTTAACCACCTTCTAGATACATGTAGATACATGGAATCTCTATGGCAATAATTGATCATCATCTACAAACAAACATATGGAAAAAAATAAAGTATAAAGGAAACAATTAAAAAATGGTGGTTCCAATATACCAAGAACGAAGTGGTGAACATGAAGGAACTTGATTTCATGATTTATCCTCTGGTCAATCTGGAAGGAATGAAACTGTCGAATTTTGTGATAAAAAATTCCCAGTGGCAAACTTGATGGAAGAAATTTTTCACCAGCTTAAGGAAACCATCAGTAGCAGAAGAATTCAACCTTAGAGGAACAACCATCCCCTCAGGAAGCGAAAATATTAAATTTTTTCGGCCTAGATTTCTTGAGGGGTACAAACCACAGACCCAGAGAAATCCCTATAAGGTTGGGCTCTACAGTTCGGTAGGCTCCTGCAAAGGATTTCTGGATATTGAATTTTGATGGATCATCCAAGAGAAACCCAGGCAAGGCTGGAGCCAGAGGAATCATTCGGGACTAGACAAGTAAAATTCAAAGGTTATACTTCATCAATATGGGACAAGCCACAAATAATGTAGCAGAGTTCCAAGCCCTTGAGTAGGGGTTAGAAACGTTGCGATGAGAGAGAATGGTGAATGTAAATCATGGAGGGGGATTCTGCATCCAAGTGACACATAGAATGCAATGTGGCTATCAGATGAATAAGGTCACAAATAATTGGTGCCTCAGCTAGATAATCCAAAGGATTAAGGACCACCTAGAGGAATTGAAAATGGTGGAATTTTTCTTAGTACGACGCTCGGCTAATGTGTTGGCAGACATAGTGGTAAACGAAGGGGTCTGAAAGTGTCAGGTTGGTCACCGAGCTAGCCTAGGAGACCATGGTGGATGGAGAGTTAAAGGGAAAATGTCGATCATTGGCGAAGCGAGATCACTCCACGTCAGAAGAACGAAGGGACAGACATGGGGTGGGCCAAGATTAGGGTAGGTACCCACCTATTGAAATTAATGTTTCATAATCATCATGAATCGACATGTAGTGGTTGTTAGGGAATACCGAGGAGGTATGTGTCGTCAAGATATGAAGGACGTGACGATCGCTGATGGGAAGGTGTGGAACCCTGTTTCACTCAATCGTTTGTTGGGAGGTTGCATTAATTGGAAAGGATATTTTAAGGAGTGGAGAAACACAATGCCCAGCACGAAGTTGTACTGGAACAGGACTATGGAAATAATGAGCCTGCACATACCATATGTAGAGGCAAATGAGGAGGAATATGGCCTCATCCTTGCACGAACGTATTATAACACCATTGGTAAGCGTAAATTGTCAAAAATAGACAAGGAAGGTGCTCAAAGGATGGGGAGAATGATCTATTCTAGATGTTTCCTTTATATTTTAAGGATGGAAGAGGCATTGGTTGTGTAGTGATAAGGTTGAAGCATATAAGGTGGATTAGTAGTGAGAGAGAACCTTCTCATCATAGAATTGCGACCTCCAAAACAGTTATGGCTAAGGACAGAAATGTGGGTGGAAGGTTGTAGAGGAGGTCGAGATTAGACGCTCAGATCTCCATGGCTAGTAAGAGGACCATACTGGAGGATGTCGTGAGGGAGGAAGCATTAAACTATTACGCAACTATTCGGGAGAAAGGAAAATAAATTGTCAAAATCTGGGAGAATGAAGTTAGGTGCTTACGTAAGAGCATCATGGACAACAAAATTGAAGAAGAGGTCGATTAGATCATAAACACGGGGACATCCTAAACGAGGCAGACAATCTATTAGAGAACTTTGGAGACATTGTGGTGCATTAAAACTTTGGTGGGAAAGTTGCAAGCAGAGGCGGCGAAAGAGAGAACCAAGTGTCAAATGGAACACCAATTGGAACTGAAGGAAATTGAGCAGTGACTGCGAGCAGTAGAGGAGGCACTCCAAAGGGTGGAAAACATAGAGTGACTGCAAGATGATAGAATTGGGGATATGAACAAAATGTTCTCAATTTACCTTAAATATATCCATAACCTGTATATCACACTGGGACAGGGACAGGGAGATCCGTCCAGACTAATGAAATACACAGTCATAGAGGTAACTGAAGCTAGTGGCAAGAAACTGACGAAACAAAGAGTTAGAGTGGATGTAATAGCAACTCCAGCAGAGAAGATTATACCAGCATCTAGGTCAGGTGTGGCAGAAGCTCTATCAATGTCCCTGGATAAATGATCATGATTTTGTGTCTATTTTTGTTTTATTTTTCTGATTGGCTGTGTAGGCCAATTCATAGTAATATGATGATAGGTAGGTTTTTATGTGTAGAACAGAAAGATAGATTTATGGACATCTGCCTTGAAGTGGTAAGTGGATAAGTAGCAGTAGAAGAAAATAAAATTTTGCAAATATGCCTAGGAGATACCATAGACAAAATATCCTTTTGGCATGTTTGGCTAAGTTTTTGCTCAAGACTATATTTTACTGCAGTTGGTCTAGTTTCCAATTTGGAAGACCAGTAGCTTATGTTGTATTTTATTGTTCTATAGTAATATAAGGTTTTTCTACTTACTTACAAAAAAAATATAGATAAAGAATGATATAATATCTTTGATCAAATGTGTTTTTTTTAGTATGAGGGTTATTGTTTAAAATTTTCTTTTAAAGATCATTACACATGAATATATATATTTATTAAACTAGAAAATAGTATTTGTATTATATTAATCTACCCCTAGTTCACATAAATATATCGAGCATTACAGAGCTATTTTATCAAAAAACTCTATTTTTTTTTCCTTTCCAAGAAAAATGCATGTTTTTTTAGGAGAATATGCCCGAGCAACAAAAAGAGGGGTTTATTAGGTGAATACCTTACAAAATTTCCCCAACATAACACAAATTTTACGACACATAATGCTACTAGGGAATTTTTTTAATAGACTTCATCTGCCATTAGGGAATTGTAGCAGGCTTGATTTGGACATTAATCTTTAATTCACCTATCTTGAATTTTACACCACTCATTAGAATACTTGTTTTATTCTCAATTAAAGTCTCTTAGGACATGGAAATAGGCATTGGATGGGATAACTTCTGCAATTTTCCTGATTCTTTTCATGGTTTTTTCCATAGAATTCTCCTTTGGGAGGGAACCTTTATCCAAATGATGCAGGATTAGGAGAGAATCTCCCATAACCAGAAGTGTGTCCACCTGATGTTCTTTGGCTAATAAAATCCCTTGGTAGAGAAAATATATATTTTATTAATTATTTGTCATATGGCTAACATCCCATGAGTACATAAACAATTTATCCTCTTCAATTCCATAGAGTACCCCTCCCCCTCCCACCACCTCTAATTAGATGTAAATATTTATTTCATTATTATTATTATTATTATTATTTTAAAGTTTGATTTTATTTCCCCAGATAGGGTGATTAGCATTGAATTGTGGGTGGGTTTCCACCATCCCTCATGACCAATAGGCAGGGGGGCATGGAAAAATTCCCCCACCATATATAATAGACATTAAAACAATAATAACTTCACTAGCATTGGGCTAGACGAAGGGATGTCGAAGGACTGAGGGGAGAAGATCTATGCACAAGAGGAGAATGGCATTAACACTATACATGATTGTAATTATTTAATAGTAGGATTTTGGTACCTAGAGATCATTGGGGGAAATTTGGTCGATGAAGGCTGGCAAGGAGGCATTGTAGGGAAAAGGCTCAAACATATCTAGTGAAAATTGTAGAGTGTGGTGACTCTCCTTACGCGGGAGTGTTGTGTCAAGGAAGAACGTTGTTTGTAGGTGGTAGGGGAGTATAAGTCTGGTAATTCCTCCTCCTCACTAGTAAGCAAATTACTTGGAATGTGAACCATAATGGAAACTTATTGAGAAACTTAGACAATTGTGGCAAAGCCTCCTTCAGTCTAGTAATTCCTCCTCTCTTTCACTCATGATTGTCATTTTAAAAGTTGTAGAGATTCTTATCAAACCTATCAAGATTATCAGAAGCTTCTAATAAGATATAAATCTCAAGGAATGATGAGAAACTAAAAAATTCATCCAAAATATTAATCCTTGAGAGAATCTTTGCACATGTGATCAAGAGAATGGTGAAATTTAAAAAAATAATCTTTAAATTTGGTTGCCATTTATAAAAAAAAATGTGTATGCATGAGTATAATTTATTTATTTATACCATACACACTTTTTTTTTTGTAAATTGTAGCAATTATATTCCTTCAATAAAACAAGAGTACATGGTTTTTCATACAAATCTCCTTGTGGTGCATTTATCTTTACCACATGCCTAAGGGCTCAAATCATACTCAAATATCCCCATAGAAACCTCAATGCCCATCCCCAATACCCTAGGAAACCCCAAAACAAAGTGCTCACACCAGCATAAAATAGAAAACATCAAATATCAATAGCGGAAAACACTGTATACCCAACTACATATCTTGTATTTTTCAAATTAACTCTCAAGGAAGGACCCTGGTTTTTCCCCCTTTTCTCCTTCGAATGTTAGTCTATCCCATTGTATTATTAAGCCCAACTGCAACTGAATCAATTACCTCATTTCTATGAAATACTTCCAGTTTGATGGAATCATCCTTGTTTGTCATATCCTTGTCACTGTTAGAAAGATTTGATTCATGGTTTCTTTTATTCCCACTTGTTGCAGTCACAATTATGGCTGAAACTTTTTCTTGCTCATTCCTCATATGGTTCAACCATACTGGGAATGAGACAGTGCCCTTGGGGCCCTAACAAAATTTTGGGGGGTTGAATTTCCTAAAACTACATCTAGATGTTATGTATTGTCTCTTCTCTCACCAGTTGAATCTTTGGATCCCTTTCCTTCCTTAGGGTCCCTCCAACCACGACTGGAATTATTAGACACCTGCGAGGAGGCAGCCCCTTTCGAAAAGGAACATACATTCTAATGGTGACCAACCTGTTGGAAATTCCTACATTGGAAAGTTATATTTTCATAGTCCAAGGGTTGAGGAAACATACTTCCCAACCACTTGAGCTTTATTTTATCTATAAAATATTTATTTAGATCAACTTAAACACATATGCAAACATAGGTGAAAATTCCTTTAGATATACTTTCCCAGTCAACTTTGATGAATCATCCAATTAATTTTTCCACTTTTTCTAAGAGGTCGAGATGGGTAAAGTGAATTGGAAAGTTGGGAAACCTTACCTATACTGGAGTAGTCATTACCGACATAGTAACATGATTGAATCTTGGGAACCACAACTTCACTAAGAGACCAACTCATCCCCAAAACCATGGACTTTGGTCAATGATTTTTTGCTTATCCTCGAGGCATTTGAAAACCACCACAAAGAATCCCTTTGAAAAAAATATTGACTCCAGATTTATAGTCCAGTTCTAATAGGTCTAGTCCTTAAGGGCATATGACGAGGGCCAAAATCTATTGAAATGGCATATGAGTGTTGTTGGCTTGAGGGGTCCCGACCCAGGTTCAAAGGTTAAGGTTTGCCAACAAACCCCTATACTACTGGCCCTTTCGGCAATGACCTACTTGCGCAGGCCAAGGTCTCACCCAAATTAGTATGGGAGGGTGTTGGAACCAGGTTTCTGCACCCTGAGTGAGAGCAGGTAATTTAAGGCAGATCTATGTTGTAGCTTATTAGGTTCGCACAGAATGAGTCTACTCGCATCTCTTTTAACAACATAATTAGCACATAACCATAGAAAATCTATTATCACTAACAGATCTAATCAATACATTCTCATCCACGTGTGCATCAACAAATACCATCATGGAACATTATAATCGTAGCCAAGTCCAGATCACAGATACATTCGCAGCTAAAGTAACTATCACAGATACACTTCAGCAGTAAACACAATCAATCCAGATAAGACAAAAGTACTTCAAATATATTCTGCATTCATTAGCATCAAAAATCCACTTACAACCCAAACATAGCCCGCACACACAACCTAGCAAGGTTTGCACATAGCAGGACTAAGGATCTCCGCACACAAAGCCAGCAGGAGTCCTTACCCAAAAACAACCCAGACAAATCTTAACAATTCGCACGTAGCATCAATCTTCTGACTTTCCTACTTACTAGACCCAACTATATATCTATTTATAATATCGTAGCCTTCACTATCCTATGGTCCACAAACTGTGGTTTGTGGACCCTAGAGCTACCCTTTAACCCATTACTAAACATTAGGGGCTTTGACCCACCCTGAATCTATCTATCAAACCAGTCTTCGATTTTCGTTTTCTCAGGTCTCCAATGGCCTCGTGGCATTACCCGATCTCTCTCTCAAAATTCTCCCGATCCCAACAATGGAACCATTTGTTGGCTTGAGGGGTCCTGACCCAAGTTTGGAGGTTAAGGTTTTCCAACAAACCCCTATACTACTGGCCCTTTCGGAAATGACCTACTTGCGTAGGCCAAGGTCTCACCCGAAGTAGTATGGGAGGGTACTGGAACCAGGTTTCCTTACCCTGAGAGAGAGCAGGTAATTTAAGGCAGATCTATGTTGCAGCTTATTAGGTTTGCACAAAATGAGTCTATTCGCAGCTCTTTTAACAATATAATTAGCACATAACCATAGAAAATCTATTATCACTGACAAATCTAATCAATACATTTGCATCCACGTGCGCATCAGCAAATACCATCATAGAGCATTGTAAGTGCAGCCAAGTCCAGATCACAGATACATTCGCAACTAAAGTAACTATCACAGATACGCTTTAGCGGTTAACACAATCAGTCCAGATAACAAAACGGTACTTCAAATATATTCTGCATTCATTAGCATAAAAAATCCACTTACAACCCAAACACAGCCCACGCACACAGCCTAGCGGGGTCCACACACAGCAGGACTAAGGATCTCCGTGCACACAGCCAACAAGAGTCCTTACCCAAAAACAACCCAGACAGATCTTAACAATTTTCACGTAGCATCAATCTTCTGGCTTTCCTACTTACTAGACCCAACTATCTATCTATTTATAATATCGTAGCCTTCACTATCCTATGGTTCGCAAACCATGGTTTGCGGACCCTAGAGCTACCCTTTAACCCATTACTAAACATTATGGGCTTTGACCCACCCCCAAACCCCTACGCAGGACCGACTATTACAAAATAATACAAAAACGTAGGTTAGGGAACCCTGTTCCAACAGGCCCCCAACACAATCTTGTGACTCATCCCGAGTCACTGCGGTCGTGGGGTTTGCATCTTTGCCTAAAGCTGCTTGATCGCATCAACCAGTGGTTGCAACACTCCTTCGCTCTATGCAACAGCATTCTGAGCAATATCCACCAACTTCTGTGAAGTTGGACCTTTAGTAGCAGCCGTGACACTTTCCAATGTCTAGTTCAGTTGTTCAATCACAGCATCCACTTCCTGAGAGAGCTTGAGGGCTTCATCAGCCCAAGGCTTAAGGTGGTCGCTAAGAACCTTCTTTTTGTGATAGAGATCTTCAATGTCATCCCGAAGTGTGTGGCTGGTACGAAGTCATGCCAGGAGCTGAGCTGGAACCAAAGTGGACATAGTAGCTTCGAGTTGTTCAAACTCTTCCCCCTTTTTGGTGCAGCTCTTGAGTAAAATCACGGAGGAGAGGGTCACGCTGCACCTTAGACCATAGTTGCATGGCTATCTCCAACAACTTTGCACCCTGATAAATCCAAGTGGTAATTGTATTGGTGGCCTCTGTGACTAGCGCGACTCGCTGGGCTCTTACTTCTGGTGGAGTTTCTGGCTACAATTTGGCCAGTAAGGCAGCAATCTGTTGTTCCATCTCTATCTTAACCATCTGAATTATAGTCCTCGAAGCCCTTAGCATGGAAAAAATCCCCTCAATCTTGGTCTTGGGAGAAGCAGATGTTGGGATATCCTCGGTGACATCTGCGCAAAGCCTACTGATTAAGCATTTGAGCTCGGTCTGCCACGTGGCGACAAGGGTGCATGTAGCTTTTGCCTGGGACACCTCGACAGTTTTCTCCACAATCGTCTGCTCATCTGTACTGAGCTGCTGGTGCACCCGGAGGTCTCTATATTGAATTCCTTGAACAAGGATGCGTGGAGGACCTGCAGTGGTTCACGTAGCAGTCGAGCTAATCCAATTGCACCTTTTCGTAGGCCTGGACTTGCACTCCTAGGGAAGGTGGGCTCAAGACGAAATATGTGCCTGGAAAGGGGCAGAGACGGCTTTCAGTTGTGATGATCAATTCGATGCCTGTCACTGGGGGTGGCCTTGTCTAAATCATACTTGTCCGCAGAGTGTAGGTTTTGAGCTGCAGAGCTCGAAGCTCTGACTGAAGTGTAGCGACCGTGGCCTTCTGTTGCTCTTCCAAATCCAGCCATTTCTCTTCAGAGGTGAGGGTGACTATATCCGCTATCTGCTCCAGGTCTTCCTCTGTCAGAGTTACTTTGGTCTCCTGACCCGGCCTTGTAGCTCGTTTTTTATTTCGTTGGCCTTTAACAGGGTCACTAGTCTGTTTCATACCTCGTGGGGAGTCAACACCCTCTGCATCCAAACCCTCGGTGTCCAGATATTCCTGTGAATCCTTCTTTGATTCCGGCTCCACATCCTTCTCGGCATTCTTGCCCTGTCCTTTGATCTCTTTGGTGGTGTCGGGCGGGGTGACCTTCTTGGTGCTTGTATCGGCAGTGTCCTACGTACCTAATTTGAAGCCTAGTTTCTAGTGTGGAGGCCAAGTAGCAATAAGGCGATCAATCTCCTCATCAGCAACCATATACGACAGTGATACCCATGCTAGATCCTTGCGGCCCCGGATCTGCACATTGTGCATGTGACTTTAAAAGCTGCGATGTTCTTATACTTTTCATAGATTGCTGGTAACAAGGACGGCTAGGAGTGGATGGTAGCTACGAGCCCACTCTGAAATAGGACCCATAAGACCTTATTATCTTCAATGCGCTTTTCATCCTTTGAATCCCATAGATTCGCATACTGTGCCCCTTCGCACATATCTGGCTTGAGCTCAGGGAGGATTGAATCTTCCGGAGCTTCCCATGCTACCAACACGATGAGGAGCAGCAACCAGGAGTAGCAGAATGCCCTTCCATGATCCTGGGCTTCGCGCACGTTCTCCTAAAATTCATTGCACAGGAACTGGGACCAGTTGAAGCAGACCCCTTTCTCGCAGCGGCCAGCCAACTAAATTACATATGCAGGGACCGTGGCAACCTGGCATTTTCGCATCATTTTTCATGCTAACAATAAGGTGCCCATGTGTGCACCAGGGTTGCTGATAGTGCTGATCATGAACCCCTTAGTGTTCCGTTCAACGTGGTAATCATCGTGCACCTTATCAGCAATTTGTTGCTCATATTTCTTACCGATGCATTCCATGGGATTCAGCCCCTTCATGGGAAGACCAGTAATACAGTGAATGGGCGCTACATCTATGGGAATGTGGTCCTAGATCCATAAGCAGCCGTCATGGACCAGAGCTAGCAGTTGGCGCACAAGTCGGTTGGTGACATTGTAGTGGCCAAAATGAGGCATCCGCAGTAGATTTAATAATCCAGATCCAGCCAATCTACTTGCCCATGGCATAGGGATGAACTTCAGTACATCATCATCCAATACCCTTTCCAGATATAATTTTGGTGCTAATTCTGGAAAGGCCTCCAAGTTGTCCAGGTCATGATCGTCGAATTTGACCATGTGGAGCTTGCCAAAAAACTCTCCAATGATAGGGACCTTGCCTGAAATCAGAGGCATCTTCATATAGGCACTCATCCCATCGAGATTCTTAGGCGTGCGCACCAAGGGCCTACGAGGCCGAACATAGGGTGGTAGCCAACTTATCGATTCAACGATCCGAGCCTTTTCTTGAGCAAACAGAGGTCTCTTTGGAGGGTTAGTCGAACGTTCCTGGGGCATCATTCATGGGGATTTCACATTTCGCGGGGAGGTACATGGCTTCACCCCAACCCATTTCACAGTCCCCCCCCCCGGCCCTTGCTCCTGGCCTTTTCCCTTCCCCTTCTTCTTCTCTACCTGCTTTCCCTTGCTCCATGTGGAGACAACCTCTTCAACCTCAGGGGTGACCTCTTCAACCTCATCAGTAGAGACCATGGTCTGCGAAAACTCGGTCAGATTAGTTGCCACCACTCTCACTCGGAAGATAAATTCAGGATTTCTACTATCAAAAGGAGTAGCTCACCCCGACATTAACAAAGCACAATAGTCACAAAGTTTCACAAAGCACAAACTATTGAAGATGCACGGAACCCCCTTCTGATCTACCCTTCTAATGTTATAGCCTTGGAGATCAACCAATGGTTGGATGAGGCTTATCAAAAACTTACCATCAAGTAAACAGTAAAAAACCTTCAGAAATCGCCTCATTAATTACCAACCGCCCGCTCCTTTCAATGGTAAAATTTTATTTTTACCCAGTTTACTATTCCAATGGCTAGTTTTCGCAGTTGTATATTACCCCTGCGCTGCTAGTGCACCTCCTTCGCTCCCAGCGCACCCCTGCGCTCCCAGCGCACCTCTCCGAGTTGCAATCAACCCCTGTGCTCCCAACGCACCTCCCCAAGTTGCCAGACCTGCGAATCATCCCTGTGCATACCATGGTCCTGCCTGTGTTTATCCCCCTTCCTGCGCGCATTCCACCCCATACAGCTACTCCGGCCATATAGTCATTTGATCCGGTATGGTTTGAGCCAGCTGCCATTGACATATCCTAGTACCATATCACTGCACAGTGTGGCTAACCGGACAGCTCCTCCATCAGTAATTTCTTTTACCATATAGGGACCTAGCCAGTACTGACAGAACTTCCCCGAGTGCTTCGTAAATTGGCTATCGTATAGTAGGACCAATTCTCCCTCCATAAGGATCTTTTTTCAAATATGTCGATCATGGCATGCTTTTTCTCTGGCCTTCTGAACTTGCTGGTGGAAGTTAGCAATGAAACGATCTTCCTCCAATGCCATGAGCTGCGCTTACTGCTCCTCCATGATATTAGGCCCTGCCATGTTTGTAAAGGCTGCGATGCACAGGCTAGGAATAATATACTCCATGGGCATAATGACCTCCTTTCCATAAACCATCTGAAACGGTGTTTTCCTAGTAATTTTCTTGCAGGTGATTTGATAGGCCCAAAGGACTGACGAGATGTACACATCCCAGTCGTTGCAATTGACATTACAGACCTTATTCAGCACATGTTCCAAGATTTTATTAAAAGCTTCTACAGCTCCATTTTCTTGTGGATGATACGGGGTGCTTTTCGCATGGTGGATATGAAATTCTTCAGTCAAGGCCTGTATTATTTCATTAACAAAATGCGTACCTCTATCGCTCATCATGATCTTTGGACAACCAAACCTGGTTAGAATATGTTCAAAAATGAAGTGTGTAGCGGTATCTGCAGTGTAATCCTTCACATCTTGCACTTCGGCCCATCTGGTTACATAATCAGTCGCAAAGATGATGTAGCGTGTACTTGTCTTCTTTCCTTGTGGATTGATGGGCCCAACGAAGTCGATAGCCCATTTTTCGAACGCTTGCAGGGCCATATGCAGTTGCACGGGCATTTCATCTTTGTGTGACAGCCTTCCTGTCCTTTGGCATGTGTCGCAGGCTTTGCAATAGTCGTGAGAGTCGCTATGCAGTGTCGGCCACCATAGCCCAGCTCTCAAGATCTTCTGCGATGTTGCTTTACCTGTGTAGTGACCTCCTGTGATGCCTCTGTGGGTTTCCGCTAAGATGGCATGTCTTTCATGTTCTAAAACATATCTTCGCAACAGATCATCAGCTCCCAGTTTGTACAGATGGCCCGCTATGATAGTTAAATCTGTTGCGCGGGTTACCAGCTCCTTCTTCTGTTGTACCGAATACTCTGCAGGCGCCATCCCCGTAGTTAAGAAGTGAATGATGTCGGCGAAGTGCACATCAACTACATTAATAACAAACAACTGCGAATCAGGTTATCCTTCTTCTAGGTTTGTCTACTCTTCTCCACTTTCGATTCGAGATAAGTGGTCTGGTGTAGCATTTAGTTTCCCTGGCTTCACGATAATCTCAAAGTCATATTATTGAGATAGCAGCAGCCATTGGAAAATCTCCCCCCCCCCAACACAGGCTTATTCACTAGGTACTTCAAATCTGAGTGATATGTAAACATCTTGAAGTGCCCTCCTAACAGATAATTTCAGTATTTTTGTAGGGCGTATACTATGGCCAACCCCTCGCGCTCAGTAGTGGAGTAGTTGTGCTCCACATTAGAGAGTTTTCTACTAGCAAATGCAACTGGATGGTCGATGTGTCCTTCCCCAGGCTGTGTAAGGACAACTCCCAAGGTGATCCCTGACACATCTACATGAAAATGGAAAACCTTCGCCCAATCAAGAAATATGAGGATCAACGGAGAGACCATCTTCTCCTTGAGTAGTTCGAAGCTCTTTTGACACTCTTCCTTCCAAAAAAATGAAACATCCTTATTTAGCAACTTTTCCATGGGTGTTGTGATCAGCACATACCCTTGAATGAACTTCTTGTAGTAGCATGTATGTCCAAGGATAGAGTGCAACTGTTTCTCAGCTGTAGGGACTGCCAGGTTGATGATAACTACTACCTTGGCGGGGTCAACCATCAATCCTTGTCGACAGACTGTGTGGCCTAGCAAGATCCCGAAGGGTACGCAAAATATGCACTTCTTAATATTCAAGGAAATTTGGTGCTTTCTACAGGTGTCCAACATCAAGCACATGTTTGGGACGTGCTTCTTTACCAACCTGAATACGGTCCAGTCATCAAAATATACCTCCAAAAACTTGTGGATGAACTCCTTGAATATTGTGACCACCACCTGCGAAAATATGGCAGGGGCATTCTTGAGCCCAAATGGCATGACAGTGTACTAGAAAGATCCCCATTCAGCGGTGAACGTAGTTTTGCTACGATCTTCAGGTGTGATCCTGATCTGATGGTAGCCCGAGAACCCATCCGTGAACAAGTACGCTTCTTGCCCCCCCCCCCACACTATCGAGGATTTCATCTGAGAATGGCGTAGGAAAGGGATCATGTACGCAGGAATCATTCAATTTGTGCAGGTCAACACAGATCTATATCTCTCCTTTAGTCTTTTTCTCCTAAACAACCATAGGACTTACCCAATCTGACTGTTCCACTGGTTTGATGATACCTGCAGCTATCATTTTGTCAAGTTCCTCCCTGACTTTCTACTTATACTTGGGGTTCAATCAATAAGGGTGTTTCTTAACAGGGCGCGCATTTGGTTTTAAAGTGATACACATGACCCCTAGGTCCCCTGTAAACCCTTTGAGTTTAGATAATTTCGTTGGAAATAGGTCCTGGTATTCTGTGAGGAGTTCTGCAACTCTTCCAACAGTATCATCATCCCAGTAGTCCCCAATTTTAGCTAGCTTAGGTTGCTCCTACATTCCAATGTTGACTTTTCGCAGCTTAAGAGGCTTGGTCACATCGACGGTCTGCAGTGGGGGTCCAGCAACTGCACGTTCTCCCTCCGACTCCGGGATAGAGATATTTCACAGGTCTTCATCACATTCTTCCATCGATAGATTGCGGAAGTCGACAATATACTACATCTGTGTCTCCCACGTTGGTGCCCCATATGCTGCAAGAGGGTGTGATTCATCAAATAATAAGGCATCTATATCCTGCAGGGCTTCGTTGAGTGCCTTCGTTCCACCTATCAACCTGAAAATCCCTACAAACTCATCCTTCAGGGTTTCCTAGTGGCGAGTGCACTGATGTAGTTCTACATCTAAATACCATGCAGTGGGGATTGTCCCTAAGGCATGAATGAACAGGTGGACCCATTTTTCCATAGTTATTTCACACCATTCCTCCATCCATGTGGACAAGTTCTCACGTGGGTCTCCTAGTCCAAGGAAAGTCTTCACGCGCAGGTGACCTGAGGGTTCAAACCATAAGACCATCATCTAGCGACATTCCTCCCAATCCTGGAACGTCCCCTTATGAGTTTCCCACTAGCTCGCAGGGGTTGCACGCATGGCTAGGTTAAGTGCCCACATCCTTCGCTCCCTTGGGACTTTAGCTTCAAATGTCCGCAAAAAATCCCTAATACTACCAAAACCATCAAAGTAGGGTAGTTCTCTTACCTCTGAGGAGATGCATCGGAAGCTTTTCGCGATCCTGAGACATCGCAGCGTAGATACATCATGTAACTGATTCTGCAAGTTTTCTATCTCCCCTTCGGAGTCAGAGAGGCATTCACTGTCCTTCTCCCAGTAAAGCGCACCATCTACTACATGATTGATCCAATCCTCATCCCGAGAGATTAATTTATAAATGTGATCCACATCCTCTTCTTTACGCATTGGTTCTATATACCGCTGTCCTTCCGCAAGGTATAGACGGACTATCACCCTTGTACCCTAATTTTCGAAAACCATGCTCCTTTTCTTTAGATTGATTATGCCTGCCATGTCTATCGCCCAATCTAGTCCTATGAGTGTAAGATAAGGGCCCACATCTTCCACAATCTGAATGACTTCAAAATCTATGTGTACCTTGACTCCTGCGATATCTAATCTTTGACAGCCTCCCCGATTGTATGATCTTCTGTTGGTTAGCCATGCGCAGTTGTGTAGTATACCTTTCCAGCTTAGGCTCTCCCATCCGCTACCAAGTTTTCTTAGGCAGTATGTTTGCATCTAATCCGAGATCCAAGATGACCCGATCCATCTCATAGTCGCATATCTATGTTGTTAGCCGCATCTCCTTCCCAGTGTGCTTCTTGTTCTTGTACAGCTTGTGAACATCCCTAACCTCTGTAGGAGGGTTAGTTCTTTCCATGCAACTATCTATCAGTGTTTGGAGATTTTCTACCACCTTCCGGTTGCATAGCAGCTTCATACATGCTTGTAGGAATGGATTAACTTCATCATCCGCTCTTAGGTTTGTGGGCCTTGGAGGTGGATGCCTCATCCACGGCAAAGTCCTTGCGGGTTGCGAAAATGGTTTCTTTCTCTTTCCATAGGTCTAGGCTTTCCTGTTTGATAGCAGCCTTCCGAATAAGGGTTTCAGCTACAACCTTCTCCTCATCTCCTCCAGTAGCCATGCCGCTGCGCGTTATAACATTAATACTTGGTCCTTCATCACACGGCTCCGCTTTAACCCTCTGTACATTATGCGTAGGTGTCTACTGCTTTTCCTGCATTTTTGCTATCAGGACTGGACAATCTTCAATCACATGGTCCAATTGTCGACAATATCGGCAAGATTATCACGTAGGGTTCAGACAGTCCCTTGTGAAGTGCCCTATTTCTCCACAGTTGTAATAGATCAATTGCCCTCTTCCCCTACCTACGCCTCCACCCCTTCTCCCTCCCCTTCCTCTTGCTAGGGAACCTCCTCTTCCTAAGGGAGATAGTGGTGAAGAAGGGTCAGTTTGTACCCTGTATAGGTTCCCTCACTCTATCATCAAATCATAGGTCCAACAGTTATGCTTGTCGTGTCCCACAAAGGAGAAAAATCGACACCATTGTTTCTTTAATTCTGGAACATAAGCATTAAGACGGGGATAGTAGTTGGTATCGTGTAGTCCGGAAATGTGACAATCAGCGCACCATAATGTTGGACCACTAAGCGCCGCAGCTTCTTTAGGACACAATGGGATGGGTCCCCAAGCCTGCATGTAGTCTGCCAGTAGAGGGCACTGATCCTTGGTTTGGCCAGACACCCTGCATCGTATGCAACATACGTCTAGGCTATCTTCTTTCCCTCGTTCTTTTCGTAGACTCTGGATTTCTAGGTGCATTGCCTCCAGCTATCCCTAAATATGCTACACCCCAAACTAGGCATCGTCTCTTGGCGCAGCTTCTAGTTTCATAGCAATATCCAACGGTTTCTCTTGTGTCTCAATCGCCTGCTGACCCATAGCTCTGCGCAGGTGAGGTAGTGGCATAGCGATAAACCATTCCTTGTGCTGCCTATCATCATACTGAAATTCCCTGTCTCTGATAACCTTCTTTAACTATTGATAAACTTCCCATACAAACTCAGTAGGTCCCTGTCTAAAGTCTTTTAGGTCAGTTACTAGCTGCGAGTAGGACTTAGGCTTCCAGAATTGTTGTTTTAAAGCTTTCTTAATCTCTTGAATAGACGGATCCACATGCTGGCCTACGTACCCCATATACCAGTCCAAGGCCCTTCCTTCAAAGGCAAGGGATAGTTGCGCTCTCTTTACATCATCGGTAGCCACATTTTTCGCAGTCCATACCGATTCTGCTACAAACCAAAATCGGTCCATATCTTCATCTCCTACACCCTTGAAGGTGGGTAGCTTCATGTGTGTGGCCATATCTTCTTCTGGTGGTGGCGGAGGTGTGGGTGAGTTCTTACCCTTATGTTGACTTGAAGGTGGTGTAGCTGGAGGACTATTTCCTGCGTGCACAACCAACTCTCTTAATGGACTGTAGACGGATCTATCCCCTTCTTGATTGGTTCAGTAGTACTTACCACTTCGGGTTGTACTTTTGCTCTGATCAGAGGTCATTCATTCGGTGTGGCTACACAAAACGCCTTTCTCACACAGTAATATTTTAATTAGCAATGGCATTGTTCGCAAGAACTTACCTCTGAGACATTTGAAGAACCTCCATTCTGCCTTAGAATAGGATACAAACTGATCAACTACGAATTCCATTACAAAACCCCCTAGCACACTGTCCACCCAATGATCTACTGTACGGGTGATCGTGTTGTCAGTCTTCTCTAATTTTTGAATCAATTCTAGCGTCCACTGCGTAACCTGATCGTCCTTCCAACACGTCTGAAATTCCATGAGCCTCGCTAACCACTCCTGAAGCTCGTGCGCAAAAGTTACAAAGAAAATTTCATAAACTTCAGTGAAGATGTACTTATTCTTCCACTTCTAAGCTGTCAACTTCGTGCTACGATTCTCTTTTATAGCAAATTCCTGAATCTGTCTTTCAGACCAGTCTTCGATTTTTGGTTTCTCAAGTCTCTAACAGCCTCGTGGCATTACCCGATCTCTCTCTCAAAATGCTCCCAGACCCGAAAACGGAACCATTTGTTGGCATGAGGGGTCCTGACCCAGGTTCGGAGGTTAAGGTTTGCCAACAAACCCCTATACTACTGGCCCTTTCGGCAATGACCTACTTATGCAGGCCAAGGTCTCACCCCAAGTAGTATGGAAGGGTGTTGGAACCAGGTTTCCACACCCTAAGAGAGAGCAGGTAATTTAAGGCATATCTATGTTGTAGCTTATTAGGTTCGCATAGAATGAGTCTATTTGCAACTCTTTTAACAATATAATCAACACATAACCATAGCAAAGCCATTATCACTGAAAATTCTAATCAATACATTTGCATCCACATGCGCATCAGCGAATACCATCACAGAACATTATAATCGCAACCAAGTCCAGATCACAGATACATTCGCATCTAAAGTAACTATCACAGATAAGCTTCAGTAGTAAACACAATCAATCCAAATAACACAAAGGTACTTCAAATATATTCTGCATTCATTAGCATCAAAAATCCACTTACAACCCAAACACAGCCTGCACACATAGCCTAGTAGGCTCCGCACATAGCAGGACTGAGGATCTCCACGCACACAGCCAATAGGAGTCCTTACCCAAAAACAACCCAGACAGATCTTAACAATTCGTACGTAGCATCAATCTTCTGACTTTCCTACTTACTAAACCCAACTATCTATCTATCTATTTATAATATTGTAGCCTTAGCTATCCTATGGTCCACAAACCGTGGTTTGCGGACCCTAGATCTACCCTTTAACCCATTACAAAACATTAGGGGCTTTGACCCACCCCAAAACCCCTACGCAGGACCGACTATTACAAAATTATCCAAAAACGCAGGTTAGAGAACCCTGTTCCAACAAGTGCCTTTCCTGGATATTTTTTAGCCTTTATATTAGTACCAACATATGTCACTTCAAGGCATGGAGTGTCCATAAAGTGCTCAACCACAAAGCCTGTGCCTAACAGATCCTTGAAAGTCAAAGAGTTGGAACCAAGCTTGATGGCATCCCTAAAATACATGGTATTGATAGCAGAAGAAGCCCCCCCTTGCCCCGCGGCCCCCACCTCTTTTAGCCCTGCAATGAGGGAGATTGAAGCCTCACTATTGATGTCATAGTCACTTAGAAGGAATTACTCCTTGAGTATCTTGCCTTCGTAAAGAAGCCTCAAAAGAGTAGCCAAAATTCTTGTGTGTTCTTGGAGTTTGGTAGCAAGCATTTCTACCAAGTCAATTGCGGACAACATGATACATATAGTCCCTCGAGAAAGCAGTTTTACAAATATTGTGAAATGGGGTGGGTCTGATGCTAAATTTCCTTTCTTTACAACCTCCTTCTGTGGAGGAGGGCCCCACAAGAATGCCTCTAGGCATAAGAGGTGAGGGGCAAATGTATGACTACCTTCATCACCCCATCACCCCCACTGAAACATTTTGACAAAAATATCTTGCACATCCATAGCGCTAGCCCATCTATCTCATTCAAGAAATTATTGAAACATTTTGCAAGCAACCAAAGCTAGCCCATCTATCTCGTTCAAGAAATTATTTAAACATTTTGTAAGCAACCAAATCAACTGCATATTTGGAGTATGACTAGGCACATTTTATAGCCCCATTGTGATGGATCCCATAGCTTGAATGATCCAGGTGGATATTGGTGGTCACCCGCCTATTCCACTTGGGACCCCACCATTGTCTCTTTCAGTTTTTCAGTTTCGGCACAACTTACTATTTTTAGCAGTTTTTCGGGTCCTGAACTTCCGGAGCCATTTTGAGGCCCTAAATGACGTTTTTTGGGAAAGCGAGGAGGCACAACATGGGTCACTCACCAATGTTGGCCACTCGAAATTTGTATTCCTCAGATAGATATTTCTAACGAGGTATGGTACACGTCAAACGGAGATCGTATGCCAAAGTTACGCCCCTGGGAAGTTGAAACACCAATTTACCCAAACGGGGCCCATAGTTTTGGCGCTTCATCTCCTAGGGTTAGGGTTTTGGCTGTTTACGATTTCCCATTGCTTCTAAATAATAAATAGGCCCTCGAGCCTCATTGTAACTTAGTTCAGAGGCCTGTAGCCGCCACATCTCTTCTCAGAGATAGCTACCAGCGCCCTAGCTAGTTTTATTTCCATTCTGTCTGTAAGAAAATTTCAGTTCTTTGATATTAATGAAATGAAGTGTTATTTCTGCTGCATCTCTGTATTTCTAGTTATATGTTTATTATTTGTTGCGTTCTGTAAATCCGGATGGAGGTGGTATGGGAGGGGTGCCTTTTCTGATCCTTCTTTGCATGTCCCCAACGAGGTCGGGGTATAAGGAGCTAGGGCTTGATCTGGTGGAACCTTTGCAAGATCAGCCTCGTAAACCTCGACGGACGCCCATGGGGGACGAAAAGAAAGATGAGGGAGCAGGAGATCCTATCAAAGTATTGCTCGAGGAGGCCCTCGAAAAACAAAGGAACGCGATGATGGATAGCTTTGCTCAGATCCTTCAACGGCTGCCCACCGGCGGCGCATCTGCATCCAGTAGCCACTCTGGAGTCGCGACTCCCTTTAAGGTACAAGTAAATTTTGACATTCCCATGTTTGAGGGTCAAATAGACGCAGATGCCGTAGATAGATGGTTGAATCTATTAGAAGGATATTTCTCTGTTCATGACTTTTCAGACCGGGAGAAGATTATTTTGCACTCCTCAAAGCTACCCCCCATGTTAAGGACTGGTGGGAAACCTACTGTGAGAACAAGGACCAGACAGAACCCTCTCTGTTCTCGGCCGTACCAACTTGGAATTCTTTCCGAGACGCCGTCAAGGAACAGTACTATTCCGTGGGGAGCTATGAGGACAAGTACATACAATGGACCACGCTGCGACAACAAAGGGATCAAGATGTGCATGAGCTGACGAATTTGTTCCATACCCTGCGCACAAAGTTGGGTATCAAAGATTCAGAGAAACATATGGTGCTAAAGTATCGCAGCTATCTACACAGATACATTCAGGAGGAAATTGAGTTCCTCGACATCTCCTCGCTTGGTACGGCATACCGGTATGCTGCCAAGATTGAGCAGAAATTCAAGCAGAAGAAGCGAGACTTTGGATCTGCGAATCAAAAGCAAGGGAAAGGTGCTTCCAAACCGCAGAACAAAGGACCGAGCCAAGGCATGGCGACTAAAGACAACTCATCGAAGCCACAAGAAAAGAACAGCACCGCAAAGCCAAAGAAGGACACGGGAAAGTGGTGTGAGTTCCATAAGAGCTCCACTCACAACACAAGTGAGTGTCGGGCCAAGCAGTCGCTAGTGGCCGAGATGAGGGCTTCTGAGTCGGATGCATGCTCTGACTCCGAATCAGAACCTGAAAAGGCGAATGAAAAAGGGAAACAGATTATTGATGCGGAGCCCAACGCCACTGTTGCCACTGCAAAGATCCAAAAGGAGGAACCGGAAGATCAAGAGGAGGAGGAACGTCTCTTCCACTCCCAGATGTGGGTAAAGGGCTCCCCGGTACAGTTCATTGTCGACAATGGGAGCCAAAAGAACCTCATTTCGGCAGACGCCGTGAAGCGGTTGGGCTTGCCGACCACAGCTCACCCACATCCATACACCATCGGGTGGCTTCACCAAGGACGAGATCTCCGCGTCAGCCAGCAGTGCCGCCTTCCCTATAGCATCAAGCCCTTCACGGATGAGGTATTATGTGACGTTGCTCCTATTGATGTTTCTGATGTATTATTAGGACAGCCATACTTGTGGAAGCGTCATGCTGTGTATGAGTCTCGACCTCGTGCTGTTATTGTTACTTTGGGAAATAAGTTGTACAGGATACCAGAGGTACCACCTCCTGTTGCTATCTCTTTGGTTACTGCAAAACAATGCAGTAAGCTCATTTCCCAAACCAGGAAATTCGTTTTCTTGATGATCCGCCCCCAGGGCAAGAAGAAGACTGTGGCCACATCCTCCAGACAGGGCTCCTCTGCACAACAACAACAAATGGATAAGGTTGTGGAGGAGTACAAAGACATATTCACCTCACCCACAGGGGTTCCTCTGCACTGTCAGGTCAAGCACCCGATTGATCTGACCCCAGGTGCGCCGCTACCCAATGGACCGATCTATCGGCACTCTGTTCTGGAGAATGATGAAATCAAGAGACAGATTCAGGAGCTGTTGCAGAAAGGTCACATCAGACCAAGTTCATCGCCCTGTGGGAGCCCGATCGTGTTGGTACAGAAGAAGGATGGGACATGGAGACTCCGTATTGACTATCGGGCGCTGAACAAGATCACTGTCCGGAATAGGTACCCAATCCCACGGATTGATGACCTTCTAGACCAACTCAAAGGTGCAAAATATTTCAGCAAGATCGACCTAAAGTCTGGGTATCACCAGGTACCAATTGAACCCTCCGATGTGTGGAAGACTGCCTTCAAAGCCAAGGAAGGCCTTTTCGAATGGCTAGTCATGCCTTTCGGGTTGACGAATGCTCCCGCCACCTTCATGAGGATGATGGATGACATCTTGCGGCCATTCACCAACTCATTTGTAGTGGTGTACTTGGATGATATTCTGATCTTCAGCCAGACTTGGGAAGAGCACCTTCACCACATCCGACAAGTCCTCCAAACACTGCGGCAACACAAGTTGTGTGCCAATTTGGAGAAGTGTACTTTTGGCATGACCCAGGTTCAATATCTGGGATACATTATTGATGAAAGGGGGGTGCATGTGGATCCAGCCAAGATCCAAGTCATTCGTGATTGGCCAGCCCCAACCACTATAACAGAGCTTCGCAGCTTTCTGGGTCTTGCTAATTTCTACCGGAGGTTCGTGTTGGGATTCTCTCATATCACTTGGCCCTTGAGTCAAGTCACCAAGGGAGGAGCGAGAGCAAAATTCTTTTGGTCGGAACCTCAACAGAAGGCGTTCACAAAATTGAAAAATCGCCTCTGTTCTGCCCCAGTGCTCACATTACCAGACTTGCAACAGCCATTTGAGATCGAGACAGATGCCTCTGACTATGCTATTGGGGCAGTTCTTACTCAACAGGGACATCCAGTGGCATATCACAGTGAGACAATGTCTGAGACAGTTCGCAAGTATCCCACTTATGACAAAGAAATGTATTCCATTGTGCAAGCCTGTCGACAATGGAAGCATTACATTTCGGGGAAGGAAACAATCATCCACACAGACCACCGGCCCCTGCAGTTCATACAGACACAAGGGAAGTTGCAGAATGATCGCCATCAGAAGTGGTCCACATATCTGCAACAGTTTCATTTGAACATCAAGTACAAGAAGGGTAGCACCAATAATGTTGCAGACTGCCTCAGCCGACCACCGATCGTGGCTCTCACCACTGTGCTTAACTCTTGTGGGCACGAGACTTCTGATTGGCCACTTCTCTATGAGAGTGACCCAAAATTCGGCCACACTTACAAGGCACTCTTGGGGGGTACGCAAGTTCCAAATTATCACCTCCAAGATGCACTTTTATGTCACCTGGGACACCTTTGTGTTCCTTCAAGCGAGCATGCCAAGATGATATGGGAAGCACACTACAGTCGAGTCGCTGGGCATTTCGGGGTCGAGAAAATAGTAGCAATCCTGCAGAAGTATTTCTATTGGCCGAACCTTTGAAAGGATGTCAAGAAGCACATCAGATCCTGCACTGCTTGTGTCATTGCCAAACCAATCATCAAGAAGCAAGGCCTATATACTCCGCTACCTACCCCTAGTCGACCTTGGGAATCCACCTCCATGGATTACATGTCGGGCCTGCCTTCTACTAAGCAGGGAAATGACTGTATTTTCGTGGTCGTCGACAGATTCTCGAAGATGGCCATTATGGCGGCCTGCAAGAAGAATATCACAGCAGAAGCCACTGCTAAACTCTTCTTTGAACGAGTGTGGGTGCACTTTGGGATCCTACAGTCTATCATATCAGATCGGGATAGTAGTTTCCTCAGCACATTTTGGTCCAACCACTGGTCAATGTTGGATACCAAGCTCACCAAGTCCACAGCTTTCCTTCCCCAAACAAATGGCCAGACAGAGGTCGTCAATAGAATGATTGTACACATTCTGCGCATGTACAATTCAAAGCATCCACGCACATGGGATGAGAGCCTCCCCTATGTACAACATAGTTATAATCGTGCCTCTCCATAGTTCAATCGGCCATAGCCCCTTTCGTGGGCTTGGGATTCCGCCCACTATGTCCCATTGACGTAGCCATGCCATTTGGTACCGCTTGTGCCGATTCACCATGTCCAAATGAAGTTGAAAAAGCCAGTAGCTTCATCGAGCGCATTCAACACATCCGTCAACAGGTTCATGATATATTGGATAGAGCCAATGCCAAGTACAAGCAACGCCATGATCAACACTGGGTGCCACACAACTTCCAGGTGGGCGACAAAGTATGGCTACATTTGCAGAAGGAGCGCCTCACTGGACCCCACCGCAAGCTTCGCCCGCTCCAATACGGGCCGTACACCATCACCAAGGCTGTAGGGAACAATGCATTCGAGCTCAGTATTCCACCATTCCTTGGTCTGCACCCAGCCTTCAATGTGGATCGCCTTCGTCCTTACTTCCCACCTCTACTGGACACCTCAGACATTGCAGAACAACTCACACCAACTGAGTTAAATCCAGACTGCATGGAACAGGCCACCACAGATTGCATCATGGACATGCAAATCAAGAACACTCGCCAGCAGAAGATCCAACTATATCGGGTTGTCAAAGCTGGCCAACTCCCGCACCAAGGAAAGTGGTTCACCAGGGACCAAGTTCAGCAGAAATTTCCTCATCTCATGGAGGAACTTAACGCAATGGGGACCATTGCTTCCTAAGGGGGGAGGAATGATCCAGGTGGATATTGGTGGCCAACCGCCTATTCCACTTGGGCCCCCACCATTGTCTCTTTCAGTTTTTCAGTTTTGGCATAACTTACTATTTTTAGCAGTTTTTCGGGTCCTGAACTTCCGGAGCCGTTTTGAGGCCCTAAACGACGTTTTTTGGGAAAACGGAGAGCAACATGGGGTCATAGACCATGTTGTAGTCCTCGGATAGATCTTTCTAACGAGGTATGGTACGCGTCAAACGGAGATTGTATGCCAAAGTTACGCCCCTGGGAAGTTGAAAAACCAATTTACCCAAACGGGGACCATAGTTTTGGCGCTTCATCTCCTAGGGTTAGGGTTTTGGCTGTTTAGGATTTCCCATTGCTTCTAAATAATAAATAGGCCCTCGAGCCTCATTGTAACTCAATTCAGAGGCCTGTAGCCGCCACATCTCTTCTCAGAGATAGCTACCAGCGCTCTAGCTAGTTTTATTTCCATTCTGTCTGTAAGCAAATTTCAGTTCTTTGATATTAATGAAATGAAGTGTTATTTCCGCTGCATCTCTGTATTTCTGGTTATATGTTTATTCTGTTGAGTTCCTGCATAAATCCGGATCATTGAATGACCAACTCATTCAAGCTTTCCACAAGCAATTTAATGTGCTCCACAGTTATCGCATGAGCTCCTTTCACAATGTCTCCCTCAGAAGAGCGACCAAAACCGAAACTACATTCTAACAAGCCTTCCACTACCAGCTAGGGAGCTCCATTCCCAACCATGGTGAAGGGGTTCCATCGACAAATTTGAACCTTGGACAACCCCGATGCCTTGGGCCATGGATGAAACCACAATTCATTCATAAAATCATTTTCAAGACTGTTGTTTGAGAAAATTCAAGCCTTAACCAACTTTGGCCACTAGCGTCAATCTTCCTCTACTTGATTTTGACCATCCCTTGTGCCAATTGCAACAATCCAATCAGTGGCGGTGTCACCAAACTAGGTTCTGAGAAAGCAAGAAACCTTGGCGCTCCTCACAGCCTCCATCCCGCTCTTCATCCTATAAAGTACCCCTTTTCTCATTTATACCATACACACTTGAATTATATAAATTTATATATTTAGCAAAGTGTGCCAATACAGGAGGTTAGACTATATACAACAATAAATTACCATCAAAGGATGAAGATACTCAATAAAACATCTCATCCACTCAAGTAAACCATCACAAATCTGACCATCAAAGGATGAAGGTACTCAATAAAACATCTTATCCACTCAAATAAACCATCACAAATCTCAAGGTGCATAATTCAACTAATACCATACCAAATTTTAGGAACCCCTAGTTAATAAGTGTTTTTCTCCAATGTAAACTAAGATTAACATGAATACACACATGCCCACCAACCAAGCACTATCCTAAAACAAAAATCCTATCATAAGACTTAGGAAAAACCCTTATTTGGTGGGCTTCTTTCTCCATGCCATGTGCTAGTGAACAATCAAGTATGAACATATATATAAGTGGACAACACCTCACTAAATACCTCAACACCCATAATGTTCAATAAATGTAATTGTCACAAGAATGTCCTAGGTTAAAGTTCATGTTATGTTTGTGTTCAAGTTTGATGACTTTAAAGTTCCACAAAAATTCAAGAAAGAAAATTTTGAAATAAAATTAGATATTAAGTTCCACATACTATATATATATATCTTAATAGCTTAGTTGTGATCTCTCTCCATCACATAATATTCTAAAATAATAAATAAATAACAATTATATATATTTAATTCTTATATTTTATTGAGAGAGTACATTTCTACTATAACTCTATAAATGTATATAATTGAAATATTACAATTCTATTATAACTCTATATATATAACACTTTTATATTATATTTTATTGAAATATTGCAATTCTTAATAAATACCTAATATAATTTTTCATAAATATATTTATAATATAATTTAAATATATATATATATATATATATATATATATATATATATATATATAATATAAATAAAAAATTAACATATATTCAAAAATAATAAATAAAAATGAGATTTTAAAATTCGCGATCACGTGCTCAAAGATCCTCTCAGGGATTGAGATTCTGGCTAAAGTTTTCAGTTTCTCTATTATTCCTGGAGATCATTCCTGGAGAGTTATAGCTGATTAGAAGCAGTGTTGATAAGAAGCTCTGCAACTTTTAAAATGACAAGACCGAATTATAGAGAGGCAAGTTTTTCCATGTCCATTGTTTAATTGCTGTGCATATAGGTGAAAGGGGTCCAGCTCGTTACAGTTTTCAATCGCCCCTGCGATTATTGCTTCAGCGTTTCTCTTGTTTCCTATTTATAAATATATGCAGCGTTAAAATATGATCTGTAATTTAATTTTCTGTGTTTTCATCATCATGCAAAGCTCTGTCTGCATTTTTATGTGTTGTTTCTTGGTCGTTCTGTCAAATTCGTCGTCAAAATACCTTAAATTAGTGTGCAGCAATCTGTGGTACTCTCTTGTTTTTTTGTACGCAATTTTCTTCCTGATTCTTGTTCAGAAGTTCATTGATATTCAAAGTCAGTATGATTCAGGAAAAGTTCAAAGAAATTTGAACTTTGCTGCTTGAATTCAAGGGAGTTAAACAAAAAACATGATGACATTAAACTCGCCAAGTTGGAAAGCAGAATATTTAAAATCCTTCCATTTGACAAAAATAACCATGCATTCTTGACTATTTGGTAAATGTTTTTTAAGTGAATCCGCTGGGTTTTTATTGATTTTTTCTTGCAGACCACTGAGGAGGCAAACCCAGATAACTGGCTTCCTGTAACAGCTTCTCGAAATGCAAAATGGTGGTATGCAGCATTTCACAATGTCACTGCAATGGTCGGTGCTGGAGTCCTCAGCTTGCCTTCTGCAATGACATATCTTGGATGGTAAGTTCAATTTTGATTTATCATATCTCTTCTGCCTTTAAGATCTGGGTGTATGCATAAACATTGGTATGCATGTTTGTACATACAATTCTTGTGTGTACAGACAACTATGCATGTTTGTATACCTATTAAGTACAGCCAAGGTAGGGGACTTTACAGCGCAGGCAGGTTGAAATGTGCTTTGTGTCTGCCCTGTCTTCCTGTAACACCCCTACCCACAGAAGAGAATCCTACATATATACTATAGAGAACATAAATTCATGTTAACCTGGAATGAGCTTCTCACCTCTAGTTATTTGTAATCCTTATTTTCTCTTCTTATTAAAGCAGGGTTAAGATGAATATATTAAGATGAACTTATCCCCATATGATTTTCATAGGTGATAACTGTTATTATTTTTCTGTTTGATGTTCAGGGGACCAGGTGTGGCAGTTCTGGTGCTTTCATGGGTAATTACTTTATACACACTCTGGCAGATGTTGGAGATGCATGAAATGGTTCCCGGGGTGCGTTTTGATCGGTATCATGAGCTTGGGCAATATGCATTTGGGGAGAAACTGGGTCTATGGATTGTTGTTCCACAGCAATTGGTAGTGGAAGTGGGTGTGGATATAGTTTACATGGTCACAGGTGGCCAATCTCTAATGAAGTTTCATAATTTGGTTTGCCAATCCTGCCCTAAGATCAAACAGTCTTATTGGATACTCATCTTTGGCTCCGTTCATTTTTTCCTGGCACAGTTGCCAAATTTCAATTCAATTGCAGGGCTTTCACTTGCAGCAGCAGTCATGTCTCTAAGGTAAGTTTAAGTTTATTTGGTGCTGTACATGGTTGTATTTCAATATTGTTTCGGGTTTGTCTGAATCTTTGTTTTCCTTTTATTTTGAACCGTTATAATAACTATTAATGTAACAAATTGCAGACTATAATAAGCTTTGCATGTAAGTTAGTCCATTTTTAGAGTCTTGTTCTCCGATAATAAAAAATCCGTATCCTTATACTCATTCTCAATTATCCTATATTATGAATTTTCTCTCTGCTATATAAATCCTCAATCCTCGGGTATAGATTAGGATACACTTTAAATATAAGTTAAAACATTTTAGAGTTTGTTCCCTGATATGATTGTGCAAGAAATAAGAATTTTCTTGATAAAAACCTTAATCTTCGTGTATTGAATCAGTTTATTGCTTAGAGAAAGCAAGATTCTCTACAGAGATTTGCTCTCCAATTTAACTGTGCATGAATTAAGCTAGTGCCTGAAGAGAAAGCAAGAAGGTATACAGAGTCTTGTTCTCTGAGTTCACTGTGCAGGAAGGAATTAAGTTATTTTCTAAAGATAAAGCAAATGGTCTAGACTTTACAGAGCCTTGGTCTCTGATTGTGCTGTCGTACAGAAACTTGATCAGAGTCGGCCTTTGGAAATGCTAGGAGCTCTGGTGTCATTTTTTCTGAAAAGGCTTGCCAGCAAGACTTCAGTAAGTCCTTCCAAAGTGCAGTTTGAATGGTTATTCAGCAATTTAAAGAACATATCTCTGCTAAAGATATTTAACCAACGATGAAGTTAGAAAAGCCCCAAAATGTGCTGTGGAAAGATTGCATTTTTAATGTTCTGTTTATACATGCTTTTATAATTCGCTTAACATAAAACAAACACCCCATGTCTAATGGAGAAATGAAGCAGGGCATCGAGTGCTCCAATTTGTGGACTATTCTAAGAAAATCATTTTGGTTGTAGAGACCCCAGATATAGTTTCTGTTTCAGTTATTCTTGCTGTTGTTGTGAGCCGACTCTTAGATTCACCTTTATGCCTACTAATTAGTGCCTTAACTGTGGTGGATTTTGACCCCACTAGCGAGATGCTCCATTGCAGTCTGGCCCGGTTGACCAAGACCATCTACGGGAAAAACGATCTCTGTTGTGGCATGCATATGGTTCTGGATTTGAAGGTAATTGGCTGCTGGGCGTTAGAAACAATTATACAAAGCAGAATATACAGGAAGATTCCATTGTACCTGAGACCACCTGTTGCTGTTTCCCGAGGAAATGCGAACATAATTTCTTGCTCTTATAGGGAATCTGAAATTCCCACTCAATTGTTCTGTTATGCAGCAATCATGCTGAATCAAATGTGTGGTATAAAACATTCAAAATGCATAAAGCACATTACCATCTGCCTTATCCTTTACCATGAAATCTTATTTTGGAAACTAAGCTAGTTATAAAGCCCTGTATTCTATGATATATATGATACCAACTTTCTAATTTGTTATGCTTTTGCTTTGGTATTCCAGAGTTTCCTAACTTTTTCTATGATATATGTGATACCAACTTTCTAATTTGTTATGCTTTTGCATAACTTTTTCTAATAATTTTTATATTAGCCTCTAATTGTGTGAAGTGGTATCTGATAATTAAGTTTCAATGTTTAATATGGTTACTTGACCTTGCCATACAACTTTAAATGGTATGCATTAGGGTTTGTATTCCATTTACATACAACTTTAAATGGTATGCATTAGGGTCTATATTTCTTTTATATATGTCTCTGTTTTCCTTTTACATATGCCTTTGTTTAGGAGCAACAATGACCTTCTGTCTGTGCCCATGCTCTGGCCTAGTTGTTTTTGCAGTCCCGCGTAAACTCTAACAGAATCACCCAGATTGTGGTCTGCCTATAACATCTGCCAAAAAATTATGGTCCGCTTGTATTGAGTCATACTTACCTGCTCCAGCGTGTAGTGTTCCTTTTGTTTGTCCTCTAATTTCCCTATCTTTTAAACCTTGGATACAAGCTGCATAATTTCATTCATGTCAACAATTTGTTCATGTTGCCTGTCTACACCACTATCTAGTATGCAGGCTGCCTTTTTGGATGTTTGCTACACTTCCTCATCTTCTTGTTACACGATTGTCTGCCTCAGATGCAAATCTCCCGCAGGATTTTTTCTCTGACTGGAGACAACACTAACCCTTCTAGCACTCTCTGTCGTGATTCTTTTACAACAGATACCAGATGTCACAATTATGCTGGCTGATAGCTGGGTTGATAATCTTCCTCTGTCTTAAAAATCGCTGATCATTGTTGAAATGTTACTTTCAACAGTGGCTATGCAGAGCCGCTTTCCATTTTTAATTTCCAGTTTTTTCGCCTCCAGCCACTTTCTAAATGCAGTGAACAGTCAGTCTCAATTTTGTTTGAATCGGCGCAGTCCTTTTATTTTGAAAAACAGAGTCTTTTTAAGTGATTCGGGGACAGTCTCTGTTTTGGGAAAAATAGAGTACTTTTGTTTTAAACAAAGTGAACAGATATTTTTTGTATGCGGGCGTTTTATTTTTAACCCCGGTGGTCCCCATAGTGTCTTGTTGATGTGGCGAAGTTCCGCAAACGGAACGATCACATATATACCACACCCTTTGTTTTGTTTTGGCCCGATGCGATGCATTGATTGCAATTGCATGTCACATTATATTATAATCACCCTCCACCGTAAGCCAAGGTTTGCGGGTCCATAGACCACGCGGCAGTATAATATGCAATCGCAAAGTGTGAATCGGGAGGACTTTATTTTATGGCCCGATTACCATATATGAGAACCAGACCCGATCATATTATAGACAGGAGTTTATTTGTTATCACGGGTCTGATTCTTCATCAGATCGGGAGCGCCTTAATTTTGGCCCGATTGAACAGTGATTCAAATGGCAGACCCGACGACTTTATTGTGGCACAGTTTATGTTTAGTTTCGGGTCCGATCTTCAATCAGAAATCGGAATTTGTTTTGGGTCGTTGTGTTTTGTTTAAAGCCACAGACCTGATTCATGTATTAAGCGGAATTAATATTGGCATTTCACGTTACATTGGCCGCTTGCGTCAGTAGGCCAAAACTAGACGCGATATGAGATTATATGATGGATTTAATAATCCATCGCGCGCACAGATGCTTACGTCAGCAAGCCCAGTTTTGTTACGCGAAAACATTTATTGTGTTTTGGTTCAATTTCGTTTGAAGTCCGGGTTCATCGGGCGATCAAAGGTTTATTGCTTTGTTATGATTTTAATCGCGTGACATATATATATGTTTTATATATATGTTTCATATATATATATTAAAACATTTTGTAAAGCATGGGCCCCCGACAAGTTTTTAAATAGATTTTGTTTAAGTTTCATTTCACATAGTTTGTAATGTTTTTAATATATGCGCAACATATATAAAGTGAAAAGGCCCGAGAGCCTGTAGCGTGTTATTTTTGTAATGTAATTTTGTTTTGTATGCACAGTAGTGCGTATTTTCAACAGTGAGACAGAGTGTTTGTTTTTGCACAGCAGTGCTTTGTTACAGTGAGACAGAGAGTTATTTTGGGCACTGCGTTTTGTAGCAGTCATATTTTGTAATCCCTCTTAGTGAGGAAGCATTGTAATAGTTTTTTTTTTAAGGAATAGAAGTTTGTTTTTAAGTGTGAGAACTCTGTCACTAGTGAAATTTTTATATTTCTCTGTGTTGAAGTGGAGAGTATTACTCTCTCCATTGTTGTTCTGGAATTTTCATATATTCCAACTTGGTATCAGAGCTATTCCAGGCTCTTTGAAGGTCAAAGAAGCTGAAGGAAAGAAGTTCTTTGTTGCAACAGCTTCTCCAGCAGTGTGAAGACTCAGCCAAGAAGAATCCAAGGTATTTTTCTATACAGTTTTTGTGTTACTGTTGCAGAACAGTCAGTTATTTTATATACACAGTCAAGTGTGTTTGAATCATAGTTAAGAGTGCAATAATGGCTGGAGCCAGCACTAGCATGGGTATTGGAAATGCCCAGCTCCCACAATTTAACGGGAAAAATTATGACTACCGGTCAATAACTATGAGAGCTTTATTTGCTTCCAAAGATTTATGGGAACTTGTTGAGGATGGCTTTTATGAACCAGCAGATGAAAATGAGTTTGATGATTTAACACAAGCAGAGAAGGAACTGCTAAAGAGCAATAAGAAGAAGGATTCAAGAGCCCTCTACTTTTTGTATCAAACAGTGCATGAGAGTGTGTTTCCTAGGATAGCAGCAGCCAAGAGATCCAAAGAAGCATGAACAACTCTCAAGACAGCCTATCAAGACATGGAGAAAGTGAAGACAAAAAAACTTCAGTTGCTGAGGAGAGACTTTGAGACTCTCTGTATGAAGGAGTCAAATAACATTGACTCATTCTTCACTCATGTGATTGGAATGGTCACACAGATAAAGTCTCATGGAGAGACTCTTGAAGAAAAGAGGATTGTGGAAAAACTCTTGAGGAGTCTACCCTCAAGATTCGATGTTATTTTCACCACCATAGAGGAGACTAAGGATCTCACAAATTTTTCAGTGGATGAGCTACATGCATCACTGATGACCCATGAGCAGAGATTGGGTAGAAATGAAAACTCATCTCTAGAACATGCCTTTAAGACCCAGATGTCTTTCGGAAGAGGAAGAGGGCAAGGCAGAGGAAACAAAAGAGGAAGAGGCAGAAGCCAAAACAAAGGTGGTAGAAACAGTCCAGCAACTGCTCAAGGAAGGGGCAGCAATCCAAATCAGCATCAAGGCCAAGGCAACAGCTAGCAGAGTGGTCAGCAGAATGCTCAAAGACAAAGGTATGATAAATCCAATGTCCAATGTCACTATTGTAAAAAATATGGACATTATGCTAATGAATGTAGAAAGAAGCAGCATGATATGGGAAATAGAACAAACGCAAATTTTACTAGAGAAAATGTCAGCCAAGAGAAATTGTTTTTAGCTTGTAATATGGTTGAAGAAAAGAATGAAGACTTATGGTTTCTAGACTCCGGTTGTAGTAACCATATGACAGGAAACATAGCAATGTTTTCTATGCTAGATGAGAGTGTGAAGTCACAAGTCACACTAGGGACTGATAGTAAAGTTTCTGTTATGGGAAAAGGAGATGTAAATGTTTTAACAAGGAAAGGTGAAAAGAAATCCATAGCAGATGTTTATTATGTTCCAGGAATGAAGTGTAACCACTTAAGTATTTGACAGCTTGTTCAAAAGGGGTACAATGTCTTTTTTGAAGATGATGTTTGCACCATAATGGATAAACCACCCAACAAACAATGTATTGCTGAAGTGAAGATGATAAGGAACATGATGTTCCCTCTCAGAATGAGAGCAGATTTGAAAAATAAAGAAGAGATAGCATCAGTGACACAAGAGGCTTTCCAAAGCGAACCAAAAGATGATAATTGGTTGTGGCACTTGAGATTTAGACATCTCAACTTTGGAGGTCTTAACTTGTTGAACTAAAAAGGAATGGTAAGAGGTTTACCATTGATAGAGAAACTAGACAACCTTTGTGAAGGTTGTATCTTGGGGAAACAACACAGAGAAAGTTTTCCTTCCAGGAAAAGCATAAGGGCAAAGGCACCCTTAGAGATTGTCCACTCAGATTTGTGTGGACCGATGCAAACTCCATCACTTGCTGGCAGCCATTATATGTTAACATTCATAGATGATTTTACAAGAAAAACTTGGGTTTACTTTTTGAAAAACAAAAGTGAAGTGTTTGAAATATTCTGCAATTTCAAAGCACTTGTGGAAAACCAAAATGGGCTGCATATCAAATTCCTAAGGACTGATAGAGGAGGTGAGTATATCTCTAAATATTTTCTACGTTTTGTAGAGAAAATGGGATACACAAGCAGTTTACAGCTAGATATACTCCGCAACAAAATGGAGTAGCCGAAAGGAAGAATAGAACCATAATGGACATGGTAAGGAGTATGTTAAAGGAAAAGCATTTGCCTAATGATTATTGGGTTGAAGCTGTACATTGTGCAGCATACATTTTGAATAGGTGCCCTACAAAAGCAGTTATGAACAAAGTGCCGGAAGAGGCATGGAGTGGTACAAAGCAAGGTGTCACACACATGAAGGTTTTTGGATGTGTGGCTTATGCACATATTCTGGATTAGGTAAGGAAGAAGTTGGACAACAAGGGGGAGAAATGTATTTTCATTGGATACAGTGAGGAATCCAAAACTTATAGGTTGTACAACCCATCCACCAAGAAGTTTATTGTGAGCAGAGATGTTCAGTTCATTGAGGAGGAAGCTTGGGATGGAAGCATAGAGAAAACAGTGAATGTTAAACACTATTTATCTCATGATGAATAATGATGATGAGTTGGCTGAAATACATTCCCAAACAGCAGCACCAACACAAGGGCAGCAAGGCACACTCTTGATGAGAAATGAAAATGCTTCTCCAAGCACACCACAAGGAGGAAATTCAAGTGCTTCTTCAAGCATTTGTACACCTAATGAAAGAGGTAAGAAGTTCAGAAATTTGAATGACATTTATGAACAAGAGGTAGCAAATGAAGGTATCAATTCTTTGTTTGCTTTATATTGTCATGTTGATGACCCTATCCAATTTGAAGAAGCTATTAAGGATAAGAAATGGATAGAAGCTATGGATGAGGAGGTTAATGCCATAGAAAGAAACAAGACTTGGGATTTGGTTGAACTCCCAAAAGGTAAAGATGTCATTGGAGTTAAATGGGTCTACAAGACCAAGAGTAATGCTGAAGGCAAAATAGAGAGACACAAGGAAAGACTTATGGTCAAAGGATATAAGTAGAAGCATGGGATAGATTATGAGGAAACTTTCACAGCGGTTGCCAGAATGGAAACCGTAAGAGCAGTGTTGTCCATCGCAGCACAAAACAAGTGGAAATTTTACCAAATGGACGTGAAGTCAGCATTCCTAAATGGAGTCTTAATGGAAGAGTTTTACATTGAACAACCTCTCGGCTATTAAAAGAAAGGCCAAGAGCACAAAGTGTGCAAGTTGAAGAAAGCTCTTTATGGGCTAAAGCAAGCGCCAAGAGTGTGGTACAGTAGAATAGACTCCTATCTACAGGAAAATGGATTTGAAAATTGTGAGGGAGAACCCACCCTCTACATCAAAGAAAAAGATGGTAAAATGTTGATAGTGGTTTTATATGTTGATGATGTTATTTTCACAAGTAATGATGATTACCTTATTGAAAATTTTAAAACAGTCATGAAAGAAGAATTTGAAATGACTGACATGGGTTTGTTGAGATACTTCTTAGGAATAGAAGTAGAACAAGATGAAAATGAGATTTTTATCTCACAGGAAAAATATGTTAATGAAGTGCTTGAAGGATTTAATATGCAGGAGAGCAAAGCAGCAATCACTCTCACAATGATGGGATTAAAACTCAGCAGAGAGGATAGCAGCAAGGATTTTGATCCTAGCTTGTACAAGAGCATAGTTGGCAGCCTCATGTATTTGACTGCAACTAGGCCCGACATAATGCATGTTGTTAGTTTTATTTTCAGATTCATGGAGAAGCCAAAGGATGCACATTGGTGGGCAGCAAAGAGAATTCTGAGGTATGTTAAAGGTACTAAAAGGTTTGATATTTTATATACTGCTTCAGAATGTTCAGATTTAGCTGGATACATTGACAGTGATTGGGCTGGAAGTGTAGATGATCGGAAGAGCCCTTCCGGTTATGTGTTTCACATGGGTTCAGGAGCCATTTCATGGGCTTCTAAAAAGCAATTGATTGTAGCGTTGTCTATAGTAGAGGCAAAATATGTGGCAGTTACTGCAGCAGCGTGTCAAGCAATTTGGATGAGGAGGATGTTGAGAAGTTTGTGCCAAGAGCAGGCAAAAGGAACTATGATTTTTTGTGACAATAGCTCAGCTATTGCATTATCTAAGAATTCTGTGTTTCACAAGAGAATGAAACACATTGACACAAAGTTTCATTGCATCAGGGAATTGGTAAACAATGAAGAAATTGTTTTGGAGCACTGCAGAACTCAGGAGCAGTTTGCAGACATCTTGACCAAGCCATTGGGGCAGAAGAGTTTTGAATTTTTGAGAAAATGCCTGGGGATGATTGATAACCCAATAGTTGAAAGTAAGGCGGAGTGTTGAAATGTTACTTTCAACAGTGGCTGTGCAGAGCCGCTTTCCATTTTTAATTTCCAATTTTTTCTACTCCAACCACTTTTTAAATGTAGTGAACAATCAGTCTCAATTTTGTTTGAATCGGCACAGTCCTTTTATTTTGAAAAACAGAGTCTTTTTAAGTGATTCGGGGACAGTCTCTGTTTTGGGCAAAACAGAGTACTTTTGTTTTAAACAAAGTGAACAGATATTTTTTGTATGCGGGCGTTTTATTTTTAACCCCTGTGGTCCCCACAGTGTCTTGTTGATGTGGTGAAGTTCCGCAAACGGAACGATCACATATATACGACAGCCTTTGTTTTATTTTGGCCCGATGCGATGCATTGATTGCAATCGCATGTCACATTATATTATAATCACCCTCCACTATAAGCCAAGGTCCGCGGGTCCACAGACCACGCGGCAGTATAATATGCAATCGCAAAGTGTGAATCGGGAGGACTTTATTTTATGGCCCGATTACCATATATGAGAATCGAACCCGATCATATTATAGACAGGAGTTTATTTTTTATCACGGGTCCGATTCTTCATCGGATCGGGAGTGCCTTAATTTTGGCCCGATTGAACAGTGATTCAAATGGCAGACCCGACGACTTTATTGTGGCACAGTTTATGTTTAGTTTCGGGTCCGATCTTCAATCAGAAATCGGAATGGTTTTGGGTCGTTGTGTTTTGTTTAAAGCCACGAACCTGATTCATGTATTAAGCGGAATTAATATTGGCATTTCACGTTACATTGGCCACTTGCGTCAATAGGCCAAAACCAGACGCGATATGAGATTATATGATGGATTTAATAATCCATCGCGCGCACAGATGCTTACGTCAGCAAGCCCAGTTTTGTTACGCGAAAACATTTATTGTGTTTTGGTTCAATTTCGTTTCAAGTCCGGGTTCATCGGGTGATCAAAGGTTTATTGCTTTGTTATGATTTTAATCGCGCGACATATATATATGTTTCATATATATATTAAAACATATTGTAAAGCGTGGCCCCCGACAAATTTTTAAATAGATTTTGTTTAAGTTTCATTTCACATAGTTTGTAATGCTTTTAATATATGCGCAACATATATAAAGTGAAAAGGCCCGAGAGCCTGTAGCGTGTTATTTTTGTAATGTAATTTTGTTTTGCATGCACATCATTGCGTATTTTCAACAGTGAGACAAAGTGTTTGTTTTTGCACAACAGTGCTTTGTTACAGTGAGACAGAGAGTTGTTTTGGGCACTGCATTTTGTAGCAGTCATATTTTGTAATCCCTCTCAGTGAGGAAGCATTGTAATAGTTTTTTTTTAAGGAATAGAAGTTTGTTTTTAAATGTGAGAACTTTGTCACTATGAGTGAAATTTTTATATTTCTCTGTGTTGAAGAGGAGAGTATTACTCTCTCCATTGCTGTTCTGGAATTTTCATATATTCCAACAATCATCTCTGTGATTTTCTTTTCTAGCCAATAATATGTGTATCTGTCTATCCTTGTGCACAGTGCTATGACTGTTGAATGTGGAGGATCGGAGACATATTGGTTAATCTACTCTTGTGGGTTTCCAAAAGTAAAAAAGATTGGTTAATCTTTGTGTTTTTCTACTCAATGCTATTGACTGTTAAAATTTGCTGATCTGTAGCCACCATCTCCATGATTTTCTTTTCTAGCCAAGAATATTTGTATCTGTCCTTGTGCACAGTGCTGTGACGGTTGAATGTGGAAGAGCAGAGACATATTGGTCAATTTGTTTTTGTGGGCATTCAAAAGCTAAATATATTGGTTAGGTTGAAATATGACAATTAATTGTAATTAATGGAAGTTATTAGACAGTAGGTTTTTTAAGGAAGAGGTAGTTATGTAACAAATTAGCCTATGTTAAATTGGGATGGCCCGAGAGGCTTGTGACTCGAGGAGAATCATTATTAATTAATAGAGTTTCCAATCCCTTGCCTAGTGGAGGTTTTCTTGACACCCTATCAAGGTTTTACCACTTAAATCCTTTGTGTATTTACCTGTTACTTGTGTATCTGATTCTGTTTCCATTCAGTTTATATTTCTTTCTTGTTAATGTCATTTAATGTTCTCTGGACACCTACAGGTTCATCTACTCTGGTGGGCTTTCAAAAGCCAAAAAGATTTGGTGAGGGGCAAGTTTCTTATTGTTTTAGTTAAGAGATTTTTGGTTTATTAGCAGAGTTTAAATTTTGGTTTACTAGCATAGCCTAATTTCAAGGATGTCTGGAGAATTGATCATATGATTTCTCATTAACATGTACCTTCACATAAACTAAAAAGTGTTTCTAGCAACAAGATCTTGAAATATTTTTAGCAACAAGATCTTGACCAATTAAACTAATATTTCAACAACAAGATCTTGACCAATTAAATTAACCCTTAAAGCTTACTTCTATATATTTTATATTTTATATTATCTGTATACCTATTAAAAAAAACATGTACAACAGACAAGAAAGGATAGGTAGAGGTGGTTTACAGCTTGAGTAAGAGAAGGCGTTTGTTGCTTCTATGTGGTTCTTATATGTCTGCACACATATAGAAGATAAATGTACGTTAATTTTCCTTTTCTTTCTACTGAACGCATTGGCACCCTGTTAATTGATTGAAACGTGGGTGTTGTTGTTTTGTGCAGCTATTCCACTATTGCTTGGGTAGCTTCTGCTCATCATGGTCAAGACCCAGACGTATCCTATGCTTATAGGGATACCACAACAGCCAACTCTGTCTTCGGAGTGTTTAACGCACTCTGGAAACATCGCATTTGCATATGCTGGACACAACGTGGTGCTGGAAATTCAAGCCACCATTCCTTCCACTCCTGAGAAGCCATCGAAGATCCCAATGTGGAGGGGTGTAATTGTGGCATATATAATAGTTGCTATCTGTTACTTTCCTGTTGCGTTAGTTGGCTATTGGGCCTTTGGACAAAACGTCGGAGACAATATACTTATCAAACTCAACAAGCCCACCTGGCTTATTGCAATGGCAAATCTTATGGTGGTTGTCCATGTCACTGGAAGTTACCAAGTATATTTCTAAGCCTTTAGATCCCTGTTTCTTTATTTGTGCAAGTTTTGTTTTTAAAATATTAAATAAAATAGCGAGCGGTGTTATCAGATAAATAACTTAGACTCAAATAAGTAAATCAGTAAGGGGTGGGACAGAGTGCAGTAGGTAGATCAAATTTTGTTTTTTTTTTTCAGAAAGAAAAAAACACTGGATTATATATAATATTGCAGTACATAATTGATATCTTTTTGAAATATTCCAATACATAATTGATATCTTTTTTAAATACAGTTTAGAAAACTATCATGTTCTAGTTATCCTCCTAATCTTCCATATAATTAGTATAAAAAATATCTCGGATATGACTCTTTTACTGATCAAATCGGAAAAAAAGTGACTTTATAGTAAACAGTGTTAACTATTTCAAAATTCCACTTTAATCAAAAAGCAGTTTTTTCTATCATACCGCAACCCAAAAACCTGTTCCAGCTTTTCAGAGACAGTTCAAAACAGAGAGGAAATTCTGTTGTGATGTGAGCCCGTAGTGACAGTATCGCCTCCCAGAAAATACACGGCATAGGAAAAACATTCTGCCCCAAACAAGAAGTATTTGTATTCCAGCCCTCGAGACAGCATAGTAGCTAGTGAAATGTAGAATTGCAAATTGGTTACTCAGAGTTATGGTATGTGAGGAAAGTTAAACGAGTGTATTATATTAGATTGTATATTTTGAGATATATTGAAATTTTTTATACATATTAGTTACGTTAATAGTTTGATTTTATTCATATTTTTTAAAATTTTATAAAATTTACAATTTAGAAAAAGATATTCTCTTAAAAAAAAATTAATAAATATCTATAAAAAATTACAAATTTTGTTAAGTATAGAGCTATTTTTATAAGAGTATTAGATTGTAGATTTTGAAATATATAGGATATTTTATAGATATGAGTTAAGTCTAGTTTGACTTCACTCATATCCTTAAATTTTTTATAGTATTTAGAACTTTACAATTCAGCTAAGGATGACCTTTTGCAAAAAAAGATTGATAAATATCTATCAAAAGCTACAAATTTTGTTGAGTATTTTATGAGAGGAAGAGTTATTGAATTTTTAGACTTAGTTTTGTTCCCTAAAACCTGAGTGTAACTAGATTGCAGATTTTGAAATATTTAAGAAATTTTGCTAGTTTGACTTAGCTCTCATGTCTTCGGAATTTCCAAAATATTTTGAAATCTACAAACAAGATAAACTATTAACTTTTGATAAATATCTATCAAAAACTATAAATTTTGTTGAGTATAGAGTTATTTTATGAGAGGAAAAGTTATTGAATTTTTAGACTTAGTTTTGTTCCCTAAAACCTGAGTGTAACTAGATTGCAGATTTTGAATTATTTAAGAAATTTTACTAGTTTGACTTAGCTCTCATGTCTTTGGAATTTCCAAAATATTTTGAAATCTACAATCAAGATAAACTAAACTTTTGATAAATATCTATCAAAAACTACAAATTTTGTTGAGTATAGAGCTATTTTTATGAGAGTATTAGATTGTAGATTTTGAAATATATAGGAAATTTTATAGATATGAGCTAAGTCTAGTTTGACTTCACTCATATCGTTAAATTTTTTATAGTATTTAGAACTTTACAATTCAGCTAAGGATGACCCTTTGCAAAAAAAGATTGATAAATATCTATCAAAAACTACAAATTTTGTTGAGTATTTTATGAGAGGAAGAGTTATTGAATTTTTAGACTTAGTTTTGTTCCCTAAAACCTGAGTGTAACTAGATTGCAGATTTTGAAATATTTAAGAAATTTTGCTAGTTTGACTTAGCTCTCATGTCTTCGGAATTTCCAAAATATTTTGAAATCTACAAACAAGATAAACTATTAACTTTTGATAAATATCTAACAAAAGCTATAAATTTTTTAGTTTTGTTCAGTAAAACCTGAGTGTAACTAGATTGCAGATTTTAAAATATTTAAGAAATTTTACTAGTTTGACTTAGCTCTCATGTTTTTGGAATTTCCAAAATATTTTGAAATCTACAGTGAAGATAAACTATTAACTCTTGTGTATGAAATTTCTTACATATTTTAGAATCTGCAATCTGGTTCACTCAAGTTTAAAACCTGAATGTAACTAGATTGCAAATTTTAAAATATTTTATTTTGAAATCTACAATCAAAATCACTTACAAGTTTTAGATGCCTTTAGACTAATCATAACATATCACATAGTCAAGTGAAATTAGAGTTGGTTTTGTTTCCTAAAATTTGAGTGTATTAGATTGCAGATTCTAAATATATAGGATTGCAGATTTTGAAATATATAGGAAATTATATAGATATGAGCTAAGACAGTTGTTTGACTTCACTTGCAAGTTTTAAATGCCTTTAGACTAATCATAACATATCACATAAGTCAGTGAAATTTGAGTTGGTTTTGTTTCCTAAACTTTGAGTGTATTAGATTGCAGATTTTGAAATATATATGAAATTATATAGATATGAGCTCAGTCAGTAGTTTGACTTCACTTGCAAGTTTTAAATGCCTTTAGACTAATCATAACATATCACACAAGTAAGTGAAATTAGAGTTGGTTTTGTTTCCTAAAATTTGAGTGTATTAGATTGCAGATTTTGAAATATATAGAGAATTATATAGATATGAGTTAAGTCAGTAGTTTGACTTCACACCTATCCCTAAAATTTTCATAATATTTTGAAATTTACGATTCAGATAAGGATAACCCTTTCCAAAAAAATTGACAAATATTCATCAAAAGCTACAATTTTTATTGAACATAAAGTTATTTTATGAAAGAGTTATTGAATATTTAGAATTAGTTTTATTCCCTAAAACCTGAGTGTAACTAGATTGCAGATTTTAAAATATTTAAGAAATTTTATTAGTTTGGTTTCACTCTCATGTCGTAGAATTTCCATAATATTTTTAAATTCAAATTTACAATTAATATAAACAATCAACTTTACTCAGGTTTATGAAATTTCTTATATATTTCAAAATATATGTAACTAAATTGCAGATTTTAAAATATCTAAAAAAAAACTTTAAAGAAACAAAGAAAGTCTATAATTTGACTTCACTTTCATATTCCAAAATATTATGAAATCTACAATCAAGATAAACATAGCCCTCACGCTCTGTGATAATCGAAATCTTATTGTGTGCACTCTGCAGGTATATGCCATGCCGGTATTTGATATGATGGAAACTGTTCTGGTCAAGAAATGGCACTTACCTCCAGGATTGCCACTTCGCATCATATCTCGATCTGCCTACGTTGGTAAGTCTGATCGGTTCTAATGCCTTATTTACCCCTTCCAAGTATGGAATTACAACGAAAAACTATTGATTGCTCGTTGAATCGGTACTATTGCAATTATTATTCTCTTACATTCCTTAACCTTTCTTATTGGCAGCATTCACTTGTTTTCTTGGCATCACGTTCCCTTTCTTTGGGGCTCTGCTTGGTTTCTTTGGAGGATTTGCTTTTTCTCCAACGACCTTCTTTGTGAGTAACTGCAAACCAAGGCTTCTTACCATTTCCTCATATGGTTTACCCTGCATTTAGTTTCCCGAAACTGAAGAAGAAGAACATTGCATTTATCTAAATTCTAATATTTGCTTTTCGCGCTGGATGGAGGATACTGTATCTATCTTCTTCTTTTTAAAATTCTTTCGTAGAAATCCCAAATTGTCAAATCTGCGATACTAAATCTGCATGCTCGTGAATGTGATGATGTTGCAGTTGCCTTGCATTATGTGGCTGTCCATTAAAAAGCCCAAGATATTTAGCTTGTCGTGGATGGCCAACTGGGTTAGTTTTTTAAAACTCTCTTTTCAAATTTTTTAAAGTATTTTTATATATATTTATATTCACTAAATTAAAAAGAAAGTAGTTGTTTATAGTAAATATCATATTTTTTGTTTTTTATCAATTACTAGATAATAAGTAGGACATCCCTATTTCTTAACCAAGAGTAAAATGATAAATTTGGAATAGTAACATTGAACTTAAGTTACACATTCATTACATTTTATTAGCCATTTTCTGATGTTTGTTTTTTTTTGGTTTTATCATAAATATTATACAGTTTATTTTGTGGTATTATGGAATAGTTTTTATAATTATAAAATTTCTTTATATAACTTATTTTGTGGTATCATGAAATATTTTTTATAATTATACAATTTTTTTTCCTCATGTCATATAGTTTATTTTGTGGTATCATGAAATTATAAAAGGAGTTGTTTCTATGTGAGATTTTTTGGAATTTTTGGCAGAAATTCAATGAAAAAATTTATGGTGAAATCTTGATTTGTGTTGTTTAGACTAGTTCTTTGACTAGATATATATAGATTCAACACTCTAAAAAAAACACTTAGATTAAAAAAAAAAACAAAAACAAAACAAAACAAACTTAATTAGCTACTACTAACAATCATAGTGTTTACATAAAATCACCCAACCTTAAATATATATATATATATATATATATATATAATGTTTAATTGGCTACTACTAACCATCATAGTGTTTACATATAAAATCACCCAATCTTACACTTAGTCTTGACTCTTTGGACTAAAACTTCGAAGATAAAAGTCTTAATAAGAATAATTCTACACTCTCTATATAGTGTTAGTCTTTAAAAAATCATTTTTTTTATATAATTTATTTTACTTTCTTAAAAAAAACTTCCTAAAAAACATATAACATAATTTTCTCTTATGAATAGATTGCATTTACAATGGAAACAAGTATCATTATGAAATATTAGTGTTTTTTTTGGAAAATTAGTCTATTTCTATTAGAAGAGCGTATGGTACAATGGATTACAAATAGTAGATGAAGAACATTCAACCTCGGTCCCATAGAGAAGCCAAGAGAGAAGCAGGAGATACAGACAAAATAGCAAAGGAGCCACAAGACAAACATTGGAAACTACCCCGAGTGGGTTGTTTCCTTAGTACGATATTTCTTTCCTTTCTTAGTCTATTTCTATTATAAGAGCATATGGTACAATGGATTACAAACAGTAGATGAAGAACATTCAACCTCGATCCCATAGAGAAGCCAAGAGAGAAGTAGGAGATACAGACAAAATAGCAAAGGAGCCACAAGACAAACATTGGAAACTACCTCGAGTGGGATGTTTCCTCAGTACGATATTTCTTTCCTTTCTTTTTTGAAACTCTGACCCAGCCATCCTGGGGTTGTTGGGCTAGTATCACTTGGAGGTTGTTGGTATGGTACAATGGATTACAAACAGTAGAGGCTAGATAAATGGGGACCAGAAATGAAGAACATTCAACCTCGGTCCCATAGAGAAGCCAAGAGAGAAGCAGGAGATACAGACAAAATAGCAAAGGAGCCACAAGACAAACATTGGAAACTACCTCGAGTGGGTCGTTTCCTCAGTACGATATTTCTTTCCTTTCTCTTTTAAAACTTTGACCCAACCATCCTGGGGTTGTTGGGTTAGTATCACTTGGAGGTTGTTGGTGTCTGGAGGAGTGGGTTCCTTATCCAAATCTGAGGAGGAGGTTCCATGAGACCATTTATGTGTATTCGTGGGACTAGAGGGCATATCAGGGTCTGTCGAGGTCATATCCTTTTCTTGCTTTGTGACCTCCGCATTTGCTTCGATCTCTTCCTCATCCGAGCTGAAGGAATCTATGTCATCCATGGGCAGCGGGACACAAGGATTCTAGCTTTCAGAGTTTGATTTGCCGATTCTCTTCTTCTTTTGGGCCAGGAAGGAGGACCATGACTTCTGAAGGTGTCATGTTTGGTGGTAGTGGCGACATTGGAAGGCGGTATTCTCATAATCCAAGGTTTGTGTCCAATGGAAGTCTCCCACTTTGAGATTGATTTGATCTGTCAATCCTTTGCTGATGTCTATTTCAACGCATATTCTATCGAAGGTGTATATGCCTGATTCCCCCCTAGAGGTGTTCGTTGCTAGAAAGCGGCCTAGAGTATTTCCGATTCCCCCTTGGAGCCTGACCCAAAGCTTCGTGATGACGCCCGTGGAGGGGTCGAAGTCTGGGAACCATGGTGTGAGGAATAGCCCAAATTTTCCCCAGAACCAAGGTCCTCCTATTAGAAATTTTTGATAGTCTGCCTCGAAAGCGAATAGGGTCCTATGAAGAAACCCTTTGAGCAGAAGAAAATCTAGGTGTTATTGCTCCAAGCAGTGTGAACCCATTGATATAGATCTGGTGAGCGTGGCCATAATCCGTTGAAGCGACAGATTATGGCTCTTTCTGCATATTATTGAAATTGATCATTCACTGTTGGGTGGGAGATTTCAATCGCTGGTATATCTTCCATTTTGTCCACTAAAAAGGGCTTGGGAGCCTTAGGAGGAGGAGCACCTTTCTTGGGGTGTTGTGCATGGACAACATCCTTGTAGGAGAAATCTTATGCAGAGGAGGGTTGCGCGGAAGCCCCTCCTCGCAGACGGAGGGACAAAACTAGAGTAGTATTTTTCTCAATGTTGTAAAAAGAGAGCGGGAGGGGGTTCTCAACCTTTTTACCTCTTTAGAGGAGTCGTTGCATGACATAATGGATCCTCAGCTTTTGTTTGAGGACATGCATTAGAATTTGCACTCGATCTGCAGATCACACCCAACAGAGTTGTGTTTTGTTGTTGAGAAGTATGATCTAGATATGGAAGGAGGGTGTAATGTCTGCCTTTTCTAGAGAGGTGTGGGGGAGCGAGGGTCCAAGAAGGAGCAGAGGAAGGCTATGAGTCGAATATTGTTCCCTGCTGTTGGATTTCAATGGGGAGTTGATTCGACTTGGGCAGTTGTTGATGGGGTCCTTCATTCTAAAACCCTTCAGCCTGAGATCTACGCAGGATGCAGCAAAAGACACATCGTTGGGCTTGTGCCTGGTTAGATCCAGAGGTGGAGGTGGGTGGATCCAAGCGTTCGTCGGATCCTCGTCGTTGTGGATAATGGCAGTCTCAAGATTGGGTCCAGGCTTGCCTGGGCGTTGTTCCTCTGGCACAGCTTGATAGATCTAGGGAGCGATGGGTGCCAAAGGGTGCTCAACATTGCAAATTCGGGCTGATGACATCCCTCTTGCAGAGCAACTCATCTAGAAAGTGTCGACCCTTCTCCAATCATGCGCGTGGCTGCAGTTGGATGGGACCGCATTTTTGCAGATGAACTTTGAGGTTTTTTCATCTTCACTGCCGGGGAAGGACTCTGCTTCACCCATGCCAGTCTGTTCTCAAGTTCCTAGATGTTGAAGAGCTTCAGGGGTAGCTTTCTGGCCATGGCAGCAACCAGACCTGGAAACCCTAGCACAGGCGACAGCTGCAAAGCTCATTTTTTCCTCAACCCAGGTAGAACAATGTTAAATGACTCAAAATTTATGAAATATTAATGTTACTCAATCAACAGTAAGGCAATAAAATGATATAGTAACGAGTAACATGGTTATATTATTAATTATCTTTATCCATTTATATCTAATTGGAAGGAGAAAGTTTTCTCTTAGATATCATTCAAAAGTGTCACTAAAAATTTCAAACAATAGTTCAATGTGCAAGTAATTTTAAGAATCTTTTAAAATATCATTAATTTCAAAAGACATTTAAATAAAACCTTTTAATTTAGTGTAGATAATGAAGATAATTTTGAGTTCATTTTTTTTAATATTATTAAGTTTAAAAGATGGTTAAAAATATTATTAGGTTAAAAAAATGTTTAACTAGGAAAAGAATAACCTTAGTCATATATTTATATAAAGGTTCATATTGAATATATGAATGCATAAATAGATTTTTGTGTTGATGGCCATTTGATGGAGATGATTTCAACGACATGGAAAGCTTATGGATAATGGGATTAAAGGTATTTCGAAATGATGTTTCATTATAATTATTTCTCATTTCAAATATATAGAATATATTTAATTTTAAAGTAATTATTTTAATATTATTTATTTAAATTTAAAGTAATTTTTTTTTATTAGTACTGAATAAAAAAATATAATTAAAATAATTTGCAATAATATATATATATAGATATGATATTAAATGTATTTATTTTTTTCCAACAGGAAAAAAAAAAAGAAATCGAACTTTCTATTATATATAGATAGTCTCAAAGCATATGTAGAGCATTTCAGAACAAAGCCATTCCCTTCTTTCAAAGGGGGATGGTGACACAGCTGCTTTAAAAGACCTGTGGTGATGCAAAGCAACTAGTAAAAAGCAAAAACCTCTCAAGAAACAAATGCATCTCCTTTAGTTCATCATCCCTCGGATATGGAACCAAAACAGAGATGAGAACAGAAGGAAAAATATGCAAAGGCGAAGCCCAAAGCTTTTTTTTATCAAAAAGAGGGACTGGCAGTAGAAACTATCCCAGTCCCCAATCAACAGTTTTTAATCGAAAATGGAGCCCAGAACCTCCTTACATAAGGAAAACAGTTCTGAGCCCACAGAAAGTAGCAGTTTAGAGTTTTAAGAGCAAATATGTACATAAGATAAATAAAAACAACAGAGTTAAACAAAAACCAACTGTTCCCTTGTGAGCATTACATTCACAACAATTCATCTAAAAGATAATCGATTTGCTTCCTGGTTCCTTTCCCTGTAAATGTGACAAACATATATCTCAGTGAAGAAACATTTAAGTCGACGGATCTCCTTAAGCAAAGGTAACAAAATATAATTTCTACACTGCTGGGTCCCATTAAACCAATTCAAAACATTCCTAGAATCACCAAAAATCTGAATCTGCCTCAAATGTTTTGAAATAAACCAGCAAAGAAGAAAATGGAGGGCTTTAAGTTCAACATAATTATTTGACCCTTGCCCAAGGCCCACCGAAGCATGAAGAGAGTTAGCATGAGAGAGGTGAATAATTAAACCAGTGCCACATGAGCCATTTAACTCAGAGGCCCCATCAAAGAAAGCCCACGGAATTGAGTCATTGATAACTTCAGGCTGAATATTTCGTGGGGGACCTGGTCCTAAATAAGTAGGAATGTTGTCGTAGATGGAAGCTCCTTCTGCTGCCAATCTGACAATAACAAAGGACTTCTCATTAAAAATAGCCCTGTTACGAGCAATCCAAGTTCCCCACGCTATGAGAAGAGGGATGGATATGTCTTTATCATTTGGAACCTCCTGCCACCACTAGTTCCAAGCCTGTAGAAAGTCATCACCACGCCAGCTAAAAGAAATATTAATCAATCTTAAAGTTTCTGCCCAGAGGTTGGAATTAAAAGGAAATTGAAGGAAGAGGTGGAGAGCAGTTTCTTCGGCTGACTTACAAAGGGGGCACCAGCTCGGACCCGATTTTCCCCTCTTTTGAAGGAAGTCCCACGTTGGCACCTTATTCTGAAGGATGCACCAAAAGAAAAGTTTGGTCTTGGCTGGGCATTTCAGCTTCCAGATTGGTTTATACCACCAGCTCGGGGCTCCCCTCCCCACTTGGGACATCAACCATTTATAGCCCGATTTTGGAGAGTAAAAACCTGTCTGCGCATGAACCCAACACAATTCATTTCTTGAATCCGAAATCCGAACTGAAGAAAAGAGTAAGGCTGAAACATAACGGTTCCATTCTTCCAACCACCTGTCATCCAAATGCAGATCCGTACCAGAGAGCTAGCCTTGTTTCACAAGGGAGGTTGATCTAGGGTCAGCTACCTGGTTCAAGGTATAGAAACCTCTTTCATTGAGAAAAACTACCAGAGCCGGAGAGAGAGAGAAACTGTCAGAGCAACCAACCCATGGATCGCAACCAAGTCGGACTTGAGTACCATCTCCTACATTCCAAGCCAAACCTTGTTCAATTGTCTGAACCGATGCCACAACAGCTTGCCAAACAACAGAAGCGTTTTTTGAGGACTTGACTGGAGAGCGAATCCAATCCAGAACAGAAAATTGATTGATATATTTCCTTTTAATGACCGATGCCCAAAGAGAGTCTGTAGAAATCAAATGCCAAGCAAGCTTAGCTGTAAGGGATTTTTCAAAAGACGACAGATTTATAATCCTCCAACCTCCCCATTCCTTGGGTTTGGTGATTTTATCCCAGGCAACCCATGGGGTGACATGTTCCAGTTTTGATCCTGCCCAAAGGAATTTACTGCACAGTTTATCGATTAAGGTCAAGATTCCTTTCGGGACCCAAGAGAGGCTGGCCCAATAAACCGGAATGGCCATCAGCACTAACTTAATTAGGACTAGTCTTCCTGCCCTCGAGAGCCACCTGAAACTCCAATGATTAAGCCTTTTTTCAATTTTTGCGAGCGGCCACTTCCAATCACGAATTCTGTAGTTCTCAGGTTTGAGATAAAATCCCAGGTACTTAAAGTTGTCTTGCATGGATTTGACTTCAAAATTTAGAAGGCTTCTAACTCTTCCAATTTCTTCAGCAGAAAGACCAGAGGGAGTAAGAATCAACTTTTGTTCATTAATTTGGAGACCTGTTGCTTTTAGGAAGAGTTCCAAAAGATTTTTTAATACACGACAATCCTCCATACTCCCATTGACAAACAACAAAATATCATCCACGAAAAGGAGATGGGTAATCCAGAGATTTTGCGCCACTTCAATGCCTTTGAGGTTGCCCTGCCTTTTGGCTTTATGCATCATTAAACTTAACCCTTCTGTTGCCAGGAGGAACAAAAGTGGATATAAAGGAAAACCCTGCCTGAGGCCTCATTCCGGGTTAAAAAAGGGGGTTGCAACACCATTGATCAATAAGGCAATAGCAGAAGAGGTTACACAACTCATAATCCATCTGAAAAAATCAAATCTAAAACCAAGGTGAGTGAGTAAAAGGCGTAGATAAATCCAGCTAAATATATCATAAGCTTTAGACAAATAATTTTTTATAATAGCCCCTTTTCTTCCACTTCTCTTCAGACTGTGAAGGGTTTCTTGAGCTACGCCTACAGCTTCATGGATTTGTCTACCATTCAGGAACCCAAATTGTTCCAGGGAGATGTGACTGGAAAGGAAAGGCTTAATCCTAGAGGCTATGACTTTAGCAATTATTTTGTATACACAGGTGCAGAGAGAAATGGGCCGGAAGTCAGCAAAGGAGATAGGCTGATCAGATTTTGGAATCAAGGCGAGGAAAGTGGAATTGAAGGGGGGGAAAATGGTTCACGAGACTCTGGATTCTTCTACTACAAATACCAGGTCATCACCTAGAACTTCAAAATAGTGCTGGAAGAATTCAACAGTCCATCCATCCGGACCTGGACTTTTATTCCTTTGCATTCCTTTGAGAATGTCCTCAACTTCTTGTTTCGCAACAGGAGCCATAATAGCCTCATTGCCTTCTTCATCAATGAAACTAGGAAAGAACTGGGCAACTCTGATAACTTCTGCTATGGAAGCTTCAGCTGGGGCTTTAAAAAGGTCTTTGAAGAAACGAATACCCAAGGAAGCTAGATCCTCAAAAGAAGAAGCCTTTTCACCATTGTCCTTAGGAATTTCCCAGATTGTGTTTACAAGCTTCCGACCTTTTGCATAGTTTTGAAAGAATTTAGTATTCTCATCTCCCGCTTGAAGCCAGATCGCTCTGCTTTTCAGACGCCAAATTTCTTCCCTGAGCTGAAGAATGCTTCTCCTGGTGGCCTCTAGCTCCTTAATTCTTGCCCTCGATTGAACAGAAGCATATCCACCCTTTTCAGGGTCTTCCAACAGTGCAAGCTCTGAATTGACCTTCTTGAGCTCCTCTTCTTTTGCCTTTTTTTGGGCAGCCCATGCTTTGGAGGCTGCTTTCATTTTCTTCAGGTTGTTCATAAGAAAGGCACTCCTTGATATTTCAGGGCTAAAAGTATCTTTCTCCCAAGTAGCTGTAAAGAGTTCATTGTACGAGTCATCCTTGAGCCAGGATGAGTTAAATCTGAAGGGGATTCCTGGTTTTTTTCCATCACCTTTAATTTCCAGGAGAATAGGAAAATGGTCCGAGACACCTCCTTCACCTACCCAATGCCGATAGATCATAAGTTTTTCCACCAAGTCTTCGCATAACAAAAAATGATCAATCTTCTTTCCCACCTAGTCCTGCCCAATTCTTCTGTTCCTCAATGTAGGTCACAACTTCAGGAGGGGAATATCCACCAAGTGGGACAGGGCCAGATGGTTCCTGAAGAACTCAGTTAATGGGTCAGCTCTAGCCGAAGCACCCCAGGACTCCGCTTCCCCCATAGAAAAGTTCAAGTCTCCACCAATAATTATGTTGGGATGAGAAAGCCAGGAGGAACTGAAGACAGAGGTCCAGAAAAGCTCTCTGTCCACACAAGGCCCATAGATATTTATGGAGAGAAAGGTAAGATTGAGCTCACTAGAGAAAAGCTCCAAGGCCAGAACATTCACAGAACCCCAGGAAGAAACATATTTAAGCTTCTTAGGATTAAAACCAGTAACCACACCCCCTGATCTCCCTACTACATCGAGGGCGAAAAAAGACCAGTCAGGTAGAAGTTTGGAAATAGAACAAATTACCTCATCCCCTTTCCCCAGAGTTTCTTGAAGCATAATAATATCCGGATTTTGAGAACGCACAAGTTCTTTAAAAGCTAGCTTTTTTGGCTGGCTAGCTAAGCTTTTGCAGTTAAAAGAAAGGAAAATCATGGCACACCTTCTGGGGGTGGTTGCTCTACTCTAAGCACCCCGGTAAGAGACATCTGTTTACCATCAGCAATATCCACAATAGCTTTCGATTGAGCTTTGGAGAGGTTGGATTTTCTGCCTCTCATTTTCTTGGCCCCAATCACTACAGGATTCGGAGCGAGACCACCTACTGCTAGGCCAGACCCAACCCTGTTTTCCCGAGGTCTGAGGTTGTAAGGAAGAGGGTCAGAAGAAGAGGCCTGAGAACTGGGGGGCTAGGGAACACCAACAACTTGAGAGGATGGAAGATCAGGAGGGTCGGGAACTGACAGGATAACACTATCATAGGACGACAGAGAAATATTCAAAGCCGATAGATCGTTTAAAATATTCCTGGAGGGACCAGGCTCTGCAAAATCAGATAAAGAAAAACAAGCAGTGGACTGAAACGAGAGAGGAACAGAGGAAGACATACCCGCCTGAGATGCCCCAACTAGTTCAGGAACTTGAAGGGGAACTAGGGAGTCTATCGGATCCTCAAGAGGGAAGGAGGTAGGGACTGCTATTGCCTCCTGGACTTGTTCCACGTTCACCTCAGGGGGAGGGGGAGCCTCCTGCACCGTAGGACTAGGCTCTGCTACCTTGGGAGACTCATACGGATCTGAGAAAATGACTTTCTCCTTCCTGTACTGCTTTTTTTTCCTGCGCCTACGATGGTGACCGAGCGGACACTCCTTCACCAAATGGCCTGTCTTATGACACCTGTTGCACTGAAAGGGAAGGTGCTCATAGTCAAGAGTCTGCAAAAACTTCAAGTCTCAGTAATAGAGAGTCATCGCATCCGCAAGACCTTCCCTAGGATTCAAACTCACCAGGATATGGGCCACACTCCTATCCCTCGTTTGAATGTATGAATTATCAGCTTCTAAAAAAGTTCCCAAAGTGTTGCCTATAGAGACAAAAACAGAGTCTGTCCAGAACTGCAGAGGAAGTCTAGGGAGCTTGACCCATACCGGAGATTCCGCCATTTTTTCCTTTTGAGCATCGAACAGGGGGGTCCATCTTTTGAAAAGAATGGGTCTCTTTCCAAAAAACCAATTCCTTTCGAGAACCCAATCTACTTGTTCTTTCCTTTCAAACGTGATGCTGAACCAGCCCCTTACAAGGATTGAAATTTCTACAGGCATGCCTGGTGATTCTTTCCACAATGATTGAGCCCAGTCAGTGATATAATCTGCCGAGTACTTCCGGCCCCTTACTCTTCCAACAATCATAGTCTCAGATAGTTCCATGGCTTTTTCAATGCCAATGTCCACACCCAGCAGAAATTTTGGTCGGACTTCTTTCGTCTTAATGGATTTAGATTTTTTCTGCTTCTCTCCCACAACTTTCTTGAAACCCACCTCTTCTACCACGAGGTTGGTTATAGGAACATCCGCCCCTATAGATTTGAGCAAGATCTGCCTGATATCCCCAAGGGATCTGGGAGGCATTACTTCCTTACTTAGGCCCGGCTGGGCACAGACCCCGGATGCAGCTTCAAAATGAGGGGCACGCTCCTGATTTTCAAAGGCCGATGATTTCGGTGGTAGATCGGCTGCCTCATTCGAGGAGACCCTTGACTGATCGCAGGGGGCTAAAATCCCATCCCTCACAGGACAGGGCAACCCTCCTTCATTCTGCACAGCTGGTGCTAGACCCTCAGCCACCCCTGGAGGGACAGCCTTTGAAAATAATTTCTCAACCCCAGGAAAACACAACCCCACCAAAACTTCTTGAGGAGGTGTACCCAAAGGAGAAAGACCCACAAGGGTATCGACCCCAGGTAGATGAGGGCCCGGCAGAAACTGAAAACCACTACAACCCACAATGTCTTCTAGGCCTCCTGTAGAAACAAAGGGAGCGTAGTAACCTTGAGGCGCTGACAACGGCAAAGACCTATCTGGGGTGATCGCCGCTTTGAAAACTTCTTCAGAAGTCTAAGGACGTCCACTGCGCGGATACGGTGGGCCGTGAAGACAATGCCCACTTATGGAACTGACAAGGGTTTCACCTAACAAGCCAACCCCTTGCGATAAACCTCCCAAAGCCGCCTTAGCTACGAGGTTGTGAGAAACAACCGGGTTGGGAAAAAAGTGCTCAAGATTTTTCTCCGAGATTTCAAGTCCCCAGCAGGTAAGAAGGTCTTCAGGAAAAGGTTCTAGCTCCACCGAGACACTGTCGAAACCCATTGTAACCACCGACTAACCCTCTTATGGAAACACCAGGAAGGCGCAAAACCCGCTTAGCCATAGAAACCCTAGCTCCTAAACTCCGTTGAGGGTAACAGAAAATGCATAAAGGGAAAATATCCATACTGTTAGTTGTAGAATTAATCACCGTACGTCTGGTAGCTGACCGCGAACCTGGAGTGAGGGACAAGGAAGAGCGTTGGCAGATTCTGCAGAAACCACAGTCGAACCCCTGTCACATCCATCCTTCTGCCCATCCTTTTTAAACGTATTTATAAATGATATTTCATTATAATTATTATTCATTTAAAATATATAATATATTTTTGAGTTATAATATTATTTGTTTACATTTAATATAATTTTATAATTAATAAATTGAATAGAAAGATTTGATAATAAAAAAAACAATAATATATTGTATATGAAGTCATCACATTTATCTTTTATTTTAATTTTTGGGATAAGTCTATTTTGAACTTTTATTAAAATTTTAAATTATTTAAAAATTAATATATTGTTTATGTTTAAGATATCTTATAAATATGATGAATTTTTTTTTATTAAAATGGGTTGTTTTGAAATATATGTATTTAGATTATATGTTATTAAAAAAATGTTAATTATGTTTAGTTTAGGTGGAATGTTTGTTATCCTCCACGCCAAATTTAAAGTCTTGTAAGATCATATGTTTAGGCTTTGGAATAACTTTTTTGTGCTCTTAAGTGAGTCTATACTTAGTTTTGGCCTAGTACTCACAGCCTCCCTCTCTTCGTGACTTTAAAAAAAAATATCACAAACACATGAACATTTATTTAAAATATATAAAAAAAAATTATTTGGGAAAAGACAAATAACATGAAGAAAAAATTGTTAAAAACTAATAAATTTGAAATCTTACCATCCATATGAAAATAAAAGTAAGAAAATATCATAATTAAGAAAAAAAATTATAATTTAGTCATCAAAATATAGAATGAGTCTTGAATGAGGAGGTAAGTGAAAATGGTTTTGTTACTGAGCTAAATAGAATTATTAAGGAATAAATATATAAGAATAATGGAGAAGAATTATTAGTTTTTAATATTTATTAAAAATATCTCTGATTGGGGTGAGAGATAGTTTAAGGATCATTATGGGATTTGAGCCACATTGGTGGTTTTAATGCTCATAAATGAAGGGGGTGGTCTAGCCACCTGCACACATGTAATTCCATGCATAGGACATCAGGGAACCATTATGAACAACGATTGAGTCATTTGGAGGTAAGTGAGAATGTAGGCACCATAGTCATTGTAGGTGGCAGAATTTTGAGAGGTAGAAACAAGGAAACCCTTGCAAAAAATCTTGTGGCGAAGGAGAAAATCAAGGCTTTCTACAGGAGGCGAGGTCAAGGCTCGGGAGGGCTCTCATTTACCCTTCTTTGTTTCTGCGGGCATGTCCAAGTCAGTTACCCTCTTTATATAATGTATTTTGTGTAATGCACATGTCGTAGTTCGATGTCTATGGTCGATACTAGTCTTTTCGTCTGGATAAGGGTTGTGTTTATTTGTGCGACGGTCTGAGTGTTTGGGGGTTTTATTGCAGTTTACCATCTCAGGGTTTGATTGCTTGATGTCATTTCTTATTCCTATTTCCATAGGTCCTCCCCTCTGCAAAAAAAATTCGAGGTCTTTAGTCGGTCAATTTGCCTCGGTAATGGATGGTGGCAAGCAAGTCATTTTAAGCTCCCCCCAGTTATGTCTCCAATCTATGTGTTATTCCTGAAGGGGCTTTGGGTTGTACTCTTTGTCTGCTTCCTGTATATTTCACTCAGTCCGTGGGGCAACCCCAGTGCATTTTTCTTGGTTTGGTTGTGCAGGTTCATGAGTCTGATGTGGAGAGGTTTTCTGGGCATGGCTTAATGAATTTATTGTCTTTTAGATTCTATACATAATAAAAATTTCCAAGTCTATAAGTTTTCTTCCTTTGGTCGACCTTAGAGACTCCTCTCACCAATAATACAAATTTGGTTGGAAATTTGAGCTTCCATAAGTGACGCTGCCAATTCTCTTGTGGACCTGGGGCTCAGTCTGAGATAAGGGTGAGTTAGCCTTCTTTCGGATTGTAGGTCCTCTAGGAGGAGAGAGTCCAAAATAGTTCATCTAGGTCCCCTGTAATGTGTATGTGTGCCTCTCTTAAGGCACGACTGAAACCCAACTAGGGTCTTCTAAAGTGTCTTGGTAAATTCAATTGTCTAACTAATAACATTTTTTGGTCACTGAGAGGATTTGGATGGGGGGGCCATGGCTTGGTTGAGAGTATAGATCCCTTTTTTTTTAAGGAATGCAATAATATCTACTGAGAGGTGGTGGACATTGTTTCTTCTAGCCGAAGGATTAGTTCCCAATCATGTAGGCGAGAGCCTTCTCCTACTTTCCATGCAAGTTCATTTTCAATGAGGGGGAAGGAGTTGATGATGATCCTCCATATGATAGAGGCATTTTGCCTATTTTTCTTGGTGCTATGAATCCAATCCTTTAGGGATAGAGGAAAAATGTATTTGCTATAGATATCAGAATTCCACGGACATTGAGAGGAGAGAAGTCTCCAACCTACTTTTGTTTCTAATGCTTAAGAGAAAGAAGGTAATTGTTTCAAACTCCAATCCCCCATGCCTTGGGCATGGAAATTCTGGTCTATTTGACCCAAGGAAAAGCATACATCTTTGAGGTTCCAACCCATAGGAATTTATAACATAGCTTCCATATTTTGGTGAGCGTTCCTTTTTGGATCCAAGACAGACACATCTAGTAAACAAGGATGGCTTCCAAAACACATTTGATTAAAACTAAGGTACAACCCTCTATAACCATTGCATACTCCAATATTTGAGCCTATCGATCTTGGAAAAGATTGATTTTAGTTTGCATTGGTATATGATTTGATTTTGAGGATGAAATCTAGATATTTGAAACCACATTCCAGATTGGCCTTATTGAAAGGAAAAAAATGCAAATGGTACCTCATCTCACCTTCGCTTAATCCAAAAGGGGAGATGGATGATTTATGAAGATTGATAACCATTCCCATGGCCAACTCAAATAGAGTAAGGGATTTTTTTATTGATCGGTAATGTTTACAAGAACCATCATTGAAGATGAGGACTTTATTAACAAAAAGGAGACGGGTGACACGAAGAGTAGGGTCTACCTTGAGGCCTGGAAGACTATTCCTTCTATGTTCTTCCTCCAAAATTCTTTTAAGGCATTCTGCCACCAGAAGGAAGATACGCGGGGAAAGAGGGAAGCCTTTCCTTAGTCCATGTTTGGCTTTGAAAAAATGAGATGTTAAACCATTGATGACGATTGCAAATGAGGTAGAGGAGATACAACTCATAATCCATTTGATAAAATAAATTTTGAATCCTATATGGGAGAGAAGAAGTTGAATGTATAACCAACTAACTCAATAAAAATACTTTGGAAGTTCAATTTTGAGGATGAATCCCTTCAAACGACATTGCTTGAGACTATGTAAACCTTCCTGAGCTACTCCTACTGCTTCATGGATTTGTCTACCTTCTAGACATGCAAATTGTTCCTCGGATATTGACTTGGATAGGATGGGTTTGAGTCGGAGGGTTGTAGTTTTGGCTATGACCTTGTAGATGCAATTGAAAATGGATATGGGATGAAATTCATCAAAAGAAGAGGGGTCATCAGACTTGGGTATTAATTCAAGAAAGGTAGAGTTGAAATAAGCCTAAATCTTTCTGGTTGATCTAGATTCTTCAATGACTTTAAGGAGATATACACCTATGAATTCAAAAAGTACCAAGAAGAACTAAATCGTCCATCGATATGGCCCCAACCTTTTATCCTTTTGGAACCCACCCGAGACCTTTTTAAACACTAAAATAGTCATATCTTCCATTGTGTGTTGATTATCTTCTGGTTTGGAAGAGATTGGGAAGAAAAGGGCCAGATTGACCATCCTTTTTGTGGAAGCCCTTAGGGGTTCTTTGAATAGAGTACTGAAATGATTAGTTCCTAGAGAAGTGAAGTTTTTAAAAGTGGAAACATACTTTTCCTCTAGGTCCCTTAGCTTCCAAATTGTATTGCTCAGTTTCTTCCCTTTGGTGAAGTTTTGAAAAAACTTGGTGTTATCATCACCAATCTCTACCCATATGGCATGACTTTTAAGTATCCATGTAGCTTCAATGTCAACTAAGAGTCTTTTCTTCCTCCCTTCTAAGCGAGATATATTTTCCTTTTATTCCTCTAATTCGTAGCCTTCATATGGAGCTTCTAATATTTCCTTTAGCTCAACTTCCACTTCTCAAAGTTCTTGAGAGTCCATATTCCTTTTAATGACCGATCGTTTTATGGTGGCCTCCTTCACTAATTTGATATTATGTGAAAACTATCCTCATGTTGAGCATTCAATAGGGGGTAAAATGAACTTCAAGTGGCTTTCACTAGCATAAAGAAACTCTCATCGGTGAGCCAAGAATAGTTGATTGTGAAAGGACTGGGGGTTTTGTCCCATAGATTTTATTTCCAACATTATCTGGGAGTGATCCAAGCCTCCACCATCCCCAATCCATTTCATTATCACAGGCATACTATCCAACAAATCCTTATCGATAAGGAAATGATCAATACACTTTGCGATTCATTCCTCCCTCATTCTTTTGTTGTGCTAAGTGGATCTGAGCTTGATTAGGTCAACATCAATGAGATTATGATTCCTTAGAAATATGGAGAAGTATTTTGAATTTGGGTCAACATGTGCTCTGGGTACCCAACTCTTTGCTTCTCCCATTAAAAAATTTAGGTCCCCTTCAAAGATAAGATTGTCCCCGGCCATACAAAATTTCAAAGAGAGGGAATCCCAGAAAGAGATTTTATTCTGAGGAGGCCCATAAATATTGAGGATCGATAAATCTAGGTTAAGCTCCACAAAGTTGAATTTTTGGCCAATGATTAAGTCCATACCCCATAAATTTAAGGCTTTAATGAAGCGGGGGTCCCACCTTATCACTTGGCCACCCGCACATCCACGTGGGTTTGTACCGATGAATTTCCATCTAGGGAGAATTATTTCTAGTGTGCTAGGGACTAGATCCCCTACTCCCAAGGGTTCTTGAAGAAGAAGGATAACAACTCCCTCAAGTTCAACCAAACATCCAAGAGCTTGATTTTTTTACGGCTGGTTAGGCCCCTATAGTTGAAGGAGAGAAGGATCATTGGAAATCCCCTTTTAAGGAATTCTCTTCTCTACATGCCCCATCAATTGAGAATTGACACCCTGATTCCATGTCACCCAAGGCTTTGTTCGGAGTCAATGCAAGTTTTTACTCTCGACCTCTACCTTTACTAGATTAGATATCAAGGGGGTTATGGCCTAGGCATACTTAAAGAAATGGGGGATTAGGCATACGAGGGTGGAAGAAATAATGAGTTTTAGATGACCTTGATAGAGATGAGGAATATTCAAGCATGAGTGGGTCCAAAAGAGGGAAAGAGCAATCATCATACCCCATAAATGGGTTTTTTACAAAAGGTTCAATAGATGTAGTAACAATATTAGAATCCTAGCTTGATGAAGTAACCCGTGAAAAAATTGAATAATTATCCAAAACAACAGGAGGCGAAGGAGGAGGTAGAGTACCAGAAGGTAGTGTTGGTCCCAAAGAAGAAGTGGTTTTGTCCTATCCTGCATAAGCATTCATAGAAATTGAATGTTACATCTATGTAATTGGCTGTGATGTTGGTCCTAGAGGCGAAGATGAGGGGCATACCATCATTGCATCCCCAAAGTCTATTTCTAATGAGGAATGCTTGACTTGATCTTCATCCATAGGGGCCAGTTCTCCTTAATTCCATGTCTGGAATTTCTCAACTCATTGCCTGCTTTTCAAGGGCAACCTACATTGGCAAACATTTTTGCTATGCTTATGAGAGCATAGACATTTTAAAGGAATGCCTTCATAGTTTAGAGTTTGTGTATATTTTACCCCTTTATACATTATCTCACTCTTACTCCACAATCCTGCTCGATTGTCTAACAACACAAGAACCCTAGTGACCTTTGGTTCTTTGGTTTGCAGAAATTACATGTCTAGTTCCACAACCTCACCTAGGTTTGAGCCAATTGGGGATAAATCACTCTTCATCCATAATATCATTAGTAAACATGACATGCAGATCAATATTTGTATTCTTTCCATTCGCTCCTTATTAGGATCGAATAGAGGATTCCACATTTTGAGTAGTAGAGTTATAGAGTGTATATGCCATGGTTTCTTGAGAGGCCAAGAGGCATTCTCCTTGTCTGCAAAAATCAGAGTGAACCATCCTTTGAATAATGAGTGAAATTTAAGAAACTATTTAATGTAGTTCCACCATTTTATTTTGACCCACTCTTCCAGAGTAGACTGGCTGAAGTGCCTTCACATAGAATAACCTACCATGGAATCCTCCAACATGTGGAGGAATTGGTGTATTTCAATGTCCTCCCTAAGAACCATTGATTTTTTTACTTTAATTTCTTTAACTAGGGGCTTTATCCTATATGCACCTATAGGCTTGGTTGGAGGGATCATAGAAGGTTTCGAGAGAGGAGGGTTGGATCCCTGATCAATTCCTGAAATGGGTTCTACAGTAGGGATAATGGGATCCCTAGAAGGGGAGGGGAAGAAAAAAGGGGCTGAGAGAGGTGGGAGGCAAGGTTCTAATAAATGCAGAGGGTCAATAAATCTTGTAGACATAAGGCTCCACTCACCATGTTAGCAGAAATTGGCCTAGCTATAGGCTTTGGGAACTGGTGGAACATTAAATATGAGGAAGATGGAAAGATGGGAGGGATGCATGCAAACAGAGAGAGGGGAGGGCTGCCAGAGGTGAAATTCACATGCGAGAGTGGGGGGTTGGGGACACTGGTGGATGGGAAGAGGGGTATCATAGGTAGTTGGTCAGGGAAGCTCATATACAATTTTTCTTTGGAGTGTGACCATATGGTGGGGAAATTTACATGGATTATATAACGAGTTACATCCGCAAAGTGATCACCAGGTAAATGGACATACAACTGAGATAAATTTTGGAAAAGAGCTACACGATCATCTAAATCTGAGGAGGGGGTTCCCTTCTAATCATTTTTAACCACGTCCCAAAACATTCACTGAGCGCAATTATATTTTTTTTTCAATCTTTGGTAGGCATGGTGAATATGTAGCAAGGTTTTCGTTTCTTTTCATTTGACTTTGCAGTCATTTTTCCAAAGGATAATACCAAGGAAAGTTTTTGGGTCAAACAAAACTAAAAAACCTCGACCCTTCAACAAGCACAACTCTGCATTTATTTCACAACATATACAAATTATAGGCGTTCATGGGCTACTTGAAATGCTTACTTCCAGGCTTTCCATTTCATCCAATGGATGAAGAGTTCGTCTGTTATTATATTTATGATATTTACAAGGATGAGCCATTCGACTTAGTAGCGAGGGCATGCTTCAAGGGTGGGGATTGATAATGGTTTTTCTTAAGGGAGGGGAATAGGAAGAAATACCCTAATGGATTGCAGAAGAATTGGGCTACCGAAGGTGTGTAATGGAAAACCACTTGTAAATATTGTCTGGTTCTATTGAAAGGGGTGATTGTTGGGATGAAGAAGACTTTGTTGTTCCACGGAGGGCACTCATCTCACCTTGCATAGTTGATAAAATCGAATACTTAGAGATAATAATGATAGGTGACTATGGAGGATTGGAGCAAGAAGTTGGTTCAACTTCAGCACTAGAATTGCAACAAGATAAGGGTTCAGTGTGCTTGAGAATAATGGGTAAAAGTAGGACAACAATGGTATATATGGGTTGGTGTTGGAGTGAGGCCACCTGAATGCAATTTTGGATATATATTTGGAATATTTTGAGTAGTTTAGTTGTGCACAACAAAAGCTAAGGGACGTTGGGGCGGGTCAAAGTCCCTCATGCATTCTATGGGAAAAAAGGGTAGATCTAGGGGTCGCAAACCAAGGTTTGCAGACCCTAGTATAGCACAAGCTAAAATTATAAATAAGAGTCTAGGATGAGTTGAAGAAGCAAGTTCAAGTAAGTCTGATGGTACTTTTGTTCATGATAGATTTGCTTTGAGGTTTTTTTCTGAGTAAGGGCTCCTACTAGCTGTGTGCACGAAGACCCTAAGTCTGGCTGTGTGCAGACCTCACTGGCTATGTGCGCGGGTCTGTGAAATAGTCTATAAGAGGAACTTGAACTATGTGATGAATATAAGGACGTTTTACTGATATTGAATATCTATGTGATATGTTATGAGTTACGTTGCATGTTATTTCTAAGTTATTTTTGTAATAGAGAATATTGTTAATAGATTGATTCTGCACCTGTATTAGATGCTTAAAAGAATGATGAATGCACAGATCTGGTGATATTGGGTTATATTTCTCTTCTTATTTGATTATCTTATGAGTTACGGGTTATGCGCAAGGCGTTCTGTTAAGTTATACTCTTAAGGGTTTCTGGTTAGGGATTTATTAGCGCAGACTTGTTCAAGATCTAAGGGTACCCACATCATTTAAATCTGTCTCTCAGGGTGCGGAAACCTGGTTCCAACACCCTCCCATACTACTTCAGGTGAGAGCTTGACTTGCACAAGCAGGTCATTGCCAAAAGGGCTAGTGGTACAGGGGTTTGCTGGTTAACCTCAAATCTGGACCTGGGTCAAGACCCCTCAAACCAACAAATGGTTCTGTTGCCTAGATTGGGAGAATTTTGAGAGAGTAGACCAGGTGATGAGTTAGGGTTTGTGGCATTCAGAAAATTCTGAAATTGACGAGTGGTTCGAAAAGCAGATCCAGGAGTTTGCCCTAAAAGAAAACGGAAGTAAGAAGTTGTCTACTGATAAGTGGAAGAATATGCATATCTTCAAATAGGTGCACGAGATCTTCTTTGTGACCTTTGCGCACGAGTTACAGGAAGTGTTGTCGAGATTAGCGGAGTTCCAGACCCATTGGAAGGATGATAGGGTTACGCAGTGGAACCCTGAATTGATCCAAAAACAGGAAAAGACTGATAAAAAAATCACCCTGACCTTAGATCACTAGGTTGATAGTATCTTGGGTGGATTTTTGACGGAGTTTGCGGTAGATCAATTTTTGTCGTACTCTGAAGATGAGAAAATATTTTTCAAGGGTTTGAGAGGTAAATTCTTGCGAACATTTCCCTTTCTGATTAAGATGCTATTGAGCAAAAAATGTGTTATGTGTAGCGACACTGAGTGAATGAACTATGAACAGATCGAAAGCACCATGCGCAGCGGGAAGTATTTTCGGATGAATCAGAGAGGGGAAATATCTGCATACAACCCTCTGAGGGATTCACTAGATCTAGAAGAAACTGAGGCTATGCACGCTGCAGGTAGCCCTCTTGATACGCCATACTCAAATTCACGTGGGACTCATACATCTCCTACCCCACCACCACCCCCACCTGCAAACGATATGGTTGCACACATGAAACTACCCACCTTTAGGGGTGCGGGGGATGAGGACATGAATCGGTTATGGTTTGTAGCTGATGCAGTATGGACTGCGCAAAACGTTAATACTGATGTTGTGAAAAGAGTGCAGCTGGCCATGGATTTTGAAGGTCGCACACTAGACTGGTTTATGGGATATCTGAAACAAAACACCTCTCCTACTATCGTTGATATCAAGAGGGAACTGAAGCAACAATTCAAAAATTCAAATTCCTATGCATAGGTAGTTGTAGAGATAAAATATTTCAATAAAGGAGAAAAAGAATCAGTTTGAGAATCTCGTCAATGACTGAAGCAAACTATTATTGATTGAGGTTTTGTTTACAATGATGACCAACATAAGGAATGGTTCATCGCCGTGTTGTTACCCCATCTACGCAGTCCTATGGGACAACCGAATATTTCTTCTCAAACTGAAGCCCTAGAGATCGTTATGAAGTTGGAGGTTGTACCTAGAGAAGATATTCCCCTTGGGACTTTGCAAATACAAAGTCAGTTGGAAGCTATTCACTTAGAAATCCAGAACCTATGAAGAGACAAGGGTAAAGAGGTTGGCATCAATGTCTAGTGCATTCGTTGCAAAGGAGCAGAGCACATCAAAGATCAGTGCCCTGTGTTTATAGATTACCTGCGACTTGGAGGACCGAATCTGCTACACCCTAGGGAGGTTTCAAGTCCTAGCAACCCCACCCTATGGTGCGTTGATTTTCAGGTAGCCAGCCAGCATGATATTGACCACTGGTCATGACAGGGAGTTTATGTGCCAGAATTGAAGCAACAATATTGCAGATTTTGTTCCTTGGTTGGTCACGATGAACACCACTGTCAGATGTATGAGCTGATGATAGACAATGCAAACCTGTATAGGGTGCAGGTCAAAACCTCTTTTCCAGTATCTCCCTCTGGACGTGGAGGATCCCCAGCAAGAGGAGGAAGGGAGGGGGAGAGGTGGAGGCAGAGGGCGAGGAAGAGGGAAATTAATTTGCTATAATTGTGGAGATCTAGGACATTACACACGCGATTTCCCTAACCCTGCGCGGAATTCCTACAAGTACTGTAGGAAATTTTATCACATAATTGAGGAATGCACCATTCTAATAGCTAAGATGTAGGAAAAGCAGGAGACACCTATGCAGAATGTGAAAATGGTCAAATTTTTTAGCCATGCGATGATGGCCCTAGCGTAAATGTAATAACGCTCAGTGGTACGGCCATTGGAGGACCTACGGAGCAAGCTGCTGCAGAGTCATTGATAAAAAAGGCATTTGACAAGAAGGAAGGCCTAGACGTGAACAAAGAGAAGGAAATTTCTATAGAATCTTGAAGAGATTTTGCTACAGCGGGAGCACCAATATCAAAACTTTCTATGGATCCAAAGGTCGACGAAGCAGTTCAAGCATGTATAAAGTTACTACACAAACAAAAGATGGTATAGAATCTCTAATAATTGATAGATAGCTACGCAGAAAAGGAAGCCCCTCAGATGGAGATTAATGTTGTGAACAAGATTTATAAAAAGAAGAAGAGGACTGGTCAGGAGATGCGTATAACTGCGCGGATTGGAGAATACAAAATGGATCAAGTTATCTTGGATCTAGGATCTGATTCCAATGTCTTGCCCAAAAAAACTTGGCAAAGGATGGGAGAGCCCAAACTGGAGTGGTCCACCATTCAACAATGTATGGCTAACTAGCAAAATATCATTCCATTGGGAAGTTGCCTAAGGTTGTGGTAGACATTGCAGGAGTTAAAGTATATGTAGATTTCGAAGTAATCCAGATTGAGGATGATGCAGACCCTTACCCTGCACTATTAGGATTGGATTGGGATATTGACATGGGAAGTATCATCAACCTAAAAAGGAGGAGCATGGTCTTTGAGAATGATGGTATGCAGGTAATAGTCCCTCTAGATCTAGCAGAAGGTAAACAATATACAAAGTCGGTGCATGATGAGGAGGATGTTGACCATATTTACATACTGACTGCGTGGGATGATGATTGGGTCAAACCTATAGATGATGGCATGTTAAATTGCGAAAAATACAGCTCGAATTTCTCATATTTAGATGGCGAGATGGAAAATTGGAAAAATCGGTTGCATGACGTATCTGTGTTGCATTGCCTCAAGATCACAAAGAGATTCTAGTGCATCTCCTCAAAGGTAAGAGAACTGGATTACTTTTATGGTTCTAGTAGCATTAAGGAATTTCTGAAAGCATTGGAAAAAGATGTCCCTAAGGAACAAAGAATCTGGGTGCTTGACTTGGCTATGTGCGCAACCCCTGCGCATTGGTGGGAAACACACAAGGGGTATTTCCAGGACTAGGAGGAATATCGAAAAATGATGATCTTTCTCTTTGAACCTCTAGTCAACCCACCCATGGAGCTCTTTTCTGGGCGTGGGGATCCGCGCAAGCAATTGGCTATGTGGATGGAGGTATGGAATGAAAGGACCTAGAATGAGTGTGTCCATATGTTTATTAATTTGTTAGGGTCGGTCCCCACGACCTGGTATTTAGATGTGAAGCTTCACCAACGCACTGGCCACTGGGATACAATGACAAAGGACTTCATGGTGATGTTAGACTTAGTTTGAGGGACGGAGAAATTGGATGAAGCCCTGCAGGATATAGATGCTATTATATTTGATGAGCCTTTGCCTTAGAAGGAATGTGTTGCGCCAACTTGGGATGTGCTGATGCAATATATTGTCAACTATAGAAATTTGTCAGTAGAAGACAATGACGAAGACCCCAGGAATATTACAATCCCATAATGTGAAGGAGAATGTGCAATCGCAGGACCCTCATTGAAGACAGCTGACGTTACCAAACCATTGAAGATGAAATAAGTCAACATTGGGACGGAGGAGAAGCCCAAGTTGGTCAAAATTGGTGATTACTGGGACCATGATGATATTGGAAAGATTGCAGAGCTGCTAACTGAATATAAAGATCTATTCCCTATGAAGTTCTTTGAGCTCAAGGGAATTGTAGGAGATCTGGGTGTTATGAAGATCACCTTGAAGCCAGTTACACGTCCTGTCAAGCAGCGACCCTATCGTCTAAACCCTAAATATAAGCAGAAATTCAAGGAGGAGCTAAATAATATGGCGGCCAAAGGTATCATTGAGCTCGTGGAACAGTTTGATTGGGTAAGCCCAATGGTAGTCCAAGAAAAGAAAACAAAAGGAGAGATAAGAATCTGCGTAGAACTGTGCAAGTTGAATGATGCCTGCGTACATGATCCCTTCCCTACACCATTCTCTGATGAAATCTTAGATAATGTGGGAGGTCAAGAAGTGCACTCATTCACTAATAGATTTTCGAGGTACCATTAGATCAGGATTGCACCTGAAGACCGCAACAAGACAACTTTTTCAATCGAGTGGGGCTCCTTCAAGTACATCGTCATGTCATTCGGATTAGAGAATGCCCCTGCCATTTTCTCGCTCGTAGTTGTAGCAATATTCAAAGAATTTATAAATAAGTTTCTAGAGGTCTATTTTGATGACTGGAAAGTATTCAGATTGGTAAAGAAACATGTGTCGAATGTGCACATGATTTTGGATACCTGCAGGAAACACCAAATTTCGTTGAATTTGAAGAAATGTATATTTTGCGTACCTTTCGAAATTTTTTTGGGGAACATCATATGTCAGTAGGGATTGATGGTTGACCCAGCCAAGATTGTGGTTATCATCAATTTAGGAGTCCCCACCAATGAGAAATAGTTGCGCTCCATCTTAGGACATACGAGTTACTACAAAAAGTTTATTCAGGGGTATGCCTTGATCACTGCGCCAATGGAAAAGTTGTTAAAGAAGGATGTGTCCTTCTTTTGGGATAAAGAATGTTCGAAAATTTTTGAGTTGTTGAAGGAAAGGATGGTCACTACACCTATTCTAATATTTCTATATTGGACTAAGGCCTTTCATGTGCATGTGGATGCGTCAGGAATAGCTCTTGGGGTTGTCTTAGCGCAACCGAGAGAAGGAGACATTTATCATCCAGTGGTTTTTTCTAGCAGGAAGCTCTCCAGCGCAGAGCGCAACTGTTCTACTACCGAAGGAGAAGGACTGGCAATGGAATATGCCCTGCAAAAACATAGGCACTATTTATTGGGAGGACATTTTAAGATGTTCACTGACCATTCGGCTTTAAAATACCTGGTCAATAAGCCTGTGTTGGGGGGGAAGATATGTATATCGTTGCTACTATTTCAAGAGTATGACTTTGAGATTACTGTGAAGCTTAGGAGACTAAATGTACGACCTGATCACTTGTCTTGAATTGAGGACGGAGAAGAGCCAACTAGTCTAGAAGAAGGATTACCCGATGCAAAAAATTTCGCTATCAAGGTGGCTGATGAGCACTTTACGAACATTATTCACTTCTTGAAAGCTGGAACGAAACCTACAAAATATTCAGTACAACAGAAGAAAGAACTGGTGGCCCACACAACTGATTTCACTGTGATCACAGGTCAATTATATAAGTTGCGAGTAGATGAGGTATTGCGGAGGTATGTATTAGAACATGAGAGACAAGCTATCCTGGCTAAGGCTCATGGAGGGGTGGAAGGAGGCCACTATGCAGGGAAAGCCACTATGTAGAAGGTGCTACGTGATGGGCTATGGTGGCCCACATTGCATAACGACACACATGCATACTACCGAGCTTGTGAAACATGTCAGAAAATCGAGAAGCCCTCACGCATAGATAAAATTCCCCTGCAACCGCAAATGGCCTTGTAGGCGTTCGATAAATAGGCTATAGACTTTGTGGGACCAATCAATACCCTGGGAAAGAAGACTGGTGCATGTTATATCATTACTACCACTGATTATGTCACCATATGGGCGGAGGCAAAGGCTGTTAAGGATTGTACTGCAAAGATTGTCATACATTTCATCTTTGAGCATATTTTGACCAGGTTTGGCTGCCTAAAGATCTTGATGAGCCATAAAGGTACTCATTTTTTTAATGAAACTATTGAAGTGTTGACAGAATAATTTCAAATCCATCACACGAAAAACACCTCATATCACCCACAAGCTAATGGCATAGTAGAAGCTTTCAACAAAATTTTAGAGAATGCAGTTACCAAGATCTGTAATGCCAACCAGAATGACTAGGACGTGCGCATCCCTTCGGTGCTATGGGCTTATAGGACTACGTGCAAGAAGTTGATGGGAAAGACTCCTTTTAGGATGGTCTACGGATAGGAGGCCATCATGCCCATGGAATATATTGTCCCCAACCTGCGAATTGTAGCTTTCACGAATATGGCAAAACCTGACATTATGGAGGAACGCTTGGCGCAGTTGGTTTCCTTGGAAGAAGACCAGTTTATTGCTAAATTTCATCAGCAAGTATAGAAGGCACGTGAAAAATCTTGGCATGACCAACACATCCGACAGAAGGTATTTAAGGAGGAAGAGTTGGTTTTTCTCTATGATAGTCAATTTGCACACCATCCAGGGAAGTTTCGTAAGCATTGGTTGGGACCATATATAGTAAAAGAGATTACTGATGGTGATGCAGTGCACTTGGCCACGCTGCGAGGAGAGTAACTTCCCGGATATGTTAATGGAATTCATATAAAGTCCTATAGGGACAATCTGGTGCCTACCAAATGACTATATGGTCAGGGCATCAACATTGAAGGATATGCACGGGCTATGAGGGGAAGGCAGAGACAGGTGCGACGAATGTGCAACAGTAGTGCGCAGGTGAAGAGGTGCGGGGAAGTGCAACTGAGGCATAGGGGTAGTGCACAACGAAGAAAACTAGCCATTGTAACAGTACAACTAGGTGAAAACGCGATTTTACCATTGCATGGAGCGAGTGTTTGGCATTTAATGCAGCGATCTTGGAGGATTTTTTACTGTTTTTTCGATGGTAAGTCACATTTAGTCTTGGAGGATTTTTTACCATTTTTTCGATGGTAAGTCACATTTAATGGTAATCCGGCCATTTTTACCCATGGAAGCCTATAAAAGGAAGGGTGCAGGTCATAATCGAATCCTTTGCTCTCCGAAGATTCCATGCTTTTTGCTTTGCCGCAATTCCTGTGTTCGCTTTGTCCTCACTATTTGTATGTCTGGGCAAGGTACTCCTTCTGACAGTAACAATCCTGAGTTTTTGTTCCGAGAAAGGATGACAACCACTAACCCCGCAGAGTCATCGCCAATTACTACCTCCACTAAGCTGGGATTCGAATATGTCTTCGAAGTCACCCTTGAAGTCGAAGAGGTTGTGTCCATGCCGGCCAAAGGAAAGGGAAAAGGAAAAGAAAAAGGGTTAGCCATGAAGTGGGCTTCATCTAAGTTGCACACCTCCCAAAGGATTGTAAGCTCTCCCCAGCAGGTGCCCCAGGCGCGTTGACCTATGCGAACCCATCCAAGCACCCCATGACTGCTCAAGAGGAGGCCCTGCTAGTAGCCCCACTCTCGTGGCTACCGCCCTACGTTAAGTTTCGCAAGCCGATGGTGCACTCCCCTAAGAACGTAGATGTGGTCTCGGAATATCTCCAGATGTCATTAGTCCCGCAGGAAGTCTCTATAATTGGAGATATTTTTGGCAACATACCCCTAATCAAATTCGACAATGACGATTTAGTTAATGAAGAAACATTTCTGGATCCATCCCCAGAGCTCTATTTGGAGTGGGTGATATACGACGACGTGCCAAAGGTTGAGCCGATGCCTTGGGCGTGGGGATTGAATGAATCAGGGATCTTGATCGTGCTGCGAATTCCCTATTTTGGGAGGTACACTATCACTACTATGGTCGTACGACAGCTGCTCGCCTTGGTCCATGATAGTTGTCTATGGATTCAAGGTTGCATTCCTATTGAATTTGCACTGATCCATAAGATCATCGCGCTGCCCATGAAGGGGTCCCATCCCATGAAAGGGTTTGGAAAGAAGAATGAGAAGAAGTTGGTCGATGATATCCGAGAGAAATACAAGGTGGAACGTGACAAAAGAGGGTTCTTGGTCGATAGCATCGTGGACCCTGGGGTGTGCATGGGTACTCTCTTGCTCGGATGTAAGCAGGTGTGGAAATGACGGCCATCAACTGTCCTTGCGTATGTCATCCAGTTGGCAGGACAATGTGATAAGGGGGTCAACTATAACTAGTCCCAACACCTGTGTGAGGAGTTTCTCGACAATGTGTGTGAGGTGCAGGACCAGGGCAAGCCTCTCTACTATTCATGGTTATTGCTATTAATTTCCTTAGTCACTTGGGAGACACCTGAGGATTCCAAGGACCCGAAACAAATCAAGAAAAATAAGGTATTTTGGGTGTTGTTTGAAGGTGCACTAGCAGCAACACTACACTCCAGGCCAAGATTGTCGCCTACAAAAATACAAACGCATTGCTGAATTCCACATCACTATGCATAACGTGCAAATCAAAGTGCGCAAAGACCCAACATGGTACAATATACCCTACATGGTCACAGGGGCGGAAGTGGACCAAGTCATAGCAACATGGCTGCCAACATGGAAGATTGGTCTCAAATCCACCATCCTGGTTACAACAGACACATCTAGAAAAGACGCAGCCCCAAATGGTACCGCTCTGCAGACTACGACAAACGAAAATAAGTTGCGTTCCAGTGGGAAGGCGACTACCAAAGAGACCACAAAAGACACCACCAAGGAGACTGAACAGGAGTCAGAGCAAGACATTGAGACTGGAGGAGTCGGTTGGGAGGGTGCAGATTCCCCACAAGGTACAAAGCGCACTGGCGAGTCTGCAAAAGGTCAGTGCAAGAAACGAAAGGGAGACAAGTTCGGTGGAGATGTAGAGGTCACCTTAACTAAGGAATAACTAGATAAGATAGCAAACGTAGTTTCCATCATGTCAGAGGACAGATGGACAACCCTGGAAGAACAACACAAGGCTGCGGTGGAGGCCTTGCAGTCTGGATTACAGGTGTTGCAGCTGAAGGCAGACACATTGCAAGTGAGCATGAATCAGGCGAGGTCGATTCAAGTGAGCCTGCCAGCAACAACCCTGATTATCACAACAAAAATCAAAATTTTCCCTTTCCCGGGCGCAGCCATGACCATAGAGCAGCCAACCTTGTGTGCGCAAATCCAAGTATGTACAGAGGTCGGCCTTGATCTTGCAAGGATAATGAGTGGGCAGCTACACGCTCTCCACTTGTTCATCTCTGTTGAGCTACAAAGTCGAGAAGTGCGTGCACTATAATAGCTGAGCGAGGTGGAGCAGACAATCGCAACCAAAGCAACAAAATACGTCCAAGCGTAGGCAGCGCAGCAAGAAGCGGTCGCATAACAAGCTGACCTAGAACATTTAATTGACGAGCTGTGTGGAGAGGTCCTCGAAATTGTCATTCACGCCTCTACTATGCCCCAGAAAAAAATTGAGAGCTTGGTTGCTGCATTGAAGGCTTCCAGGTCCGAAGTTCAGACAGTCAAATCCGAATTCAAGCAACACATTGCTGCACTGTAGGCAAAGCTGCAGCCTGAGACTCCTTCGGCGGTATGAGCTCAACGAGTTGCATTGGTTAAGGAAGCCACTACAAGTATTTATGCTAACATCACCAAAGGCTCTGAATTACTAGACACCACTATGGAGCTATGGTCATCAGTGCAGCGAGACCCAGTTCCCCGACAATTCACTCAGGAGCTGTGCCACAAAGAGCAGGAATTCGATCAGCTGGAAGTAACCATGCCCACGCTTATTGCAGCCCAGCGACTGGCGCGCCTTTGCACCAATCATGCTCTAAGAGATGAAATTGAAGGGCTCTACCATAAAAATCAAGTTCTCAGTGATCATCCAAAGCCCTGGGCGGATGAATCAATGAAGCTCTCGCAGGACCTAAACGCTGCGGTCAAAACATTGAATCGGACATTGGAAAACGTCACTTTGGCTACTGAGGGGCCGAATTCACAAAAATTGGTCAAGATCGTGTAGAATGTAGCTGCGAAAGTGAGGGGGTCCTAAATCTGTTTTTTGCTGCCCTCGAACAACTACAGAGCAAGATGAAGACCCCACTATCGTTGTGACTCAGGACAAGTCACAAGATTATGTTGGGAGCCTATTGGAGTGAGGTCCCCTGAATGCAATTTTGGATATAGTTTTGGAATATTTTGAGTAGTTTAGTCATGCGCAGCACAATTTAAGGGACTTTGGGGCGGGTCAAAATCCCTCATGCATTGTAATGGAAAAAAGGGGTAGATCTAGGGTCGTAAACCACTGTTTGCAGACCCTAGTATAATGTAGGCTAAAATTATAAATAAGAGTCTAGGATGAGTCGAAGAAGTAAGTTCAAGTAAGTCTGATGCTACATTTGTTCATGATAGATCTGCTCTGAGGCTTTTTTTCTGGGTAAGGGCTCCAGTTGGCTGTGTGCATGGAGACCCTAAGTTCAGCTGTGTGCGGACCCCGCTGGTTGTGTGTGTGGGTGTGTGAAAGAGTCTGTAAGAGGAACCTGAACTATGTGATGAATATAAGGACGTTTTGCTGATACTGAATATCTCTGTGATCTGTTATGAGTTACGTTGCATGTTATTTCAAATTTATTTCTGTAATAGTGAATATTGTTAATAGATTGATTACGGACTTGTATTAGATGCTAAAAAGAATGATGAATGCATATATCTGGTGATATTGGGTTATATTTATCTTTTTATTTGATTATCTTATGAGTTATGGGTTGTGCACAAGGAATTCTGTTAAGTTATAATGTTAAGGGTTTTTGGTTAGGGCTTTCTCTATGCATACCTGTTCAAGATCTAAGGGTACCCATATCATTTAAATCTCTCTCTCAGGGTACAGAAACCTGGTTCCAACACCCTCCCATGCTTCTTCGGGTGAGACCTTGACTTGCGCAAGCAGGTCATTTCCGAAATGGCCAATAGTACAGGGGTTTGTTGGTTAACCTCACATCTGAACCTGGGTCAAGACCCCTCAAAGAAACAATTGGTTTTATCCTTTATGCAGATAATAGCAAACAAAATCTAGAACATCATAGTATCCCATTCAAAATTAAAGTGATTTTTTGTTATTACTTACTCACTCAACGCCAACAAAATATAATATATCTAGATGCAAAAAGAAAACAGAAAACCAGAAAAATCATGTCAATACACTATCAATCTATATAAAGCGCAGACTTGAAAAATCAATGCATCACTTTGTGGAAATTTACTATATTGTATTTTCCAACATGATAGGAGAGATAATAAAAGTGCATTAAGATGGAAACTCAAAATTTTTCTCTTGTAAGACTAAAAAACCATTTTTTTATATAAATGAAAACAAAAAACAATTGCAGTGGTGTCGGGTGCGTACTTTGAAGTTCCAACTTGGAAGAGCTAGTCATCCATGCTCGACTTCAAACGACCTTCGAAAATGGGGACTCAAATCAAATGCAGAAACAGTTCCAAAGGAATATTCAAAAATACGCTTAACCATGTTGTCATGTAGAATTGTTTGAGAATTGGAATTGAGCATAGTGGTTTGAGAATTTGGAATTGAGAATGCACAGAAAAAAAAGGCCTGTGGGAGGAGTTGTAGAGGAGGCGACACATTGATCGATTAGGAGGTGACTTGGTCCATTGAGTCATTCCACCGCCTGCATACTCTGACATGTCCGTTAAGAATGACCACCTCATTCATGGTCCCAAAATTGTTCCACAAATTTGTAAAGTCCATCGGCACATACGAACAATTCAGAGTCATCCAACTCCCTTTTCTGCACAAGGGGATACAAACAATCATTGCAACTCACTTTGAATATCCCAACATAGATCCTGCATGAACTAACTGAAAACCACCATACATACCTACTCTGGAAGGCTACTCAGAGCCTGGAAATCCAATTCAGGAAGCTCCCATCCAAACACTTAAATGTTTTCCCCTTATTCTGTCAGGATTAGTATACTTTGGAATTGTAATTGATCTTATTTGAAAAGCCCAATTTATCAGCACCTGCCTCGAAGTCTTATTCAAATTTTTAGAGATCTAAAAACAGAGTCTTGTTCACTTTTTTAGAGATCTGAAAACAGATTTATGCATCGTTATAAAAATTTCCCATAACAGAAAAAGGTGAGAGAGTTGTAAATCCATAACAAAAAAAGGCGGGAGAGTTTTAAATCCAGGTTGTTTGAGCATATTGAAGGGAAGGATACATATCATTCAATTCATAAATAAAGAGAGATCACCACACACCAGTTGCACAGTAGAGTCATTCAGCAGGTCTCCTGTTTGGGGTCCTCGTGATCCCAATGGTGAGTATTCCTGCATTGTTATGATCATAATTACAACAGAGTTTAGCCCCAACATGATTTACGTTGGGTATGTGTTATATTTCCACGACTAGTCACGCACAGGGGGGTCACAGGGGTGGAGATAGCCCCCCCTGTACGTTGCGCCGGGCACAGCAGGGGGGTCACAGGGGGGGCGACAACTCCTTTGGAAAAAAAAAATTGGACCTTAATTTTCGGTGGGCGTCCGGACCCACCCATGGTTTTGTGCATGGGTTTGCACATGGTTTTGAGGCATGATGGTTTTCGGCCCCTGGTTTTTTGTAGATCCAGTCAAGGGAACTACGGTTATGTTATAATCCAGGGTTAATGGATTGGGGTTTATGTATGCTTTGGCATATATATATATATATGTGTGTTGTAACACTAAAAGGAAGATAATGAAAAATCAAGCTAGTCGTCTCGATTTGGGATCTAGGGGAAAATCTCTGTGTTTATCTATTTTATGGTTTATGCTCTCGCTATTGTTTATTTTATGTTTTTAACATTCATTTGTAGATCATTTCTGTACAAGGTTAAAACCTACATTTGGTATCAGAGTTGTTTCGGCTTCAAAGGGACACCTTTGCTGCTCAGGGTTTTTTTGGTCGGGCCTGAGGTAGACCATGTTCAGTGGGAGATCTGCGGGATCGATTCTTGTGGTGAAAGAAGATGGTGAGCAGTGGAAAGATAGAGATTGAGAAATTTAATGCTCAGAGTTTTAGTTGTGGAAGCTCAAGATGGAGGATCTGTTGGTGGATAAAGACCGATGGATCGCGGTAGATCCAGGTACTAAACCAATAGCAATGTCAGATGAAGACTGCAAAAAGTTGGATAAAAAGGCGAAAAGCACAATACAATTGTGTCTCAGATTCGGTATTGTTGAATGTATCTGGGGAAGCTACGATGAAGAATTTTTGGGACAAACTTGGGACTTTGTACCAATCTAAGTCTCTAGTGAATAAATTGTTCCTGCGGAAAAATATGTATAACCTGAGGATGAAGGATGGAGACTCAATAATAGAGCATCTAAACGCCTTCAATACTGTGGTAAGTCAACTATCATCTATTGATATTAAAATCTCAGATGAAGATACGTGCATTAGTTTGTGTGTTCTCTACCAGACTCGTGGGACAGTCTGGTTATTGCAATAGGTAGCAATACAACTGCCTTGAATTTTGATGACATTGTCTCAGCCTTACTATCGAAGGAAATGAGACGGAGAAATATGGAGTGTCAGAATGGAGATGCTTTATATGTACGAGGAAGGTCACAGAACATAAACAAGAATAAGGTTTCGAGTGGGAGATCTAAATCTCCTAGAAAGTTTGTAAAGGTGTGTTGGAAATGTGGAAAGGAAGGGCACTACAAAAAGGATTGCAGATTTAAAGCTCTTGAGAAAGGAAAGGGATCTGATGATGCTCCTTCTGAAGAGGAAAAAACCACCTCGGATGAAGGTGGGGATGTGTATTTGGCTTCTTCTTCAAATACACATGTAGATCATGAGTCATGGTTGATTGAATCAGGTGCATCCTTTCACTTCACTCTCCATCGGGAGTGGTTCTCTGAGTATGAGAAATATGATGGTGGTGATGTCTTCCTAGGGGATGATAGGAAGGCTAGAATCGTTGGACGTGGAAAGTTCAAGCTGAAGCTGCAAGGTCGAAGGATTAGAACACTTCCTGGTGTTCTGCATATTCTTGCATTAGCAAGAAATCTGATTTCTGTAAGCAAGATGGATGATGCATGTGTAAAAACAGTGTTCAAGAAAGATACAAGTAAGATGGTTCGGGGAGCACTGGTATTAATGCGAGGAGTTCAGATTGGAACTTTGTACAAGCTTTAGGGCAACACTGTTATTGATGGGTGCAATAGTTCTGTGGTTCCCGAAAGTGGAGCGGAAAGCCTAGCAATCTCTAGATAAAAGACCATGCTATGGCATCAAAGGCTTGGAAATATTGGAGAGAAGGGCCTTTGGATACTGCATGGAAATGGTATGGTAGAAGGTATGTATAATAGCTCTCTGGATTTCGATTTTTGTGAAAATTGTGTATATGGGAAGCAGAATCAGGTGAGTTTTCCTTTTGGTGCTAAGATGGCGAACAAGATATTAGAACTTGTGCACAGTGATGTGTTTGGACCTGTGTTGGGTCCATCACTTGGTGAGTCTGTGTACTGTGTTTCATTCATAGATGACTTCTCAAGAAATACATGGATATATTTATTGAGGAATAAATCTGAATTTTTTGATAGATTTAAATAATTTAAGGCTCTGGCGGAAAACCAGACAGAAGAGAAGATAAAGGTGTTGAGGACAGATAATGGTGGGGAGTCCTGCAAGAAGGAATTTGAAGAGTTCTGTAAGAAGTGTGGTATAGAACGACAGAAGACTATTCCATACACACCTCAACAAAATGGAGTTGCAGAAAGAATGAACAGAACGTTGATGGAAAAGGCAAGAAGCATGCTCAGTGGTACCGGGTTAGGACAAGAATTTTGGGTAGAGGCAGTGGAGACTGCATGTTACTTGGTTAACAAATCACCTTCATCAGCGTTGGAGGATAAGACTCCACATGAGGTATGTACTGGTAAGAAACCCTCTCTTTCACATCTGAGGGTATTTGGATGTGATGCATATGTACATGTTCCAAAGGAGAAAAGGAGCAAGTTGGATAATAAATCTGAAAGGTGCATCTTTATTGGGTATAAGGTTGGTTTAAAGGGTTACAAGATTTGGAACCCGGAAACAAGGAAGGTTGTATACAGCCAAGATGTGGTGTTTAGAGAGGTGAGAGATGTTGTTAAACATGAAGTCCTACCAAAGGAACTTGAGAAGATAGAGTTTGAGCTAAAGGAGTATGAATCAGACTCTACAACAGAAGAAGATTCATAAGAGGAAGAGCCACAAACTCCAGCTATGAGAAGATCAGTTCGGGAAATAAGACAACCAAAAAGGTATAGTCCATCTGCTTTCTGATCAAATTTTTCTGTAACTATAATTGATGATGATCCCAGAATCGTCAGGGAGGTAGTAGATTCAGAGGATGGAAAACTCTGGAAGGAGGCCATGGTTGATGAAATGGCATCCTTGCAGAAAAATGAGGCATGGGATTTGGTGGAGTTGTCGGCTGGAAGGAAGCCCATCGGGAGAAAATGGGTGTTTAAGAAGAAGATGAATGTAGAAGGAAAGGTGGAGAAATACAAAGCTCAGTTGGTAGAAAAAGGTTATTCCCAGGTGTCGGGAATTGATTTTGGTGAAATTTTTTCTCTTGTTGCCAAAGTTACTTCTATTAGATCACTTTTATATGTTGCTACTGCATTTGAGTTTGAGGTAGAATAGATGGATGTGAAGACATCATTTCTTCACGGGGATTTGGAAGAGGAGATCTACATGAAATAACCTGAAGTCTTTATGGTGAAGGGGAAGAAAGAACTGGTATGCAGGTTAAATAAGTCTTTGTCTTGGTTAAAACAATCACCAAGGATGTGGTATCAGAAATTTGATACCTATATACAGGGACTTGGCTTCACCAAAAGCAAAGAGGATCACTATGTTTATTTTAAATTAATTGGTGACTGTGTTATTTATTTGGTCTTGTATGTGGATGATATGTTGTTGATTGGAAATGAAAAAGAAATTATCCAAGATTTGAAGACCCAACTGTTCTCCAAATTCAACATGTGATCCAGTTACAAACTATATTTTGGGCATGGAAATTAAGAGAGATCGAGCAATTAGGAAGCTCAAGCTAAACCGTAGGAAGTATGTCGAGACTATACAGCAGAGGTTCAATATGCGATATGAACCCAGAATATTCCTACCCTGTGAGGGTGTAAAGTTAGATAAGTTGAAATCAAAGGTCCCAAGACACAAGAAGAAGAGGAGGATATGTCTCGTGCTCCATATGCAAGTGCAGTGGGTAGCCTGATGTATGCAATGGTTTGTACTAGACCATACATTGCACACGCAGTGGGAGTATTGAGCAGGTTTATGTCAAACCCAGGGAAGGAGCACTGGACAACAATGAAGCGGGTTTTCAGATATTTGTGTGGCACTAGTGATTATGGCTTGTGCTACCAGGGAAGACCAGGATTGGAAAGAGTGTTGGAAATTCGTGGTTTTGTTGCTGCTAACTGGGCTGGAGATCTGAACCAAAGAAGATCTACAAGTGGGTATGTGTTTAGCCTATTTGGAGGTGCAGTCAGTTGGATGAGTAAAATACAGTATGTAGTGGCTCTTTCAACTACGAAGGCAGAATACATGGAAGCCACTCATGCAAGCAAGGAAGCAGTTTGGTTGCAGAGATTGCGTTCAAGTATGGGGTTGGTGAAGCAAGCTATAAGGATAGACTGTGATAGCCAAAGTGCAATTTTCTTGGCTAAGAACCCTACTTGTCATTCAAAGACAAAGCACATTGATGTTCAATATCTCTTTGTGAGAGATATGGTTGAGGCTAAAAGGGTATTGCTAGTAAAGGTGGAAACTTTGAAGAATGTTGTAGATGCATTGATGAAGTCTGTGAGCACTCAGAAGTTCTCTTGGTGTAGAGAAACAATGGGTGTTGCAGAGCCGGGCTAATGTCTAAGCTCACTTGTGGCCCCCTGCAGAAAGAAAACAACAAGTGGGAGAATATTGGGTATGTGTTATATTCTTTCCATGACTAGTTACGTGTGAGGGGGTCATAGGGGGGGTGATAACTCCCTTTGTACGTTGTGTCGGGCATAGCAGGTGGGGTGGCATCCCCCCCTGTTCGGGGTCCGGGGCAACGCCCCAGGAAAAAAAAAATTGGACCTTAATTTTCGATGGGCTGACCCTCCCATGGTTTTGTGCATGGGTTTGCACATGGTTTTGGGGCATGATGGTTTTCAACCCCTAGTATTTTGTAGATTCGATCAAGGTAACTACGGTTATGTTCTAATCCAGGGTTAATGGATTGGAGTTTATGTATGCTTCAACATGTATATTTATGTGTTGTAACACTAAAAGGAAGATAATGAAAAATCAAAATGGTCATCCTGGTTTGGGATCCAGGGGAAAATCTCTGTGTTTATCTGTTTTATGTTTTATGCTCTCGCTATTGTTTATTTTATATTTTTAAGATTCGTTTATAGATAATTTCTGTACAGGGTTAAAACCTACAATTTAAACTTTGTTCTTTTGGACTAGAAGCTAGAGTCCAATGATAACATAATTTGTAAGCATAGAATGCACTGACTCACAGTAACATGGATCTTTTGCTTCCTACAAGGGTTCAAAATCTTGTCATTTATAGGCATTCAAAATATTCTCATTTCTCTATCCAGGATGCATTTTCATCTTCAAGTGGCATAATTTTTTTGTAAATATCATGTATAAGTGGCATCCATATTATTTGACAAGGACTGTAAAATATGAACAGGGAAGCAAATTTTGAATAGGAATGCTATGGTACCTGGCACACAGAATGAAAATTTGTTGCATAGTTAAGTGGAGACTCCAAAATTTTCACTGTGAAATTACATATCCCAATTTATCCAACGTTTTTATCTACTACCAGTGTTTCCAGTTCTCTCCAAGTCTAAATCTAACACACCACCAACTTTGGGATGCATGTTTTCCCCTTCTCTCAAGTGAAATGGACAGTGGATCTGGAATAGTAGATGATAAATAGAAGAATCAAATCAAGAGAGCCTCTATTGGACTGTAGTCTATAAAGTTTCAATTTCTACAAAGATAAAATCAAATTGGTCAATCCTCATTAAACTCCACTCCTCATTTGAGTTTGATTTTGTTTCTATCAAACAAATATAAAAGGTTTGCTGATTAAGGCCATACTTTGTTTATTGAAGTATAATACATCACACGCACACACACACACGTCTATATATAAGACAAGTGGGTCAAACATACCAGGTAATTGACATGATAATTCTATGGAGTAAAAAAATATTACACTACCTCAAGCATGCGGGTTACATACCAAGTAAAGCTCAAGATATTCAAGTTGTAGATCATTGAGAGACTTGTTAAGAGAAGACCTGACTTTGTCAGGATGCATGTTAGTGCACCTGCCCAAATCCCAAACAAAAAAGAGAATTAAAAACCCATTAGACACAAATGAGTGTTGTTGGTTTAAAAGTAGATTGGTTAATCATAGTTTCAAAATGTCATGGGAAATCAATCTGATCAATCTATAATGTGAAGTACAAAAGATATAAAATGTTAAAATGTGATACCTACCAAAGCTTGGATACCACAAACAAATCCTTCCTATCAATTCTTACATCCATGGCATCTCTCAATCCATGACCAACCTGCAAAATACATCCAAGTCAAACCATCCAGGGCTATTGAAGCAATTCAATGTCCTAAAAAATTCAATGAACCCACAATTTTTGGTCAATAATCACAAAAGGCTAAAGGAAAATCATCACCTCCTCCTCAATGCCATATTGTGTTGTAGTATCAATATGGAAATAATCATCCTGCAATGCCCAATTGTCAAATATATCAAATTAGAAATATGAATACATATGCCAAGCTCCATTAAGCCCAGTCTACAAACTAGCCCATTAATAACATAGTCCTTTAATAAATTTTAGATTCAGGGTAAATTTCCAAAGTCCAATACCTGCAAAATGGCATTGAAGACAACATCCGCGACAACCTCCCCTACTTTCCAGGTGCCAAAGCCCGCAACAGGGAATTCATTCTACTTATTAACCTGTATTTTCCTTCAGATGACATTTCCCATTGGTAATCTTGCGAAACAACTCTGTGAGCTTGTGCCATCTTATGATTCTCCAAGTACAGTGATGATTGTCTTTGATAAAATAAAGACGAACAACAATACACAGATCGTGCGCTATAAGTTGTGAAATCTTGTCTGATTTCCAAACCATATACATACAATTATAATTATGAACAACCAAAATTCGAGAGCTGTGGCATATTGACTTACACTTGCTAGAGCCAGGCTTAAACACTTTGCAAAGAACATGATGCTTATCCTACAGTTCTAATATAATAGTGTTTCAATGTAATAATCCATAACCCTATGGTCCCTCAAACTTATATGTGAGTCTAAACAAATAGTTATTGGGATATTTTATCCTCTTTTGAAATATAATTGTTGGGTTATTGGGATAGTTTAGTCTTTTCTGAAATATAATTGTTGGGATATTTATGTACAAGGGGTTTTTATTGGGAAGTTCTTTTAGTGACATTGTATAGATTTGTAGAGCTCTCTATTATAGAGATTTGGTTTATGTTGTCAATCACCCTCCCCAGTTCAGCATTGTCAGTCACTCTCAGTTTAATGCCATCGGCATGCCCTTTACACCCCATGGGTGCAAATACTAGTAACAGATCTTATTCATTAGTAAAAGGTTTTGGGAAACACCACTTATTTAGGTAAAGGTGGTATCATTGGTTTTATTAGGTGGCCAATCATGGATACGTTTTTCAAGCATGTTGATCTACTGCATAAGCCTTTTTATATAGGTATTGGGAAATCTTAACTTTATTATATGATTCATAACATTTTCTACTTTGTAGGCCTTTTTATAGGTATTCTGAAACCTTTAACTTTTTATATGGGATATAACCTTTTCAATTAATAATTAAATTTGTGTTTTTGAAAATAAGATTTTTTTTTTGTGATTATCCCCATTTTCCATGGTATTCCTCCCATATGGGGAGTGATGTCCATGAAATCATTGGTTTTATTAGGTGGCTAATCATGGATGCATTTTTCAAGCATGTTGACCTTCTTTCTAAGCCTTTTTATATAAGTATTGGAAAATCTTATCTTTATTATATGATTCATAACATTTTCAACTTTGTAGGCCTTTTTATAGGTATTCTGAAATCTTTAACTTTTTTATATGGGATATAACCTTTTCTATTAATAATTAAATTTGTGTTTTTGAAAATAAGATTTTCTTTGTAATTATTTCTATTTTCCATGATTTTCCTTGCGTATGGGGAGTGATGTCCATAAAATCTATTGATGTTTCCTTATTTTAATTTTCAAATAGTTTAGAGAAGTTCTCTATTAATTTGTATTTTTACATATTAGTGCTCTATACATAAATTGAGAGTATGATTTCTATTTAATATTATCATGGTTTGTTTTTATTAATATTTCTTTATTTTAATTTTCAAATAGTTTAAAGAAATTCTCTATTAGTTTGTATTTTTTCATGTTAGTGCTTTATACATAAATTGAGAGTAAGATTTCTATTTAATATTATCATTATTTTTTTATTTTTATTTATTATGTTTGTAAGTGTTTTCTAGTTTAGAAGAATTAGTATTTTTAATTTTTATTTTAAAATTTTATTATTCCACAACCATGAGATTTATATTTAGTTTAGATTTTATCTATTCTAAAATACTTAATAATCCCATTACTTAATAATCCCATTGTTATATTTTTATTATTATTTCATTTATTTTACTGTATATATAAATGCATTTCAATCTCAAGATGACCATCACATAGTAAATAGTGATTACAACGTGAACCTCATTTTGTTTCTTTTCCATATTATTTAAATCAAACGACAATAAACTCTGAGCCTTTAATGGCCAGAGAGGAAGCGCTCGAAAAATGAAATGGAAAAGCAAAGGGGTTTTGTTTCAATATTAGAAATTTTGGAATATTTTGAATTAATAATTAGAAGATATGAAAAATAAGGAGATTTATTTAAGGATTCAAAGGAAGAAGATTGTTGGGTGTTTTATTAAAGTACTTTTTAATGTGAAGTTATAGGTTCAATTCCCGGGTGATATATTAGACATGTTGAAGATGTAGTTTTGCCAATCTTACAAAAGAAAAAGGAAGCATATTATTTTCTTCTTTGTTGAGAAGAATCTTATCCACAATTATTATAGAAAAATAATATTTTGTTTAGTAGTTCATTTCATTTTCCAAAGAAATCATTGCAAAATTATCCCCAAGCACTTCCACACATTTTAAAAATGGCACCTAATGTAAACCCTTCAATGTTAATTATGGTGTATAACCCAGTACATTGGCTAAAGAATTAACCTCAAGACCTTTTGCATGAAGATCAAAGCACATAACCATTTAAGCAAATTAGAAATCATTATTGAATGGACTTTTTGAAAATTATTTCTAGCAACCTCTAGAAATGGGAACTTAGTTGAAGATGTAGTTTTGCTAATGTTACAAAAAAAAGGAAGAATATTATTTTCTTCTTTTTTGAGAAGAATCTTATCCACAATTATTATAGAAAAATAATATTTTGTTTAGTAGTTCATTTCATTTTCCAAAGAAATCATTGCAAAATTATCCCCAAGCACTTCCACGTATTTTAAAAATGGCACCTAGTGTAAACCCTTCAATGTTGACTATGGTGTATAACCCAATACATTGGCTAAAGAATTAACCTCAAGACCTCTTGCATGAAGATCAAAGCACATAACTACTTAAGAAATTAGCAGTCATTATTGAATGGACTTTTTGAAAAATATTTCTAGAGGAACTTATATTTGTTTCTTATTACGAAAAATAGAAGTTTTCCTTATGGTTAGGATTCATGGAATCACTCACAATGTAGACCCCAAATATTCACATGATCAACCAATTGAGAGTGGTTAACCTTCTAATTCTAGTGTTAATCATGATTGATCTTAATGACATGGTTTCCCACCCAACAAAGATGAAGGTTCCCCCTGAGAAGAGAGAACCTCTACCAAGCCCTCAACATTGGGATTGTTGAGTAAACCATGCAAAGAACTAGAAGTGGCACAAAAGCTTCAAGAAAGAGAACTTAATTTATGTAACAAAACCCCTTAATATCAAAACAAGTTCGAAATGAAAGATCCAATAACACTCATTCAAGATTTGAAGGAAGAATGAGCAACTATAGTCAACTCCAACACCCCATACTATAATGAGAAGACATAGACACCAAAACCTATTTGCATATGCTTTGTTTTTGCATTATCATGTATTTGTAATTTATTCATACTTTTATATTTTTGGATTAGAAAAGAAACTTTAGACACATTGAACTAGTAATAGTGGCAAGATCATCTCAATTGTATAGAGCTAAGAACCAACCCCAACATAGATGTTTTATTTTATATTGTTTGGTTTAAATACAACCTTTTTAAAATATAAATCTCTTATAATTATTGAAAAGAAAAACTCAATTTAAAATAAATAAAGATGAAAATCTTAAAGTCTAATGTGATTTTTATTTTTATGAAATTTGAAAAAAAGATTATTAAGAAAAGACTACTTATATTTAGATAATATTTAAAATGTTGTTGTTGTTTGTTTGTAAGTTTGGTGGAATTACATCTTCTTCACCATGTTCAAATACATTACTTATTATTTGGAGAAAAGAAATTGAACTTGTAATAAGTGTCTAAACAATCATCTTCCCAAAACCCCATAAACAAATGTTTTTAATTTTTTAATAATCACATAAAAACATAATGACTATAGATATTTTGAAATATTTATTTCGTACCAGGCGTTAAAATTAGTGGTACCATACATTTTTAAAGAGATGATATGTGTTTTAAATACATTGTTATGTGTACAAATATTTCCTAAATGTGAATAGTTTTAGATAGTATTATTGATATATAATAATTTTAAAAAGAGATTCGATATTGTTTTCCTGTGCAGATATGTATTATCTTGGGAGTTATACTCATGCTTACGGCCTCTATTGGTGGCCTCAGATCCATTATCGTGGATACATCAATATTTAAATTCTATCAATAAAATTAGAACAAGGTCATTGTTCTCCTGGTTCAATCACATGCATATGTAAATGTATGAAGTAAAATGATAGGTTTTCACGTTGTCTTTATATTCTTTAAACATTATTAATGATTAGGGAAGTCATGTTAATTAAGTTTGACCTTTGGAGTTGTATAGTTAGTAATAATTTTTTCAAACAATATTTCAATTTTTATTTACATAATATTTTAACCAGAGCTATTTGGTAGTATGTTTATGCTTAATTATAAACATGAATGATGTTTATATAGTTTTTAATTTATTTGGTTAAAATGATATAGGTAAAGATGCAATTATTTGAAATAAAAAAAACTATTTTGAAATTTTATATATTTAAAATTTTAATTATATTTTTATTTTAAAATTTTGATTATATTTTTTATATTAAAATATTAATTAGACACAATATTTTAACAGAGTTAAAATGTTAAATATTATAACAACTATACTATATTGATATAGAGAATTTTATGTTCTTTATTTTATTTTATTTTACTTTGATTAAGTCAAACTATTAAACATTACAAAAATTCTATTATATTAGAGTGGAGAACACCTATATATATATATATATATATATATATATATATATATATATATATATATATATATATGAAAAAATATTCTTATGTCTATTATATTATTATATTTATACTGAAGGTGTCTCTTTTTTAAATTGGTTAGGTTAGGCATTGTCTACTTTTTTCATTTTCACATGGGTCAACTTTAACTTGACAAAAAAGTAATAATAATTACACATCTTACTGTAAAATGGACCATTTTGCTATAAATAACAATGAGGAACTTATCATGGAGGAACTTATTAGAATTGGAATAATTTCAAATCCCTAGGAAATTGGTGGGCAGAGAAGGGGTTATGTGCCACGAATATAATTTTTAAAATTTTTTAAAAGTCAATGCAATCTAACAAACTTTGTAATACACTACAACTCTTAATAAACATTAAGACTAAACATATAGCATATTCCCTTGAGAATCAATCTAGGCCCTCAATTAAAAATAAAAAAAATAAAAAAATCAAAAGATCCTTATCCACCTTAAGTTGAAATAAAAAGCATTTGGCAATTAATTGATATCTTTTAAAAAATAGACATTTAACAACATTTTAATTCATTTTAAAAATTAAAAATTTAATTATTTAGATAAGCATATATATATTTTGGACTGGTTTTGAATTTTAATTTAATTATCAATAATTATTGGGTGGATGGTAAGGATTTAACCTCCATGAAATATTCTAGAATTTTCATAGCAGTATACACAAATCAATGATTCATATTTATCTCCAAAGCAGTTATGTCTTTTTTATCATTTTAATTAAATTAATTAATTAAAAAAATATTATATGAATAATTGTCCTTTGAAATGAGTTACGGTTTTTGGGCATATAGTATTGATAAGCTATAGTAATAGTCCATGATATTATAACAGCTTATTTACAAATTAAGAATCTCCACAATAAAGTAGGGATAAATATATTTAATTAATTTTTAATATCTAATTTAAAATTAAGTTTATTATTTATTTATTTTTAATATTTTTGAAAAAAAATGATAATGATAATTTAATTTTAAGATTATGGTTAAATTAGATATTAAATTGATATATGAGATTTTTTAATTTAGAGTTTATAAAGATATATATATATATATTTTAATCCTCTTTGAATTTGAACTTATAACATTTTACCAAAGAAACACATATTCTTAACCGTTGTTATATATATATATATATATATATATATATATATAATTTTTCTCATTTATATTTATACTTTGTTAATATGAAATTGAGATTTATAATTTCTCTATCCTACATACAAAACAAATATATGTAAACTAATCAATTCAATAATATGAAAAATTTCCAACTATAAATGCATATCATATACTTAGTATGTACTCTTTAAAATCAAATTTCTTAAGATAACTCCCACACAAATTGCTTTAACTAATTATGATAAAGTCTCACCTTAAATCGTGTTAAACCGTGATATTATTGGGTATTATTTTTTTGTTTAGGAATGACCATCCTTGACATAAATACTTCTTAACTAGATTTAACTTACATGGTCACTAGTTATTGTGGGACCCGCACTAGCTGTGCACCGTAATTACTTCTAGAAAGATGAGAAAAAAAGAAAGAAAATTTTAACATCCACAAGGCTAAAGATAGCATATGGGACATTTTTTAGACCGAAAAACTTGCAAAAAAAAGTTTAAATTTAAAAGTGGAATTAATGGCTCCAAATTAATTTAAAACTTTTAAAATGAGATATCTAAAATTGTAAAACAAATCCCCTTCTTTATGTTGATTGCAAAATATCTTGTAATCTGAAGGTCACTTGAGTGAAAGATGCTCTTTATTTAATCTCATTATCAACACATTGACTTTAGTCATTTCTTCTGTGCAATTACATGTTTTGTGAGCTAGTGCCTACCAGGACCTATGGTAATGTTTCTCCTCATTAACTTGCATGGTATAGCTTGGATATAATCTGTATATAAGATTTTGAATTGGAAAAAAATTTAGTCATTTCTTCTCTGCAATTACATGTTTTGTGAGCTAGTACCCACAAGGACCTATGGTAATGTTTCTCCTCATTAACTTGCATGGTATAGCTTGGATATAATATGTATATAAGATTTTGAATTGGAAAAAAATGATTTAGCCAGAGGTCCTAGCAACATTTGTCATACGGGCATCTACACAAGTTATTATGTTTCTTTTGCTACAATATTTTTGCAGTAACACCATATGAATGTTCAATTCCTTCCATGTGTCTTTTCACCTTTAAAAGCAATCGCTAGTATATCTATTTTTTAATTTATATTTAGTTTTTGCATATTAATAAATATATAATTTTTGTAATCTTCAACTCTAACTTAAAATTATTTTTATGGTACATTTTAATCCATAATAATTGTACCAAAGTAAATAAATATTTTATATGTTACACAAATGACTTATTTTTATTGCATATTAAAAGGGTTTTGATCGAGAAAATGAGATTAATGCTAATCCTTTAAATCATGGTGTATTTTTCTATTGCATTTTTTAAAAGCTTGGCAATACTTTTCATTTTCTCCTTTTATTTTTATTTTTATTTTTATTTTTTATTCCATCTTCTTCAACATGTCCAATACATCACCCCAATCAAGAAAAGAATTGAACCTGTGATGAATGTTATAATAATCCACCTCATCACTGTTTAACCAAAACCCACATAAATACCTTTCCATTCCATTAATTAAGTCCAATACATTAAAAGTCCCTTCATAACAAACTCGAATTTGTGATGTGATTGCAAAGATGCCAACAACTGTCATAGCAAGCTTGAGTTAGTGTGGTGAGTTAATTTGAATTGACTAGAGAAACAATTGTATGTCTACAACGCTTGTAGCAATTGAAGTTGCTTCAGATACTGTCCAAATTTACTAAGAGAGAGATCATTTTCATCCACTGCAATGGTGAGCGGACACGTCTGGAAATTTCACTTGAAATCTTACGAATTTGCATTTTAATCTCCCAATTTTGCTGAATATGTTCCTCTTTTTCCGGTACATTCCCTCCAACAGAGGATATATCGCTTCCAAATGCTCATTCAAGCTCCCTGCTCTTATCTTTGCAGTTCATGATTTCTTTTTTAATTTTAAATCTTATAGGACTCTGTTTTTTTGGTTTTACCTGCTCTTCAAATTATCTGGACATTGTTCTACATTTGTGGAAGGTTCCCCTCTTGAAATGGCCTGTTCAATTTTCTGCTTTGAGTTTTGGTGGGTGTTATCTCGTTCATGTAGACACCAGTAACAGATCAACTCGTTCAACTCTTTATGCCCATACAGTTTGTTGCACTGTCTATATGTCGAACAAGCAATGATTATCAATTTGTATATGAAAAAACTAGTCTAATTTGGAAAATAAGCTAATTCACACCAACGTTGTTGAAATGGAAATATTAAATGGACGATGAAATGAGAAATATATTATGTAAATCTAACCTGTGTTTAAGGTGATGTAAACATATTTGACACAAACAATTCTTTATCCATGCCTAAACCTCCACACATACTGCATCCTTTGATGGAAATTTGCAATTCCATTTCTCCAAATATACTTTATTCCAAAATCGAAGATAATAATCTTCACATTGAACTCCACAAGGAAATTTCTAATCCACTAATGGAAAATGTCATGAATGCTTCTACCTAAGGGAGCTATTGGCATTGCTTGCCTTATAAGGTTACTCACCGTGTTATTGAAGCGTTTACCAGACATGGAATTAAATCTACTCTGTTTTCTCAGAGATTTTTGTTTTCTAGTATTTTTAGTGATGGAACAATTTTTTCGTTATATACGACGCTATCTTGACTTTACTTGTTGAGAGAGATACTGTCCAGGCTCGATGGAACAATTTTTTCGTTATATGCAATGCTATCTTCACTTTACTTGTTGAGAGAGATACTGCCAAGGCTCGAAAGAGAGTAGTAGATCCACACAATAATTAAAATAAATTCATGATGCTATATATCATTTTTTAACCTCGATGGAGAATTGGATATCAATATTGTGAAATCCCTTTCAATATTTTTTTCATTGTAAATAATTGTAATTATTAAATGGTTGAAAGAGGGACAATGATTTTGTTGTTTGAGGACAGAGATTGCTTGAGGGAATAGTTTTTTTAAATGTGAGTCTCGCTTGGTTCAAATGGTCTCAATGGGTTAAATGTGCAATAAGTATAAGCAACAACAAAAAGGACAGTCTCAGGTGTTCTTAGTCTCTAACAACAAGAAAGAAAAGACAAAGCATTCAAGATGGGAATGGGTTGCACTATACAAGGTAGGGACTATGTGGAAACCTAGGAAAAGGATAGACAGTTTGTCTGTTAAGGGCATGAAAACAAGTCGAAAATAGGGAGAACACATGAACGGACTCTCTCGCACTCTCATTCTCTCATTCGACATGCATGTGTAGTGGAAGAGAACATAAAAGAATTCCAGTTGAAGAATAATCTAAGAGGGGCTTGTTGGGTGAAATATTACAGAGAGTGGAGGCTTGCCTAAGGGTAGAAGAACCCACTGGGAATATTTTCGGATTGATGAATCTACCTGACAGGAGCAGGTGGAATTTTGGGGTGCTTGTGGGGATGGTGAACCACCATGTGTTTCCTTGGGGGCTGAATAGCACTGGTGCTTGCTCCACTGGTGAACTACCAATGCGAGGATGCCCCTGTACTCCTTGGTAGCTTAGCCAACTAGTGAACCTTCCATTTTAAGTGAGAAATAGTCTCCTGAAGTCGGGTCACAATCCTTGTGCTAGGATCTTTGCTATGGTGTTGTGAAGTTGTAATTTTCTTAGGTAGTTGTTGGGTGAAGGTAGTGTATCCTTGGCGAAGCCCTGCTTTGGATGTGATACTGTTTAAAACGTACCATTGGTATTGGTTTTTTACAAGTGAATGTTCACTAGTTCATCGGCCATTCTAATAGCTAGTGGGCGAAGGAAGTGTGGCCCTAGGACACCCTGTTTCAGCTGGAGATTTGGTTATTTCCCCAAAATAAATCCACCTCAAGCAGTGGAATTTGGCTTGGGGTGATAGCTACAAGAAAGACTTGGTTGCAACTTGGCTATGGTTGGGTGGAGAGTTAAAGTCCCAATCTCAGTTTTTTAGTACATTTAATAAGATAAGTATGGTGAACCCCAATATTGCAACCTAGATATCCATAACTTGGATATCACATTGGGACAGGGATAGGGAGATCTATCCAGACTAATGAAATATATGGTCATAGAGGTAACTGGAGCTAGTGGCAAGAAATCGGTGATGCAAAGAGTCGGGGCGGATGTGATAGCAACTCCAGCAGAGAAGATTACATCTGCGTCTAGGTCAGGTGTAGCAGAAGTTCCATAAATGTCCCTGGTAAATGATCATGATTTTCTGTCTATTTTTGTTTTATTTTTCTGATTGGTTGTGTAGGCCAATTCATAGTAATATGATGATAGGTAGGTTTTTATGTGTAGAACAGAAAGATAGATTTATGAACATACCGCCTTCAAGTGGTAAATGGATAAGTAGCAGTAGAAGAAAAGAAAATTTTGCAAATATGCCTAGGAGATAACATAGACAAAATAAACTTATGGCATGTTTGCCTGAGTTTTTGTTAAGTTATGAACATACCGCCTTCAAGTGGTAAATGGATAAGTAGCAGTAGAAGAAAAGAAAATTTTGCAAATATGCCTAGGAGATACCATAGACAAAATAACCTTATGGCATGTTTGCCTAAGTTTTTGTTAAGTCTATATTTTACTGCAGTTGGTCTAGTTTCCAATTTGGAAGACCAGTAGGTTATGTTGTATTTTACTATTCTATAGTAATATAAGGTTTTTCTACTTACAAAAAAAAGATAGATAAAGAATGATATAATATCTTTGATCAAATGTGTTTTTTTAGTATGAGGGTTATTGTTTAAAGTTTTCTTTTAAAGATAGTTACACACACACACACACACACACATATATATAAAACTAGAAAATAGTATTTGTATTATATTAATCTAGTACACTAGTTCACAATAAATATATCGAGCATCACAAAGCTATTTTATCAAAAAATTCTAATTGTTTTTTCCTTTCCAAGAAAAATACATGTTGTTTTTAGGAGAATATGTCTGAGCAACAAAAAGAGGGGTTTATTAGGCAAATGGTTTACAAAATTTCCCCAACATAACACAAATTTTACGACACATAATGCTACTAGGGAATTTTTTTAATAGACTTCATCTGCCAATAGGGAATTGTAGCATGCTTGATTTTTCCATTAATCTTTAATTCACCTATCTTGAATTTGACACCCCTCGTTAGCATAATTGTTTTCTTCTCAATTGAAGTCTCTTAGGACATGGAAATAGGCATTGGATGGGATAACTTCTGCAATTTTCCTTACTCTTTTCATGGTGTTTTTCATAGATTTCTCCTTTGGGAGGGAGCCTTTAACCAAATGATGCAAGATTAGGAGAGAATCTCACATAACCATAAGTGTGTCCACCTGCTGTTATTTGGCTAATAAAATCCCTTGGTACAGACCATATATATTTTCTTGATTATTTGTCATATGGCCAAGATCCCATGAGTACATAAACACTTTATCCTGCTCAATTCCATAAAGTACCCATCCCCCTCCTGCACCTCTAATTAGACATAAATATTTAATTTAATATTATTATTATTATTTTAAATTTGGATTGTATTTCCCTAGATAGGGTGATTTGCAATGAAGGGTGGGTGGGTTGCCACCATCCCTCATGACCAATAGGCAGGGGGGACGTGGAAACACGCCCCCACCATATATAATAGACATTAAAACAATAATAACTCCACTAGCGTTGGGCTAGATGAAGGGATGTCGAAGGACTGAGGGGAGCAGATCTATGCACAAGAGGAGAATGACCTTAACACTATACATGATTGTAATTATTCAATAGTGGGATTTTGGTACCTAGAGAGCATTGGAGGAAATTTGGTGTGAATTCCCGATGAAGGTTGGCAAGGAGGCATTGTAGGGAAAAGGGTCAAACAGATCTAGTGAAAATTGTAGAGTGTGGTGACTCTCCTCACGTGGGGGTGTTGTGTCAAGGAAGAACATTGTTTGTAGGTGGTGGGGGAGTATAAGTCTGGTAATTCCTCCTCTCGAGTAAGTGAATTACTTGGAATGTGAACCATAATGGAAACTTATTGAGCAACCTAGACAATTGTGGCAAAGCCTCCTTCAGTCTGGTAATTCCTCCTCTCTTTCACTCATGAATGTCATTTTAAAAGTTGTAGAGATTCTTATCAACCCTAGATCAATATTATCAGAAGCTTCTAACAAGATATAAATCTCTAGGAATTATGAGAAACTAAAAAATTCATCCAAAATATCAATCCTTGAGAGAATATTTGCGCATGTGATCGAGAGAATGGTGAAATTAAAAAAAAAAAAATTGGTTGCCATTTATATATATTTTTGTGTGTGTGTGTGTATGTGTGAGTATAATTTATTTGTTTATACCATACACACTTTTTTTTTGTAAATTGTAGCAATTATATTCCTTCAGTAAAATAAGAGTACATGGTTTTTCATAAAAATCTCCTTGGGGTGCATTTATCTTTACCACATGCCCAAGGGATCAAATCATACTCAAAGATCCCCATAGAAACCCCATTACCCAACCCCAATACCCTAAGAAACCCCAAAACAAAGTGCTCACACCAACATAAAATAGAGAACATCAAATATCAATAGCGGAAAATCCTGTATACCCAACTAAATATCTTATATTATTCAAATTAACTCTGAAGGAAGGACCCTGGTTTTTTTTCCCTTTTCTCCTTCGAATGTTGGTCTATCCCACTGTATCGTTAAGCCCAACTGCAACTGAATAAATTACCTCATTTCTATTAAATAATTCCAGTTTGATGGAATCATCCTTGTTTGCCATCTCCTTGTCATTGTTAGAAATATCAGATTCATGGGATCTTGTAGTTCAACTTGTTGCAGTCACAATTATGGCTGAAACTTTTTCTTGTTCATTCCTCAGATGGTTCAACCCTACTGGGGAATGAGACGGTGCCCTTAGGGCCCTAAAAAAATTTTAGGGGGTTGAATTTCCTAAAACTGCATCTAGATGTTATGTATTGTCTCTTCTCTAACCAGTTGAATCTTTGCATCCCTTTCCTTCCGTAGGATCCCTCCAACCATGGCTGGAATTATTAGACACCTGTGAGGAGGTAGCCCCTTTCGAAAAGGAACATACATTCTAATGGTGACCAACCTGTTGGAAATTCCTACATTGGAAAGTTATATTTTCATAGTCTAGGGGTTGAGGAAACACACTTCCCAACTACTTGAGATTTATTTTATCTAGAATTTTTTTTTTTAGATCAACTTAAACACATATGTAAACATAGGTGAAAATTCCTTTAGATAACCTTTCCTAGTCAACTTTGATGAATCATCCAATTAAGTTTCCCACTTTTTCTAAGAGGTCGGGATGGGTAAAGTGAATGGGAAAGTTGGGAAACCTTACCCATACTGGAGTACTCATTACCGACATAGTAACATGATTGAAACTTGGGAACCACAACTTCACTAAGAGACCAACTCATCCCCAAAACCATGGATCTTGATCAAAGATTTTTTTTACTTATCTTCGAGGAATTTGAAAACCACCACAAAGAATCCCTTTGAAAAAATATCAACTCCAAATTTAGAGTCTAGTTCTGATAGGCCTAGTCCCTAAGGGCATATCATGAAGGCCAAAATCCGTTGAAATGGCATATGAGTGCCTTTCCTAGATATTTTGTAGCCTTTATATTAGTACCAACATTTGTCACTTCAAGGCATGGAGTGTCCATAAAATGCTCAACCACAAACCCTAGGGTTGATAGATCCTTGAAAGTCGAAGAGTTGGAACCAAGCTTGATGGAATCCCTAAAATACATGGTATTGGTAGCAGAAGAAGCCCCCCCCACCCCCTTTTAGCCCTGCAATGAGGGAGATTGAAGCCTCACTATTGATGCCATAGACGCTTAGAAGGAATTCCTCCTTGAGTATCTTACCTTCATAAAGAAGCCTTAAAAGAGTAGCCAAAATTCTTGTATGTTCCTAGATTTTGGTAGCAAGCATTTCTACTGAGTCAATTGCATACAACGTCATACAGATAGTCCCTCAAGAAATTAGTTTTACAGATATTGTGAAATGGGATGGGTCTGATTCTAAATTTCCTTTCTTTACAAGCTCCTTATGTGGAGCAAGGCCCCACAAGAATTCCTCTAGGAATAAGAGGTGAGGGACAAATTTATGACTACCTTCATCACCCCATCAACCCATTGAAAAATTTTGACAAAAATATCTTGCACATCCACAATGCTAGCCCATCTATCTTGTCCAAGAATCATTTAAACATTTTGCAAGAAACCAAATCCAACTGCATATTTGGAGTATGACTGGGCATATTTTATAGCCACATTGTGATGGATCCCATACCTTGAATTACCAACTCATTCAATATTTTCCACAAATAGTTTAATGTGTTCCACAGTTATTGAATGAGCTCCTTTCACTGTGTCTCCCTCAGAAGAGTGACCAAAACCGAAACCCCATTCTAACAAGCCTTCCACTACCCGCTAGGGAGCTCCATTCCCAACCACAATGAAGGGGTTCCATCGAAAAATTTGAACCTTGGACAACCTTGATGCCTTCGACCATGGGAGAAACCAAAATTCAGTCATAAAATCATTTTCAAGACTATCATTTGAGAAAATTCAAGCCTTAACCAACTTTGGCCACTAGCGTCAATATACCTCTGCTCGATTTTGACCATCCTGTTGGAAATATTGTCATTGATGGCAAAGAAGTAGATCAGGATCAACAAAGGTATAAACGAACATTAAGGCAAATAAGACAAAAGGGCAGTGAAACTGCTACATTTAAGAAATTTTAATAAGGTGAAATTGTTGATTGAGCTAAATTGTTTTGATGCAAAGGCAAGTCTCCAAGACAAAGACAAAGATGCATTAAGCTGAATTTTTGTAATACATTAATGATAAACATTTTTAATTGATGTTGGCATTAAGTTGATCCATTCAATCATTACATATGGCTGAAATTAAATTTTAGATTATTTATGTATTTTGTAGACTAATATTCAAGATATGAAGTGTGCGGAAACACATGAATGGAATGCAAAGAGTCAAGCCTATTCTCTTCCTATTCTTAAGTGGAATACAAACAACCATCAAAATATCTCTACAAAAGATGTCATTTTGGAGTGTCTAGATGATTAGAGAGCTATAGAATGTGAGAGAGTTGGTTGAGATATTATGCACATATGGAGCTGATGTGAAGCAGATTTGAATGGAGAAGAAGCAGAAGTAAAGATGGAGATATGCAAAGTTGATAACCAGGTAAATCAACATATTTTTTTCATGTTGTGTGAGGGGATTATGGTCTCCTTTCAAGTTGTGTCTTGATAAAATGTCCAGTTGGAGCTGGTTGAGGTAGGAGCCTCTTGTGGGTGGTAGGCTGTAGAAAACACATGGGAGTTGAAGCTTCCTTGCATGTTGTAGCTTGTAGAAATTTGAGGTAGTAGCCTCCTGTAGGTTGGAGCCTACAAAAAATTAGATGTAATAAGGAGTAGGAGCTTGCCTTTGCATCACAACAATAATAAAATAGGGGTTTTCTCCCTTATGCGTTTCCACTTATATCTGGTGTCCATGTGCATTATTGTTATGTGTTGATGTGATGTGTTACTATGCTTATTGCTTGTTGTTCACATATTTAGTTTGCTGATCATTATTTATTGAGTTTCTCATGTAATGGTTTTGTTAATGAGTTTAATAAAATAATTTTAATGTCCATGAATGGACTAAACTAATTCGCCCCCCCTCTCAGTTTAGTCAAGGGTTCATCAATTGGTATCAGAGCTTGTTCCTTTGGTGTAAGCCTAATAGCTTGAAGGAGATATGGTCGATTCATGGACTATCAAAGTGTACCTGTGTTGATTTCATCAAACTTTCATGAATGGAGAGATAAGGTTAAAATAGATTTAATGGCTTATGGACCTAAGGTATGGAAACTTCTATGCGATGGTTACTGCAAAGACTCTCCCTCTTTGCAAGAACAACAATGGAATGCCAAGGAAAAATGTGTAATGTATAACAATCTTCATAACAAGTATCTTGATACAGTAATGGATTTAACTTCTGTAAAATAAATCTAGAATAGATTGCATCTCATTCATGAAGGAGATACTAGTGGTTGCACTATCAAGAAGGAGAAGATAAACATGAAGAAGAAAAATCAATTTCAAAAGGAAAATGTTCAGTCAAATGAGGATAAGACAAATAAACATCAAGCTAAGTTTGACTTAGTATTGGCTGAAATAGAAAAATTAAGGAATGGGAGCAGATACTTGAAGAAAATTGTGCAGATATGTGATGGGAGGGAGCATCAGTACAAGGAAGAAATTGTTAATCTAAAGACCCAACTTGAAGAGGCAAGAAGAATAGAAGAGATAATGAATATTCGGCTAAGGGAGAGAGAGATAAAATGTGAAAGATTAGAATATGAGATTATTTTAGCTAAGAGAGTTAGATGGAAAGAACATGTTGTGTAAGCAGTTAGAAGAGGAGGTTGTATTCATAAAGAACGCGGAAAAAATAGCCATAAAGGATAATGGAGTAGCCCTAAAAATACCTACAGAAGAAGAAGCTGACTACAACATGATTTGTAAAGAAGCTAACGCAAACAAGTAGTAGAACCAAGAACAAAAGAAGGAAGCAAAGAATGTCCATTTTGCAAGAATGCAACCTACTCATAGAGATGAGGTTAGAAAGACAATAAGATCTCAAATGAGGTTTTCCTTTTATCCCTTGAAATATACCATGTGTTTTTCTTGCCATAACTTGGACATGTTGCAACACAGTGTAAGACAAAGAAAATCAATTTTAACAAGCAAATAAGAAGACTCCCTTAAGCAAGAAAACATAAAATACAATCTTTCACCAGCTACACAAGTCATTTCCACAGTTATTGTTATTGGTGCAATGAATTTGGACATAAATTTTTTGAATGTAAACTCTATGCCAAAAGGGGCACAAAAGGCCACACACCAGCTCAAGCATATCTTGGTAAAATAAGATGTTATTTATGTCACAATCTTGGACACAAGGCGAATGACTGCATGCTACCATATACTCTAAAGAATTCTAGAAAGATGATGGAACCCAATCAAAGCAGAAAAATAATGAGTTAAAAAGAAATGTAGAGAGTAGAAGGAGATATACTAAAGTATGGAAGAGGAAGAAAAAGGAGCAGATTGTTACCTTAATGAATTAATGAAGTCATCATGGTTTTAGGGGGAGTTTCTCCAAGAAGCAAGGCAACATTCAATTAGTATTAGAAGAGAAACATCAGCCTAGGGGGAGTGGCAACATCATGAGGACAAACTTGTTGCATTGTGAATTTTACAACAACCTCGGTTGGGAAGTTGGAATTCTAAGAATTATCTTCTACTCCAAAATCCATAAGAGAGAGACTGAAGAGGAAAAAAATGTGCCTTGAAAATAGCAGACAATGATTTTGTGCACACACAAACAAGCCATATGATCATGATTCAGAGGCATAGTGAGGTCAAGGCTAGAGGAAGGCCCTTACACTGGAAATGTAGAGTCCTTTAGATATTACAAGGTTGGAAAAGTTAGCACAAAATGGGTTTCAACCCTCTTCCTTTTGATGATGCAATAACTAACGGTGAATTGACATAACAAAGAACTAAGTGAGACTTCGTTCTAGCTCACGTATAACCATATGTTGTAGCATATTTCAAAAGGTGTTTTTGGTTGATGAATAATCCATATCGATGACACATGAGGGATACATAGGGTAAAACAAAGTTCTCAAGATTTTTCAAATCTAAAAATCTTAATGATGCATCAAAGGCTATTGAGAATTTTAATAGTATACTTAAACCAGTGAGAAAAAAATGGGCCACGCAAAGCTTTTTTTTCATAACCTTATCATTGCAACAACAAAAGTGTTAATGAAATTTATCCAAAGAAGCATCAGCAAGATCCAGTTGTACATAGTTCACATGAATTTTTCAAAGGTTCGAACCCATAATTCTACGAATAATGCAACTTGATATGCATAATTCATTTGAGTTGCGGTTGTGAAAGCTGGTGCATTAAAGGATGAAGAATTGAAAAAAAAATGGCGGGGGGAACTATACTGCACTCAAGAAATACTATTCTCATTGGATTCATATTTAAATTGAGCAGAAATCAAATGGCTGCAATAAAATCCATGGAGAGATGCATGAGCACTCATCGAGATGAAAAAAATATACATATTAAGCTCCACCTAATGTATAACCCCCATTTCTGAGGCCTGAAAAGTAGAGCTCCAGCTGGCGCAATCATTCAAAGTATGAGGAAACATATAAACGAGGAAGTGAAAAAGTGTCATCGATGAGTGAAATGGGCCATTAGGACGAAATTTTAGTGCAATATGGAACATACATCATAGTCTAGCATTTGCAATAGTATTAGTTGAATTGTTGAGCGTTTCTTGTAAAACTGGCCAGCATGGAAGCATGTGTTACACTGGTTGAAGGAAAACAAAACATTAACGCACGATAATTAATGCAAGTTGTGCAGAAATAGTGACAAATAGATAATGAAACACATGCATTATTTTCTATTAGGTGGTTGCATTATGAAATCGAATTATTGCCACACTTTGAAATTAGTATCAATTAAAAAGGGACAATGAAGAACGTTACAAATTGTGCAACAATGAGGTACATTGGCAGGTTTTAACATGATGAGAAATAAGAATTTAATGCGCAATAGTCATTACTAGAGTCAGCTACATTGTAATGTTATATTATTGGAAAATGCAACGAATCGATGGTGTTCAAAGACGCGCAACAACCATGAGTAATGAATTGGAGGAAAACCACATCTAGAAATAAACAAATTAAACATGAACACCAATGTCAAAAGAAAAAATGGGCAGTTTGACAGAGAGCCAGGAAAACAAAGTTAGTACTTGAAGAATGTTACAGTCCAATACGCAGGTCAATAAATAACGTTACATTAACATTAGTGACCAGGGTGTAATAGCAGAATGGATGGAGCATTAAGATCTCAGGATTAATATTTGACAACATTAATATCTAGCACAACGTCTTGCACAACATTTGGCACAACTTCTGGAAGAGTTACATGGTTCTCCAGCGATGAGGAAACATAGAAAGAAGGAGTCTAAGGGAAAATAATGCAGCACCATACAATATAGCATTGAGAATGAATATATGTGTAGTGTGTATTAGTATTTTCAGCTTGCATTATTGTGATATCGGTGATGTCGTTGCAGTTATTCGACATTCGACAGTGTTGGTTAGGTTACTCAACTCATGATAAACATCAAATACAAGTATTATTAATATTGTCAGTGAGTAGATATTGGTGTGGATTTACATGCCGGAGTAGAGCGCTTGTGTTATTACTTGAATTGGCATTGGTTCAAATCAACGTTGAAATATTGTAACCGGAAAGCAGCCTAGAGTCGAAGGCCATGAAGCACCTCTATATGTTGTCTACCCTCATCATAAGGAGACTCTTTAAAGAATGAATCTTATGACTACATGGTGCTAGCCTCCCTCCACTCTCGCAAAAACTTAAGTAAGAGAGAAGGCAAAGGAAGGGTTTCACGCCTACCAGCCATGTCATTCTACTCAGTTAGCTTGGTGTCTCAAAACTAGAATTTCATGAGTTGCTGAAGAATTTTTTTTATGGAAATTTGCTCAACGCGTAGATAAGGACGCTATGTTGTATGAAAACACTTCATCAAAGACCAAATGTATGTGGCGGAGAATATGTAAGGATCTCAACAACTCAAATATCTATGGGTTGGGATATTAAATCAATAAATTATGTCAATCACTGGATTTATCTGTGTTTGTTTTCTTTTGATTGGAAATGCCTTCAACATCGACATAATTTGCATCTGCATCGACGACGTATGATATTCCATATGCAATGGCATCAAAATCTGTATTTGCGTTCTTCTTGGAATTTTCCTTCGCTTATGTGTTGGGGTATGGCTTAGTCTTAATCTTTAGAGTTGGCATCAACTTGGCGCCTCCACGCTTTCCAACGGTCCTCTGATCTGGCCCATTGATGACCAACAAGTGGTGCCCCGTGTAGGACCAAAGTCGGCTGGAGCAGCGTGTACTTGGAAGAAAAAAAATAAATCAGTCATCGAAGTTAATATTTTAGTTTGACGATGGTTAGTGAACAAGCCCACACTAGCCTGCTCCCAAGTGTTGCAATATATGAATTTTCTGAAAGCGAAATGGATGGTATCAAAGGCGATGTTTTCGTTGAGTTATGATTGGATGAAATGCTTCAAGTTCAACATGGTTAAGATCATTGCTTTAACACAACGGTATCGTTGAAGGGATGTTATCAATTGATATATATGTCCCAACACAATATTGTGTTGTATCGTTGGATGGTTGATTTTTTTTATTATTATATTTTTTTTAAACTCAACAAGTAATGACCGCTATCTATATGAGCCTGCAAAAGAGATAGAAAATATATATACATATATATAAAGCTGTATAAATAATCTCGTGCTCGTTTTCAAGGAGGAGTAAGAAAACTCAATCGAATAACCTAGAGTGTTTAGGACGGAATCAATGCTACAGTTCACATATGCATATGTCAAATAAGTTGGTGTAATCTTCAAAAAACAAATAATGGGAGCTCGACCTGGTCGTATTTTCCACCCACGTGTTGTGTATCCCTGTTCTCTTACATTAATGCACCATGGGAGTAGTTGCTTCACGCATTTTTTGAAATTACAAGGGTGGGATTTCACGTGAGATTAACGCATATGTTGTTCAGATAGGATGCTTACTATCCAACACTATTATTTGTCTTTGTTCGAAAGTAGTCCATTTTTTCCATTGCTCCCAAGGAATATCACAATGTGGATCCCATTGCTTCTTTTCCAAAGCCAAGAAATCGATATGGTATAATTTATACTCCTAATGACAATTCTTCCAAATATGTTTTCAGATCATGCAGTAGATTAATTTAATGCCGATGCGACATAGGCAGGATTGGATTTTGTCTCTCTTCCATACCCCTCCCCAGAAGAGAGGATCCTACAACACTTCTAGAAATTGGAGCCTACATCACATTCCATGAAGAATGACTATTAGATATGCAGTCAAGTGAATAGATTATCATTTCTTTTAAAGGTGGAGTTTGGCTCACTATTTGCTGAGAAGGCGCGATATTGTATCTCTGAAGAAGCGTTTATGTTGCACAATTTTTAAGCTTATCATTGGAATCATAGTTAGAAACATTTCTAACAAAACACAAGGGAAGTAAAGGTGAACCATTGTTGCAAAAGACATATTGGCATCATCAGATTTGAATACATCTTCCATCAACAAACATCTTCAACAAATGTGTATTGCAGATGAAGACCATAAATTGTAAGGGTTAACACTACATCAACTAAACAATCGACACATCAGCAGACACAAATGGTGCTCCATTCTCAGATACTTTATGGGTGCCAACAGAATGTGGTTTATACACATTCTCAAATCTTAGATGGTATACCACCTCTTGTTTCTCATCGTGTCCTTGAGATTTTGATATACCTTGCTAAACATCATTTATGCCTTGATGTTCATTGCTTGTTCATTTCTGCATTGCTAATCTTGATCAGATGGATTATGGTATTGAACCGATGACATTAATGTCTCAGCTAGCAACTCTCATCATGGATATTCTTGCTAGTAGCTACAATATTGCACATGATCTTGTCCTTTATTATGCACTCTTGCAATGTTAACAGAGACTGAAGTATTTGGAGCAAAGTTTGTATATCACATGGATCATATTCATTATTCTGGTATTATTTCAATGGATAATTTTTTATATATTCTTGTATATTTTTGTCTATGGAGCATGTTTGTTATCAGCTTTAGCATTATGAAAGTGCAAGGAAATTGGATGTTATCAATTTATTGTATATATACATATTTACAAAGTGTTCTCCCAACATTACCATATGGAGAAACAATCCAGTTTTCATCTTCAAGCGACACTTATTCAATCTGGAGCAGCCCCAACAAGCCATATGAAGTGGCATGCATTCAATGACAAAATGAACAATGTTTATGCAGAACTGAGAAAGCAGTAATGAAATTATGGAAGCTAGACTGATAAAATTTTATTCATGCTACAAGAAATTTGTAACCCCCTCGCCATTGATGTCAAAGGAGGAGGTAATCAGAGGAATGAACACATTTCTCATAATGAAAGGGGGAGGATGTGCTGCCATTGATTCCAAAGGGTGAGACTGTTGAAAATATTTTCATTGTTGGCAAAGGAGCATATCAAGATCAACAAAGGTATAAACGAATAGCAAGGCAAAGAAGACAAAAGCTCAGTGAAACTGCTACATTGAATAAATTGTAATAATGTGAAATTGTTGATTGAGCTAAATTGTTGTGATAACACTGTTACCGATGAAATAGGTAACCTAACCTCAAAACAGGAACTCTAGCCCAAAAAGTCTCAAAAAACATGAAAAAACACCCCAAAAACAAAAAGTGTGTCTTCCAGAACGCACTTGGTTTTTTTTTAAGGTCAAATTTCAACATTTTATAAAATTATGCTAAAAACAAAATTGTTTGTTGAAAAAATGATTGAAAAAACACCCTCAAAACAAAACCAGTTGATGCTGGAATAACAAAAAAAAAATTTGTGTCATAATTTTGACACTTGTAACAATGGAATTAAAGACAACATATTAGGACATTTTTTAAAATCGTAAATTTCTAACATTTTTGATAGATGATGTTAAATATAAACAAATACATGTCTGAAGGGCTTATCATTTCGAACAATTTTCATCCATGTTGTTAAACATAAAATATCTTGACTCTAAAAAACCCCAAAATTGTAATTATTGTCAACCATAACATTAAAGATAAAATTTGGTAGCGCATAAAAACCTTAATGACAAGTTGTAAATATAAAGTTTTTCAATCTTAAGTTTTCAACATACTTGAACAATGAAATTATGGAGAAATTATAAGACTTAAACAATTTTAAAAAATGAACAAGTAAATGAAAAAATTATCATTGAACAGAAACAAGTAAGAGTAATTTTAATTTTAAAGGATAAAAACTTATCTTTTTTCAAATCTTAACATAAGACAAATTTAAATCTAATTTCAACCAAAACCTAAAAATCAAGCATCAAAACAAAGTGTTCCCTTTCAATGATGCATATAATTATTAAATTTTTTTAAAGTATCTTATACCAAATGGTAACAATACATAATATCATGGTAATATCACTGCATAATCTAAAAATTCAACATTAGTTTCTATTTTCTATTTTACTTATAATTAAAATATCAACATTGGTACATTGAATATAACATAAATTATTTTTGTAATTCATTGTTGCATTGTTGATACTCTAAAGAGATGAATTCTTCATCATTAAAACATATAATCCAACAAACATAGAAATGTCTCATAACTTCATGAAAAATGAGATGGAAGTCAAAATTTTTATTTCAAGTTACCATGCAAACATCAATTACATAAAAGTGTCTTATATAGTTATTCAAAATCAACCATAGGTTCTGGCACGCCATCATAACCTACATCTTCAGATGAAGATGATCCATATTCTTCTCTTTCATCAACTAGTGCTCCATCTGAGTCAACATGCATGCCCACCATTTCAGAGTTCAAAAGTCTTGTAGATCTACGTCTACATTATGCAGATTCCCATATCAATAGTAATTGTTCTGATAGCAATTTATTCAAAATATTTATGGTCTACAACCGAAGAGTTCCTCTCTTTGTCAAATTGAAGTCATACACAAGTATGTCAACATCCTCCAATTTTAAGACATCTGTGCGGCGACGATTTATATTTGTGCCCTTTCTTTTTCTCTTTCTGCCAATTCTTTTTTCCACTACCATCTCTGGCTTGTACACACCATTGAAAGGGTGGGTACTTGTGGCATACCAATGTACATCAAAAGCTGTAATCTCTTCATTTTCATTAATGACCTTTATAACCTTGGCAATCCAGAATGGATAGCCAAGTGGATCTTCATCTGCTAACACTGCTATCATGCAACCCTCCTTAAGATCCTGCACAGAACCCCTGTAAAGGTCTTCCATGGCTTCACGTTGTGCATGTGATCTTCTAGAACCAATATAGATTTCTCTTTCCTCTACCTGTGGGGAATTAATAATAGCTTGAGGCTGTTGTTGTTCAACATTTTGTGTTTCCTGATGTTCATGTTCATTTGGCATATTTTGTGGCAAAAAAAAAGGAGTCTTCAAAAGCGTATCCACATTAATTGATCTTGAAATCATATCACTTTGATTACTGAAAAAAGACTCCCACCAAACTGAATCAGCAACATTGAAGTACTCATATGTATCTCTAATACATCTTTTAATTTCCTCTAGACATTCAGAATAATTTATGTCTCTCTTCTGCCTTCATGCATTATGGAGTTCAGCAACTGACTGTAATAAAAATATCTTTGATGAAAATATTGGACGCTCTGGAATGAACTTCAAAAATGCTAAACCTGATGATGGTCCCCATTCTTCAACAGTTGAATACTTGCCCCAAATAAGTGTTATCCCATCAATTTTTTTGATATGAAATTGATGCTGAAAGCTAATGTCGTTAATTTTTTCAATGCATTTCTCCTCACCATGCGATCCAAAAATAAACCTTTGCATGTCAATAGTTTCTTCCAACACATGAAAAACAAGCTCTGGAATGTACGATTTATTAATACATTCAATTAATGATGGCAGGCTCCCAACACCTTTTCTCCTCAATGTTATTGAAAAACGACTGAACATTTGATCAATATGATCATGAGTATGCCCAACAAGAAGGAAACCAACCTTTATCTTTTTTAAAATCCCCAATTCAACGAGCATGTTTAGATACCCAAAAAGAACTTGATTTTTGTTCTCACGACTTGTGTTGTCTAATTGTAAATACAAAACTTCAGGAAGAATCCCAGACCAATGAGTAACCACATCATGGATTATAGTTATGGTCAGATTTGCATCATTGTGAATATTTGGAGTTGTGAAGAAAACTCTTGAAAACATTTTCTCATTAAATACCATACAACCAACCAAGTGAAACTGAATGAAATTTTCCTCCTGTAATTTTTTTGGCGTGCGGAAAAAATGTGGAAGAAGTGTTTTCTTTTGGTCCATACCATCAATTATCAATCCCAGATATTTATTTGGATGATCATAACACTTTTTTCAATGTTTATACAACTTTTTCCTTTCACTTGTTTGCTGATTGCGATAGTCTTGAAGTTCTTTGACAACGGAATCTGTACATAAAATAAAAGAAACACATGAATAAATATATTTTCATAGTTGATAAGTATCAAATTTTAAAAAACAATGTTTTGAACACATACCTCTTTCTGCCCCTTGACATTTATCTCTTTTTGCTTTAAGAGAAGCACATGTGCTGCAAATCCCCATCCTTGTCTTCTTAGGAATACGAACATTGTTGAATTCAATTTTCCATATCCTTGTAAAATAAGAATATGTAATAAAATTACCAATTCCTTCAACAAATTTTGCATAATCTTTGTATAACATGAATATCTCTCGTCTTAAGAAATTATCTGGAATATGTATTGTGTCTTTATTTGGCATACACTCTCCATGATTTTAAAAGAAGTCTTTCATCCATGTCTTAGCAGTATTTGCAAATGGCCCCACCTCCCGTTTATAACGTGCTTCTGAATAATATGTTGGATCCCTTTCCAATCTATCCTGGATTCTTGAGAAACAAAAATTAGCAATTGAATGCAACATTTTGAACGCCTTTCTGTAAAGCAGTACATTCCCAATATGATAATCATAACATGCTAGTGTAGATTGCATGCAACCCACTAAATATGAATTTTGCATGCTTTTATTCATTGACATATATGTTTTCCTTTTCTCCAAAACAAATTTGAAATCCATATTTTTCAAGCAATTCCTTCGGCAACATTCACTTGAAATCAAATGAATGACAGAACTTCTTTTTGTGAGATATTTTGTCTTCACCCTTGTATAACTGGAATTCTTTGGATTGATATGAAAAGGTCTACTCCTACTCCTAGTTGCAATATTTGCTTGCAACGACTTCATCATTCCATCATCCTTTGTAAAAGCAGTTTCATCACCATTAGGAGGAATATTATCCCCACTATCATCATACTCAACATAGTGAAGAAATTCATCAACATCATTGTCTGGAAATTTTTCTTTACCATCATCAGTTGAAGAAAAGATTTCACAAGAATCATCGGCACTTTTGTAACCCCAACTCGAAAGAAATTCTTCACCATCTTGACCCATGCTTTCAAATTATTCCCTAGGAGGATTCAATTCTTCATCACCATGAGTGTCTTTGAAATGGTCACTTAGAGAAAATGCAATATTCATATCTATGCCTCTAAAATTTTCATTTGCAAAAAAATCTTCATCCTCCCCTTCCTCAGTGGTGCTCTCATAATCCTTGGGATTAGGCATAAGTGGAAGCTTTGAATTTGTATTCACTAGAATTTCTTCATCCTGCCCCTCCCCTTCCTCATTGATGCTCTCATAATCCTTAGGATTAGGAATAAGTGAATGCCTTGAATCTATATTTATTGGAAATTCTTCATCCGCCCTTTCATCAGTGGTTAAATTATAATCATTATGATTAGGATGAAGTGAAAATTTTAGCTTTGGAAATTCATCCCCGTCTTCATCAGTGGTGCTGGCATAATCCTTATGATTAGGACGAAGTGAATATTTTGACGCTGAAAATTCTTAATTCCCCTCTTCCTCAGTGGTGCTGACATAATCCTTAGGATTAGGACGAAGTGCATATTTTGACTCTGCAAATTCTTCATTCCCCTCTTCATCTGTGGTGTTGACATAATCCTTAGGATTAAGACGAAGTGGAAATTTTGACTCTGGAATTTTTTCATCCCCCTCTTCATTAGTGGTGCTTGCATAATCCTTAGGATTAGGACGGAGTGGATATTTTGATGCTGTAAATTTTTCATTTCCCTCTTCATCAGTGGTGCTAGCATAATCCTTAAGATTGGGATGAAGTGGATGTTTTGACTCTGAAACATTATCATTCCCCTCTTCATCAGTGGTTTTTGCATAATCCTTATGATTAGGACGAATTTGATATTTTGACTCTGGAAATTTTACATCCCCCTTTTCATCAGTGGTGCTGGCATACTCCTCAGGATTAGGACAGAGTGGATATTTTGACTCTGCAGATTCTTCATTCCCCTCTTCATTTGTTGTTCTCACATAATCCTTGGGATTAAGATGAAGTGGATATTCTTCATCTCTGTCTTCATCAATGGTGTCCTCATAATCCTTGGGATTAGGACGAAGTGAAACTTTTGACTCTCGAAATTCTTCATCATGCCCTTCATCACTGTTGCTTTCATAATCCTTAGGATTAAGAGTAAGTGGTATAACTGGCACTCGATTTACAGAAATTTCATTTTGCTGCACCTCATCAATTTTGTTCTCATTATCTTTAGGATTACGACCAAGTCGATTTTTTGACTCTCTATTCATGGTGAACAAACTCCCGTTATATTCATCACTCTTAATAGAGTTGTTGCATGACGAAGATGTTGATGTTATACAAAGAAAAACTTCGCTATCAGAAGAAACCATGGCTTTCAACAAGAATAGGTTGAATGATACAAATTCTTCTCCCACTTACAATATATAGCTTAAAGACTGAAAATTTCCCTCCAAATTTTCCCTCCAAAAAAATTCACGAAAAAATTTCCCTCCAAAATTTCCCCCCAAAAAATTTCGCGAAAAAATTTCCCTCCAAAATTTTCATTTCAAATATTTGATACAAATATTAGTCAAAAAATGTATTTAACATTTTTTTAATAAACTGTTTGTGTTGAAATATTTTACCGATATTTATATTCAAAATATCCACAAAATATTTCTATCATGGATGCCTTCCAAACTAAAACAATGTTTTTATTTCAATGATTTAACATTGACTAGATGTAAGTATTAACTATAATATTACTATAATACCTACATGCAAATATTAACTATTTTAACTATAATGACTACATGTAAATATTTACAAAAATAACAACATGTAAATATTAACTATTTTAACTATAATATTAACTATAATTAACTACATGTAAATATTTTAGATTTTAAAATTTAATCCCATGATTTTAAACATTGAGTACATGTAAATATTAACTAAAATATTAACTATGATAACTAAATGCAAATATTAACTATTTTATCTATAATATTAACTATAATTAACTACATGTAAGTATTTCATATTTTAATTTTTAATCTGATATTATATTTGAATTATTCAACATTCAGTACATGTAAATATTAAATAAAATATTAACTATGATAACTACATGCAAATATTAAGTATTTTAGCTATAGTATGAACTATAATAAACTAAATATAGATACTTTAAATTTGAAATTTTAATCTCACATTCGTTAAACAGTAAACCAATCAGACAATATTCGCTATATAATAAGAATGATTGTTTCTATTCATCACATTGCATCAAGTTTTCTGGTATTTGTTAGAGCAAATTTCTGGAGGTGTTGCGTTGGCATTGGTAACTTCGTGGAGGCATTGCATTGGCATTGGAGGCGTTGTGTTGCTATTGGTAATTTTGTGGAGGTGTTGCATTGGGATTGGTAACTTCGTGAAGGCATTGCATTGGCATTGGAGGCGTTGTGTTGCTATTCGTAATTTTGTGGAGGTGTTCTGTTGGCATTGGTGACAACAGTTTTTTGCATTTCAAAGGTTAGTTTTCTTTCTATTCTGTCAATTTAAAGACGATTTTGGGGAAAATCTATTTTTTTATAGTTTTTTGTGTCCAAAAACTACTTTTTTAAGGTTTTTAATTTCAAAAATCATAATTTTTTTATTTTTTTTTGGGAAAAAAATGCAAAAAGAACTAAATTCTTTAGGGTTTTAAGGACAAAAATTTAGAATTTTTTTTCTTTTTTAAGACTTATAGGTTCATCTAGACAGAAAATTCCATAAAACGACCATACACATAAAAAAAAAATAGTAATATTATAACATTTTCTATTTATTTATTTTTATCATTTAAAATGTTTTTTTTTGTATTTATTTGAGAATTTTTTTATTTTATATTCTATTTTATATTTTATTTTATTTTTTTATTCTTTTTATTGTTTTGTTATATATTATATTTTTATTTTTATTTTTTTAATTGTATTGTTATATAGTTTAGTTTGTTTTGTTTTTGTTTTTTTTTTTATATTGTATTGTTATATTAAAACAAATGTTTTTTTTTTAAATTTATTTATTATATATATATATATTTTTTAATTATATAATGTTTAAAAACAAAACATAATTGTTATTTAATAATTTTTTATTTATATATATATATATATATATATATATATATATTTGTTATATTTTTATATTTTTATATAACAATGTTTTTATTATTTTTAATTGTTTTATTAAAACAAATTAAAAAAAACAAAAATTAAAAATAAAATAAAATAAAAAACAACGCAAGTCAATTGCGCCCGCGGGGCGCAGGAGGCCGGTCGGGCAATGCCATGGGGGGCTACCCAGTCGGCCTCCGATCCCCCATAGGCGCGATTGACTTGCGTTGTTTTTTTTTTTTTTTAATTTTGTTTTTTTAATTTTGTTTTTTTTAATAAAACAATTAAAAATAATAAAAACATTGTTATATAATATAATTAATAAAAACATTGTTATATAATAAAATTAATAAAAAACATTGTTATATAAAATAATAAAAACATTGTTATATAATATAAATAAAAACTTATATAACAATTTATTATATAACAATATAATTGTTTTTTATAATATAAATAAAAACTTATATAACAATTTATTATATCACAAAATAATTGTTTTTTTTTAAACGTTATATAATTAAAAACAATGGTTTTAGTATTACAATTAAAAACATTGAAAAATATATTACATTTGCTTTTAACATTTAAATATTTAAATTTCCTTTTTAATTTTTTTTAAATTTAAGTATTAAAACAACATTATAAAAAATTTAATTTTTTATTTTATTTTGTTTAATTGCTTTTATTTTGTTTATTTTTATTTAATTAATATGTAATGTGAAATAGAAATTTGTAATTTTCAAAAATATTAAAAGATTATATAAATTTACAAACTTTTATATTAATTTTTTATAATTTTTTATTTAATTGCTATGTAAAGTAAAATAAATTTTTTTTTTATTTTATTTATTTTGTTTATTCTTATTCAATGGTTATGTAATTTAAAATTAAACTTTAGAATTTTAAAATATATTAAAAGATTATAAGTTTTTTTAATAAAATTATTGGCTTAAAAAAATAAAATTTAATTTTAACATTTGTTATAAATAGTAATTTTTTTTTATTTTTTTTTTTAAATATTAAACAAAAACTGAAGTTTGAAAATAATAGTTTATTTTTTTTTAATTGTTTTATACAATTTAAACACATTTTTAATTTTTTTATAAAATGTATTCGAAACATATTATATAGATATATATACATATGATTTATAATATTTTGTTTTTAAATGAAAATTTCTATAGTTAATTTTCCTGCTTTAATTTCAAATAGAAATAAATTTTGTTTATTAAATTTATTTTATCTGTATTATTTTTCCATTAACTAATATATATATATATATATATATATATATTATTAGGAAAATGGCATCAAAAAAGATTTATGTGAATGTTTCTGCACCTAGGGCAGCAACTCCCAAATCTACAGCTGCAGCTCGATGCACTATGGATACAACTCCCAAATCTAAAGTTGTAGCTGGACGCACTATGGACATTGTTGGACGCAATAAGGACATTGTTGCACACACTAATAAAAGTCAAACAAGTGGGGCACCAGGTTCATTAAAGCTTATTTATGATTGGAAGAACGCCGAGGAAATAGATAAAACTGATTTCTCATGGTATCTTGAAGACAGTGAAACAGAGGCTGATATACACATCTATTTACTTTGTGGTACGATTGACTTAAATGAGCCATATGATGTGATGGGCAGAGTACGAGACATATGTATGGTCTCGAATACAAAAACTATTTATGTTCTTGCAAGGAAGGCTCAGAAACGTTAGAAGGTTAGATATCGTCTATTAATCGTCAAGTATGACACAGATGAAATATCTTCAAAATTTTCTGAAGAAGTATCAAGCAACATTGCAAATAACATTGTAAGTATGCTTATTTTTATTTCCTCTATGCATTATTGTAAGGATGATTCAATTTTTTATAAATTATTGATCATTGACATGTTTTATTTTGTTTCATAGGATTTTGTTCTGAGTCTTTCAAATATGTTTGAAGGTATTTATATGTTGGTGTCAAATGTTATGGATGTGATCAACACTTTCCACAAAGACAAAGCAGAGGAAAGGAGATTGAAGCAAATATCAATAGCTCGTGACACTGCAATAGTACAAAGAGGGGATCAACCAAGAGTCACTAAGGTGGGTCAATCTAGTAAACTTAAACATGTTTCTTTTGAAGGTGTCGAACATGAAACATAAAATTATGATAGAATTAGTGAGGAGGAGATTAGAACTATTGTGCAAAAGGAGAAAACAGATCAGACACCAAAAAGAAAATTCGCCAAAGATGTCTCTCTTTTACCTCATGAAGGAGACCTTGTTTATAAATAAACTGATATGTTATCCAATAAGACTAGGAAATCAAATATTGGTGAACCTGTAAAGGTCGTGAGCGGTAGTGAAAAAAAAGCTGAAAGCTCTCATGGAAGCAGAAAAATCATAACACCAGGCGCTAAGTTAGAGGATGGCATTATTAAAACAAAACAAAATGCTATTCGACAAGAGTTGAGGAAGAATAAATTAATTCTTGGTGGCCAAACATTTGAGATTAATGTTAACCAATTTTATAGCCCAGATGAAGGACAATCTCAATATCAAATTAGAAAGGCCCATCACCTACATGTACATAATCTGAAAAAATTGTTCAGGTTCAATCCATATGCACATGTGGTGGATTATGTGGTTCTTGTCGATCCATGTCAGGTTCCCAACAAACAAGCATTTGACAAGACAAAATGTTTTGATTATAAATATTATGTAATTGGAGGGAACCATTCGATAGAGGCTAAGAGACAATTGATTGCAGAATATCCCAATAACTATCTTTTTCAAACAGTGAAATGCATCATTTACGTTGGCTTAACAAAAATAGAATCAAAGTTATTGGCATGGGATCATAATGCAGATAATGAGTACAGAATGAAAATGACTTTCATCCAAAGGGTCAGATTTATTCATAATGAATTCATAGAAAAATGTGGTGGGGATAAGACACAAGTTAGTGTAACATTTCAAAAGGAATTTTTAATGGAAACAAGTTATCAAATTGATGAAAAAAAGGCAAAAGATGGAAAATTGAATACAAATTTATTCAGAGGCACAGATAACATTTTTCAGTTGGCATTTAGAACTGGGAAGGTATGGGATTTGATTGATGAGATTTTTGATCGGTGGGAGAATATTTTCATTAAAAATCAGAAGGTTAGAAAGAGTAACCCCATAATATGTACCAACAGTAAGGCGGGTCCTGAAATGAAGTAGCTTCCAGAGGATATTACTATCACACCTTGAAGAAAAATGCAAGGTGTGAAGGATGAAAAATTAGTCAAATCAGTATTAGCCCGTGTGAAGTCGGGTGAATTATCAATGGAAGAAATGTGTGCAGAATTTCAAAAGTAAGTTTCTTGAATTATTTCTTATTTTTCTTTCATTATAATTTTCTTTTAAATAAAACATAATGATGTTCGTAGAATTTGATATACATGTCAGTATATTAGCGCTTTTAACTTGATTTATTCAGTCAATTTTTTTTTATGAAAATACAAGAACACATGGTTAAAATGTTGAATGAAGACAGTTGGGATGATGTTGTGCGCAACTACCCAGAAGCAAGTTCTACATCAACACTAAAAGAGTTTTATATTGCATTCAATAAGGTATGTTGATTTATAAATTTATTTTATTCATATTTTAACTATTTTTATTTTATTACTTATACATATCTATATATATATATATATATATATATATATATATATATATATATATATATATATATATATATATATATATATATATATATTTTTTATGTCATTAAAGATGTCGAAGAAGGATGGAAATGGAGTACCAGATACTTTCAAAAGGTTTATTGAAAAAATTAAGATGGAGAACATGAGAAGGAAGCGTCTTATGAATGTTGAACTAGATCCTACTCTTAATCATTACATTTGGAATGGGCTCGACAATGTCCAATATCAAATAATACAAGGTGACTATGAAGACATTGCATCACTAATACCTAAAAGGGAATATGGCCTAGTTATTGCAGATATTCCTCATGGTTTCAATTTCCCATACATTGAATATGATAGAGAACCATATACTTATCAAGCTTTTAGTAAAGTGGTTATGGGTTTTCAAGAAGTGACAACATCACCACTTTGGCGATTTGTGGCATTTCATTTAGACACAAAGTTTCCAATGTTATTAACAAGCTTCAAGGGTAAAGAAAACTCAAGGATGCAACTTACATGGTAAGACTTTGAAATTGTATGTTTGATTACTCCTAAATTTTTTTATTCATGTAAAATTTAATTGAACTTTTACTATGTTATGTTACAGGCAAAAGTCAAATATTGTTTCTTTCGAAGATTAGCCTAATATAAATGATTGTGAGTTCATCCATGTTGAATGTTGGACAAAAGACGACAGCTATAAGCATATTATTATGAATCAAGTAGATGGGAAGAGTCATAGTCAAGTATTGGTTTATGATGCAGTTGTAAGAAAACTAACATATGAGGATAAAGATGCAAAAGGAGATATAGTTAATATTTATTAAAAACCACAAGCATTAATTAAATATCTTATAGATCTATGTTCAAATGAAGGAGAATGGGTTTTGGATTTATTCTCAGGTTCAGGTAAGTTTTATTATACAAATTTAAATTTAAATATTGTCTTTTTTACTTTTTATGTCTCTATACTAATTTTCTTACTTATTTTTTTTGTGCTTGATGATTAGGTACAACACTAGCATGTTGCCTACTAAAAGGAAGAAATTGCATTGCCATTGAGAAAGACCCAGTTCAATGCAAATTTATTCAACAAAGAATTAACACTCTTAAATTCCTTCCAGATGCCAAGCAAGAAGTTGGTTTGAGGAAAGGAGATTTTAATGAATCACGTGTGGCAAAAAAAAGCAAAGGAGCCTCAACCACCATTATATGGAATGATTGGAAAGGGACAATTTGGAAGATTTGCTGTCATGAAAGATCCATTAGAAGATGGCAATGATCAAAATGAAGAAGAAAATGTTGCGGAAGAAGCCATCAATGCTGTTCTAGATGATGTTGAAGATGTATTAGTTGATATTGTTGATGTTGTTTAAGTTATGCTTGCAAACAAAGCTTATTTTTTAGAACTATTAATCAGTTTTACTTGTAATGTTTAGACTTTGATATTTTATGAGAACAACCCTTATTTTTTGCAAAAAACATGTGATTGCTATTATGTTTTGACATAAAATTCAATAAAAATGTTATTTTCTTAAGTTTTTTTGTTAAGATTCTCCCAAAAAAATAGTTTATTTATCATGTTTTTTCCAACAAAAACTCTATAAAAGTGTATTTTTTGCATTGTATTTATATTGAAAAATTGTATTTTTTTTTCATATGGTTCAAAATATTGGTTTTTAGTGACAATTATTTGATGTGCATTGAAAAATTATTTAACAATACATAAACATGTAGAAAATATAAACTTTAGAATATTGACCCTTTTTCCATCTTTTATCTATATGAAAAAGTGAAGATATCATTACAAGTTTTTTATTTTTTTAAATATATATATATATAAAACACAGGTACATAAATGCACTTAAAAATAAACATCTCACAGAAGAAGAAGACATTAGAAAATCTATAGTGTCAAAATCAATCCTATAAAAAAATGTTGGTGATGATACACCACCACTATTCAAAATCGACATAAAAAACATCACATAAAAAAAAGAAATTAATAAAAAAAAAAAAAACAAAATGAAAAAAACTTAAAGTGCCAAAAACATGCTCAATTTTTTTTTTCTTGATTCTGCATCGCCACTTTTTCAAAATCAGGTGTTTTTCTTGATACTTCAAAAAGTAGGTAACAATGAGGTTACCTATTTCATCGGTAACAGTGTTTGATGCAAAGGCAAGTCTCCAAGGCAAAGAAAAAGATGAATTAAGCTAAATTGTTGTAATACAATAATGATATACATTGTTAATTGATGTTGGCATTCAGTTGATCCATTCAATCATTACATATGGCTGAAATTAAATATTGGATTATTTATGCATTTTGTGGACTAATATTCAAGATATGAAGTGTGTGGAAATGAATGAATGGAAGAAAAAGAGTCAAGCCTATTCTCTTCCTATTCCTATATGGAATACAAACAACCATCAAACTATCTCTACAAAAGATGTCATTTTGGAGTGCATGGAGGGTTAGAGAGCTTGAGAATGTGAGAGACTTGATTGAGATATTATGCACATATGGAGCTGATGTGAAGAAGATTTGAAGGGAGAAGAAGCATAAGTAAAGATGGAGATATGCAGAGTTGATAACCAGGTAAATCAACATATTGTTTTCATGTTGTGTGAGGGGATTGTGGTCTCCTTTCAAGTTGCGTCTTGATAAAATGTCCAGTTGGAGTTGGTTGTGGTAGGAGCCTCATGTGGGTGGTAGGTTGTAGAAAACACATGGGAGTTGGAGCTTCCTTGCATGTTGTAGCTTTCAGAAATTTGAGGTAGCACCCTCCTGTAGGTTGGAGCCTACAGAAAAAACATATGTAATAAGGATTAGGAGCTTGCATTTTCATCACAACAATAATAAAATCGTGGTTTTCTCCCTTATTGGTTTCCACTTATATCTTGTGTCCATGTGCATTATTATTATGTGTTGATGTGATGTGTTACTCTGCTTATTGCTTGTTGTTCACATATTCAGTTTTTTTAACATTATTTATTGAGTTGCTCATGTAATGGTTTTGTTAATGACTTTAATAAAATAATTTTAATGTCCATGAATGGACTAAACTGATTCACCCCCCCTCTCAGTTTAGTCAAGGGTTCATCACATCCTTGGTGCTAATTGCAACAATCCAATCAATGGCAGTGTCACCAAACCAAGTTTTGAGAAATTAGGAAACCTCGATGCTCCTCACGGTCTCCATACTGCTCTTCCTCTCGTAAAGTCCCTCTTTTCTCATTTATAGCATACACACTTGAATTATGTAAATTTATATATTTAGGAAAGTGTGCGGATGTAGGAGGGTTAGACTATATATAACAATAAATGACCATCAAAGGATGAAGGTACTCAATAAAACATCTCATCCACTCAAGTAAACCATCATAAATATCAAGGTGCATAATTCAACTAATACTACACCAAATTTTAGGAACCTACTATACCAAATTTTAGGAACCCCTAAGTTAATAGGTGCTTTTCTCTAATGTAAACTAAGATTAACATGAATGCAAACATGCCCACCAAACAAACACTATCCTAAAACAAAAATCCAATAAAGAACCATACGCTGGCTGATAGTTGGGTTGATAATCTTCCTCCGTCTTAAAATTTGGTGATATATAGCCACCATATTTGTGATTTTATTTTCTAGCCAATAATATCTTTAATGTCCTTGTGCATAGTGTTGTGACTGTTGAATGTGGAGGAGCGGAGACATATTGGTTAATGTACTCTGGTGGGTTTTTAAAAGCCAAAAAGATTGGTTAATCTTTGTGATTTTCTTTTCACAGTGTTGTTTACTGTAAAAATTTGCTAATTTGTAGCCACCATCTCTGTGATTTTATTTTCTAGCCAAGAATATTTATATCTGTCCTTGTACACAGTGATGTGATTGTTGAATGTGGAGGAGCAAAGAGATATTGGTTAATATACTTTGGTGGGCTTTCAAAAGCCAAAAATATCTGGTGATGGGCAAGTTTCTTATTGTTATTGCTGGGAAATTTTTGGTTTAGTAGTGGAGCCTAGGTTTACTAGCAGAGCCTAACTTCAAGGGTGTTGGGTAGAGCCTAACTTCAATTAGCGAACCACTGGTAGAATCCAACATCTTTGCCAAAATCCCTACAATACTCTGAGTCTGGATAGTGATGCAAGGAAATATTAAACAGGAACTGTGGGTACCTCCTGTGTTGCTTTGAGATATACATATATGCTTTCCCTTTGTGCCTCAGCTAGGTCTAGTAATAAACACCCAAGTAGAAATTCATGCATGCCAATAGTTGGTGATAATGTAAAGAACAAGGTAGAGGACTACCCCGATGGAGTCACTTCAAGAAATCATAAATGTTGCTTCGCTGCCAGTGAGCCTAGTAAATACCTTGATAGAGTCGTTGCATTACATCTCTGTGCAGGAAGCCTTTCTCGATCCTTTACCCTTCAGTTAATTTCATTTTTCTTTTATGTGTAAATTAACACTTATTACTTGGTGTTCATTGTGCCAGGGTGGATGAGGGATCCTGACTTATTTTATGTTCAAGAGAATTTATTTCTTGTTTGATAGAAACAGAAAGGTATTCTATTTTAGGTTTTCCCTCATGCCAAACCTTCACATCCCATCTCCATCTAACAAGTGAAACGTGTAAACAAGTCATTGAGATATTCAAGACCATGTTGAGCACAAGGTTCAGGTTATGGATACAGGTCACTCCAAATGATTAGGGTACCCCAAAAGCAACTTGCCTGTATCTCCCTGGCTAATGAATTAGACTTGTAGGAATGATGTCCAGGACATGATTTTGATGACCGGTTCTAAGAGAAGATGCCTCTTGGAGTAACCATAAAAACCTCAGAGAATCATTAGGGTTAGGGTTTCAACATTAGGGCAAGGAAATCAAGGAAGCTCTTTAGGGTTTAGGCATGTGAAAATAGGTCAAAGAAATCCATCGGGCTTCTAGCATGTGCAAACAAGTGTAAGAAAGCTAGTCATGGAAACAAAGGTTCGAAGGCTCCAGTTTCAATGAAGGCTCATGTAATGGTATGCAACATAGAGTAAAATTCAAGTCTAGTTTAATGGCCAATGTATAATATGTAAGAAGGAAAATGCATGATGTAGTGCAGCGAGCATGGATTGTGATGCAATGTAATGTTATGCGCGAAATAAATCAGGCAATTGCAGATAAAGGACAATGAAATGCATTTGAAATGATTTTATGAATGCCATGCAACAATGAGAAAATGAAAACTAGCACAAAAACCATAATGCATAAAACTAAACTACCTACAATAAAGAAAAGACAACAAATCCTAGCAAGTAAACCCTAATTAACAACTTGAAAAAGTAAAATTTAATTAACAAACCCTAGCTAGCCTAAACCTAAAACTCTAACTTAATCGAAGAGGAGGTTGGTTCATGTGAAATCGGACTTCCAATGCAGCCAGTGCATCACTTCCCAAATTTCAAGAACAAAGATGTCCGCAATCATAACCTACATAAAAATTGTGCACCAAAAACAAAGCTTACCTATAAAACATGCACAACAACAAAAAGGTCATGTATACTTACCAGAGAACGTGCCAAAAAATATTGTTCAAGCCGAACTACAATCCAATCCTTATAAACAGTAATATGTACTTGAAATATATAATCATCTGGACATGACACACATCCATTCCTAATCACCCCTAAATCCAATGAAAGTGAGGCAAGATGTTTTCTTCTTGTAGAAAATTTTTTCAGATAGCATCCTTCAAGCAGAGAAACAACCTTATTGTAACTGTGAGGATGATCAATTTGATGGCATGGAACAAACAGGGGTTTGTCAGGTGAATTTGAGATACCAAAGAATTCAAGTGCATAAACCCTAATTTCAGAAACCCTAGTTGGAATTTGTCCATGGATTTCACTGAGGACATGAGGACCTAACATAACCATCAACAAGAGCTGAAGTGCCTGACTTCACTAGAAAAACTCTAAACCTTCACACGGGGAGTTATCAAATTTTGTTAGTTTCGTGAGATTAAATGGTGAATGCTTATGGTCATTATTTGTGGTGATTGGATAACCACCAATGGGCATATTGTTAATTTGGCCAGATGTTTTCACACTAATAGATTTGCAGTTAACAGATCAACTTTGTTATATTCCTAGGAATGAAATGAATGGTCCATAAAAGTCTCAGGCAATAGAGAGGTTAAGTGATTGGATTGTAAAACATCATCTTCTTGTACCTGACTACAATCTGTACTGGCTAGGAAGTAGTTAAAAATGTTTAAGACAATGGATGGTGTCCTCCCTTCAGAAAAAAAAAAAAAAGAAAAAAAAAAAATTAAAAAATTAAAAAATTAAAAAAAAATTAAAAAATTAAAAAATTAAAAAATAAAAAATAAAAAAATAAAAAAATAAAAAATAAAAAAATAAAATAAAATAAAATAAAATTAGGGTATAGAGGTTGATGCATATCCACTGATAGGAGATGGAAATATGTGCTTATAGAAACATCACTCGAATCAGGGGACTTCCAAGATGATCTGTCATCCGACGAGATTATGCCGAGAGGAGTCTAGTTTGTGGAAACCCTAATTTGACTTGGTTCAGGGTTCTCATCAGGATCATGAGAACTTGACATAACCATCAACGGAAGCTGAACTGCCTCAACTTCCCGATGAGTCCCTGAATATTCAAAAGGTGAATCATCAAATTTTGGTGGCTTCATAGGATCAATAGATAGATACAAATGACAAACACCAGAGGTGTGAGTGAATACATTTTCGGAAAAATTACAATTGTTGAAGCCACCAATTTGATTAGGTTGGGTATCTGGTACATGTTGTGCTACACAACACCCCCCATTTATTTTAATAAATGGGGACCCTTTAGAAATAAATAGGAAATTTATTTTTATCATTAAAACAAAAAAATTTAGGAAATAAAGTTTTCTTTGAGTTTTTCTACTTTATTACTTAGTGCACATCGCAAACTGCATAGCTTACAATAAAAAAGACTTGAAATCCACTAAGTCATGCAGGCTGCGAAATGTGCTAAGCCTTTTCTGAAGTTATATTTAAAAAATTTGCAAACGCTTCAATTATCATTATATTTTCCTTATAGCATCGCACCTCATTTAAAAATGATCAACTTTTAAAGAAATTCGATATAAGTTGCAATTACACGGACCCAATGAGCCAAAAAAGCAACAAATATAAAGCTCTAAAGACCCATAAAATGAGGCCACTTTAATTCTTGAAAGCGAAATTCACATTTTGCACAACTTAACCAAAAGCAAATTCATTTACCACTTAAGAATTGCGATGTGTGATTTGCGCAGATCGCATTTCGCAGCATTTATGGGTAAACATCATAAAAGGTAAAAGTTATAAGTTGCGATATGAGAACTAATGGCATTTAATTACTCAAGCATGTGAAATGACTTATGTCGTATCAAACCGAAATCCAAGATCCAACGTCTTAAGTTGATTGATAGCTATTTCGTGCGAAGGTGCAAGTGATTTGACTTTGAAATGATTATCGATGATTGATATCATATTTGATAGATTCATATCTATTCATGCATGTTTAAATATAAACGACATATTTGTCTCTCTGTCTCTATACTTGTAATGTTCGCTCTGTTTACTTGAAATCAGGAAACCACTTAACAGTGTGAAGAAGATTGAAATGAATAAGAAAGGCAAAGAGATTGCTTAAGTGATGTCTATTGAAGACTTAGACATGTCTCCCTTATTTTCAAATACCACCTGCAACAAGTATTGTAGTAATTCATTATGGGAGGAAATGTGTAAACTTTTCGAAGATGAAAATCCAAGGGTAATAAACAAAGTCACTACAATAGGCAGGACAGTTACTTCAGACGCGACTTACTTTGATGATGCATGTTCATTCATCCATAAGGTAGCCGCAAGGCCAAAAATTCTCCCTTACACAGACATGGTTAAGTGGGTAATTGACCACTTAAGCATAGATGACAAAAAATTCAAGGATTCGAAGGGAGAAAACATAGGGTATTTTAGGGCAGAATATTTACAAGCAATGTACCATCTACCCTCCCCGCAATAGAAATATGACAAGGCTTTTTTGCAAAACTTTAGAGCATAGCATCCAGACCTCATGAAGGTCATCAAAGAATGGAAGGAAGACCAGGGAAAGCTGAAACGAGTTAAACTTGGTACGTACCCAATTACCCAAATTCCTTCCCCTTATTGTTATGTTGACGGTATGTTGTGTATATTGTTTTCCAAACTTGATATCACTAGTTTTTCAGTAGATTGGGCTCCATTAATTGATGCAATCGTCAATTCCTTAATTATGAATTGGGAAAATATCCTATCTGACAGTTTAGCAAAACACATCATAAAATATAGGAATAAAAGGAGTGTTTCATCTAGAGAAATACCTCCCTTTTATATGTCTACCTATTTCATGGACACAATCTGCTTTTCTTCTAGTTTTCCTACCATGGGATGGAAATGGACTACCCAAGACCCTACCCCAATCCACATTTACCACAGAGCCCTTTGGGATTCAGAATTCCATCTGCATTTTTTAAAAATTTGTGATGGAGTCATGTTACTTATGCACTAGATGATATTCAATGAGAAAGCCCCTAGGGTTTCCAAAGAAGCTAGTACAGATATTCTTTCTGTGGCTAGATGTTTTGCAGAGGAGAATTTTGACATATGTCAGAGTATTTTGGTTTTCAAGTTCCTGTGGTAACTGTTTACTGAAGAGTTTGCCGGATTATCCACAGTCTCACGAAACACTTGTCGACGTTTCGAATCCCAACGGGGATCCATCTTCAGGACATTAGAATGAAGAATTAAAAGAAGGGTCATAATCCATAAATAATGAAGAAGGAAGGAAAGGCACAGGCCGACCAAATTTTTCCAATTACTTTTTTTTTTTTTTTTTTTTTTTTTTTCAGAGTATTCGGGAGTTATGCTTCTCCCCACGTCCTACCATATTATGTTCCTAATAATTTACTTGCAAGAGAAATAGCCTGACAACTTGTTAATGGTATTACTAAACAACTAAAAGATGATAAGAAGGCCATTTGGCCTAATTTTCCCTTACAGTGCGATACTTTTGCACTTTTTGATATTGGCCATCCCTACAAAGAAGTTTCAAAGATTAATCAATTGAATTTGGCAGTAATGCCAAAGAGGTTGTATGACCCAAATGATGTAATTAAAAATTACACCACTGAGCTTAAAATGAAGCCTTTTGTAAAGGAAATAGATGGATTTGATGATCTTTTTCAAGGCATGTAAAATTTTTCAAATATAATTAAGTTTGCAGTGAGTCAACTTAGCCAAGATGATTTAGAAGCCTTCCAAATATACAGAAATAAGAGACTGGAGAGAGTTCCTCTCAACTCATTAACTATTGAAGATGTCAATCGACCTACTCCAAGTATTAGCTTGGATAATGAAGCAAAAGACATGTCAAAGGATGAGTCGGGTCAATCAGAGCATCAATCTCACAATTTGGATCATTCTGAAAATGAATCCGAATCCAGAAAGGATAGCCCAAAAAAGATAATTGATCAGGTAATACAAGAGATAGAGATGCAGGAACAAAGAGAAAATAATGGAACAAAATCGACTCCTCAAAAATTTTAGCACAATCATGATACTGTTGATCAGTCAGAAAATTTCCAAATATAGAATTTGAGTAGTGAATGGGATGAGTTTTCTGAAGCAATAAAAACTCCTAAATCCAATCCCAACGCTGATCAAGAATCTAGTTTTCAAACACCTAAACATTCCTAGAATATAGTGGAAATTACTAATCCAATGCGACAAGTTCCAAACACTCATGATCAAGAGATCATACCGGCCTACCCTACAGAACAAATAGTTTTAAAAATTGAAGAAATCCCTTCATTGGATATATTCTATAGTCCTAGTCATAAGGCTGTAGTTAAGAGAAATAAAAGGAGAAGAGTTGATGAAACAGTCTCAGATCTTACAAATGAATATTTTGACATTTTGTGGAAGGATCCCTTAGCTTATCCTACAGAACATTTAAATAAATTATCACAGTATGCAGGGGCATATGCTACTACCACTGTTGACAAAGCTACTGAAGTTATAATTTTGTTGAAGGAAAAGGAAGACAGAATACAAGAACTAGAGAGACAGTTAGATGAAGAAAAATCTAACTCCAGTGAGAAAATGAAATCAAAGATAGCCCAATTTCAAAAATATTTCTAGAGTCTTAAATTGTAGTATCAGACATAAATCACTGAGAAACGGGAACAACTGGAAGAAGCATTGACTAGGTTACAAAGCCAACCACAATTAGAGAAATTCATAAAAGAAGCATTAGATATAAATGCTAAGTTAAAGAAAGAACAAGAAGTATTTTACCAACAAGCTTCTATTATTGACTCTTATTGTGACTCAAATAAAATACTGATCTAACAAGTAGCTATACAGAAACTTGAATGTGAGAAACTCGAGAAGAAAATCAACGAACACATTCAATGAGAAGCATCAAACTCAGGAAAGGAAGCTGATCTACCCCAGGTAGATAAGTTTCATAAGGAGATCTTATTCAAATAGTGGGAAGCACAAATAGAGTAGGCAGAGAAAGCATCAACAAAAAAATCAAGAATATAAAAGGAAATTACTGAATCTGTATGTGAACAGCTGGTGAGAGCAGGAATTATCAAAGAGTACAGGTTTGAAGTGTTCTCAAAATTCAAACAACTAGAAACACAGTGGAGGCAAAAGGCATAAACACAGGATGAAGTAATTAAAAAGGTAAATAAGATTGATCAGGAAAATGATTGGAATTTTCTGATCAAACCTTATCATCAATACCAGTTTCTATAGTCTTTAACAAATTCAACCAGAAGATCGCAACGAGTACTCTCAAATGAAATATTCAAGGGACAGGTCAGATCGATGATTTCACAGCTAGCTCAGCTCAAACCTATGCTAGATATTTGTCAACTTCGTGATCAAATCCATAAGAAAGGGTGGAATTCATAAATCATATTGTTTCTTTATTTTCCTATATTGTAGTTTAAGTTAGCCTTGCATGGATGGTTGTTTGAAACCTCGTCTATATTTTTGTAATAATCTATTTTAGAACATAGTTAGTTTAATATTTAAACCCCTATCATACATTTAGAGAAGGATCCATAAATTTTTCAAAAACATTTGCAAAGGATGGACTATTGTAAGTTTGTGATTGCTTTGATGAATTAATGGAACACATATGTTATCTTTTGACAATTAAAGTTGTTTAACTGATGTTGCACTATTGTACTCTTTAAATTTCTTGAAAGTGAAGAGGAGCAAATCAATTACTGGTAGTTTACATGAGTAGAAATTCGTAAAAATGGTACTTCTATTCACTTGTATTAAATCTTACTTTATGGATTGACAACCATATTTTTATTGTATTATATATTTGAAACGTTATTATAGATGAATGTTACATGCACTTCTGTTCTAATATTTGTCTATGATTTCTTATTGAATATATGATCACACATATGAATGCGATATATTTTTCACAATTCTTCTAGTCAAAAGATTTTGTTAGAAGAATCATCTTACATAATTTTCATCTCTTTCAACTATTAAATGATCTATATTACTAATAGTCTAACACCCCAAGCATATAGTAGAATAAATATTTTAGATAGATGCATATGGTAGATTAAAATCATTCTCAATTTTCATGTTGTATAATAAAAACTCCCTCAAAATCATCCTTTTTGGGAAACTGGTCCCATTATCCCCAATCGGAGCCACTACACCAAATGAAAACTGAGTTGCTTTAAGGTTCGAACCAGCTAGTTTTCCCCCATGTTTTGGAAGCGGTACTCTGAGGCCTCAAAATTCTGGCACTAGGAAGAGGGCCTTGTGAATGTCAAAAATATCTGATCAATCTAAAGGTCTATCTAAGAATCTCTCTCCCTCTATATTTCCATCAACTTCCAAAAAATTATCTAGATCCTCATCTTTAAAATCTAAATTTGAACATCCTTCTCCTAAGTCTCCTAGTGATACTCAACCCATAATATCTCCTAATTCCCATCAAGCTTCCCCAAAAGTTCAGTCTTTGATAGAAAATTTAGAGAGAGTATCCATTTCTATTAAAAAGCCTGAATCTTCTCAAATATCAAATATCAATATTTCATCTTCTTTACAACCTTGAAGAATATTAACTCAATCAGAAAGTCAAAATATAGGAATTCTTCCTTTTGAATTTCCAATCGATAGTACTCAAAAGAGACTAAAGAGGATTCAATCAGAGTCAATTTCCAACAATATTTTATCCCATTCACCTTCATTACCTCCGCTCACTTCCACAACTTCCATTCCAACAATTAGTGTCACTTTGACTAGTTCCAGTACTCAAACTACTATCCCTTCAACTAGTCCTAGCACTCATCCTGCCTCTTCTTCAACTCAAACTCCACCCATCCAACCTATTCAAAATATAATGGCAGGAAATCCATGGAACAATCCAGGGGCCGCAAATATGCCTGCTCCTCTTCATGCTCTACCAAAATCACCTAAAATATGGTTACCTGAATTCAATCCTGATGATGGTCTTCCAGCAGAAGAACACATTCATAATTTTATGTTAGCTGCCAATCTAATTGGAGTAGTTGAAGAGGATTGTGTTGTAATATTATTTCCATATACTCTAATATGATACACAAGATCCTAGTATTTTTCATTGCCTGCCTACTCTATAACTAGCTGGAATATGTTCGAAGAAAATTTTCTAGCTAAGTTTGGGGAGGAAAGGACCACTGCTACACTCATCAATGATTTTTCAAATCTAAAAGCTAAATCGGGTGAGAAGATAAAAGATTTCAATTCAAGATTTAATAAATTACTCAATAAAATTCCTGCTACAGTAGTTCTTGGTGCCAAAGTTCAAATTGAGTGGTATATTTCATCTCTTCCATCCAATATATCTATTTTTGTTGATAGAGAAAAACTAGAAACACTTGCAGAAAACATGAAAGAATCTCTATCTATAGAGAAATGCATAACCGCTCTTGAGAAAAAGAATTCTCAAGAATATCGAAAATCAAAGAAGGTATCCTTCAAAGATGATACAAAAAATAAAATGCCAAAAGACCCTTTTGACGTAGAAGGTCTTCAAAAAGTTTTGAAGACTATGACAAACGAAATGGAAGATATAAAGAAACAAGTCACTGAAAATTCTAGCTCAGAAAAGACTTTCAGAAACTTTAAGAAAGGACAGTCCTCTAATACTCAACCTCCAAATATCATATCTAATTTTGAATTTGATCAAGACACAGAGGAAGAAGAAGATGATGAAGAAGAAGAAGTTGAACTAAATGGAATGTGGGATTTCATCCTACCAAATTAATAACAACATGAAGCTTTACTTATAAGTAGAAGGAGCAAAAATACTACTGAAGCAATGCATCCAAATCAACAGCAAAAGATTTCAACTCCTGCTAAAGATAAATTAGTAAGCAAAATTTCTACTTCAAAGGCTACACAAACAAATCCCATTACTTCAGATACTCCACCTACATCTAAGAAAATGGTAGTCTTAGACACCATTTAATATAATGTAGTTGAAGATATCAAGAAAACCAAGACCAACATTTCAATTCACGAGCTTACAGCAACAGAAAATCTTACTTAGAGACTTAAATTTTGTTCCTGATTCAAACTTACCTGCTCCAGTAATAGTACAAGTTGCTAATGAAATGGGTAAGCCACCTTCCCCTTCAACTAAAATAGATGCTTCAGACTTGATTATGATAGGTGATCGATCCATCTCTCATACTCATCCATTTCTCTTAACCTATGAGATCTATAACAAAAACTTTCATAACTGTTTAATAGACTCAAGGGCTTCCTCTAATATAATGCCAAAATCAGTCTGTGCTAAATTGAACATAACTCCTCAGAGTTCCCATGTTCATGTAGTACAACTTGATAGAACCAGAGTAGAAATGATGGGAGAAATAAATTTCGTTTCCATCAGATTGTCATCAAATCCCAAGGTTACTCAAATAATTAATATATTGGTGGCTGATACTCCTGAGTTTTACAGTTTATTTTTAAGTCGAGATTGATCTGAAAAACTTCATGGGTATTTTGCAACAGATTGGTCGCATATGTGGCTACGATATAATGGAAAGCCAAACCAACTTCGGGTACAGTGTGAAAAGTTCATGAAGCATACAGTCACCGATATTGAAGGAGTAAATGAGCCAGTAGTGTTCAATAACAACATTATTGGAAACTACTCAGCAGAGTCATTTTTGGGAAATTTCAATGCTCAACCATCACCTTTCTTTGATAACGTTGTTTCTCAGATTGAAAATTTTTCCCAACCAGATAATTCCAAATGTATAAATTTTGCAGAATGAACAATAGTTAATTCTTTATTTTGGAATATTTATTTTGAAAGTTCTAAACGTAAAGATGGTGTAGGTGCAGGCTGTATTTTAATAAACCCGGAAGGAGATAAAACCATGTTATCCTGCAGACTAGAATTCAATTGTACAAATACTATAGCTGAATACAAAGCATTAATTGAAGGTTTGTACAAAGCCATTGATCTTAATTGAAGGTTCTGGGAGATTCAAAAATCATCGTTAGATCGGTAAGAGATACCATTCATTGTAATTATAGACATTTAAATCATTACCAATCATTAGTCCAATAATTAACCATTCATTTCTTAGCCTTCAACATTTCTTCTGTACCTAGAATGCAAAATGCTAGTGCATATCTACTGGCTAACATAGCGTCAAAGTTAATTCCATTCCAAGAGTTTAGTCCCGATAGATTTTCTATTGAATTGATTTTCAGACCATCTATTCCTTATAATATTACCAATTGGAAAGTATTCAATAACGATTCAGATATCATAGATTTCTTAACATCTGAAGGATCTTATGATAATCAAATTTTGGATGAAAATGAACATGATATTTAGATTAAGAAAGAGCAAGACGAAAATCCAATTCCTAAGCATGTTTTCAAGTTATAAGACTTATATTATCTAAAATATAGGTTTAAAAGAGTTACTAACTAAAAAATTTAAAGCTCTACCTTAAGATTTGAGTTAGTACATCTAGGAACTAATGAAAAACCTCAAAATGTCAATCTAGGTCTTGGAATATCTTCCAAAGAAAGATTATCATTTATCAGATTGTTTAGAATGTACAAGAGTGTCTTTGCTTGGGATTACACTGATATTAAAACATATGACACTTCTGTGATTCAACACACAATTCTTATGATCTCTGAAGAAAAAACTATTTAGCAAAAATTGAGGAAGATTCATCCAAATCTGGAAAATCAAATCAAAACATAATTGAACAAACTCCTCAAGGAAAAAATCATCTTTCCAGTCAGGCATTCTAAATGGGTATCAAATTTGGTACCTGTCAGGAAGAAGAATGGTGATATTAGAATTTGCATTGATTTTAGGAATTTAAAAAAAGCTTGTTAGAAGGACAACTTTCCATTACCAACCATGGAACAAGTACTGCAGACAGTAGTTGGTTTTGAACTTATGTCCTTTCTAGATGGATTCTCGGGATAAAACCAAATTCTCGTACATCCAGATGATAGATTAAAGACTATGTTCAGGACTAAGTGGGGAACTTACGCATATAAAAAAGATGTCATTTGGATTAATTAATGCAGGTGCAACTTTTCAGAGAGATATGGACACAGCTTTTAGAGGGCTCATAAATAAATCAGTGGTTATTTATTTAGATGACATTATAGTATTTTCTAAACAAGTAACCAATCATGTTAATGACCTAAAACAAGTCTTTGAGCAATGTAAAAGGTATGGCATCTCATTGAATCCAAAGAAATCATTTTTTGCATTAGATGAAGGAAAACTTTTAGGATTCATTGTGTCAAAAAGAGGTATCTATATTGATCCTGAATAATTGAACAGATTAAAAGAATTCCTTTCCCTCATAACAAGAAAACTATGCAGTCGTTTCTTAGGAAAATTAATTTTGTTAAAAGGTTTGTCCCTTAATTTTCGCAAATATTTTTACCATTACAGAACATGATTAAGAAAAATTATGTCATTAAATGGGGACATAATGAAAGAAAATAATTTGATTTGATTAAACAATACATTGTCAATTCTCCATTCCTGAATAGCCCCAATTTTCTTAATCCTTTTACTTTATACACGTTTTCATCAGATACATCATACGTTGTTGTTTTAACACAACATAATGACCAACAAATTGAAGCACCAATATCATTTTTCAGTTCCAATTTGCAAGGTGCAGAACTAAATTATTCATCTGTCGAAAAACAAGCATTTGTTGTCTTTAAGGCTATAAAGCATTTCATACCTTTTCTCCTAAAAACTCACACCAAAATCATAGTTCCATTCTCTGCAGTGAGACAACTATTGATGCAAAGATAATTAGGAGAAAAAAGGGCTAACTAGGTTATCGCTTTACAAGAATATGATGTAGAAATTAGACCCTCTAAAATTTTTAGAGGTCAAGGTTTTTGCAGAATGCTTACATGAGCATCCCATCTATCATCAGAAGAAGATTCAAGTAACAATGTGTAAATATCAGAGGTAAGCCTCAACGATGCACAATCTCAATATGTTGATCTTACATTCTATTTGAAGAATGGATATGCTTCGAATCAACTCAGTTACAAAATGAAACGAGCTTTAAGATTAAAGGCCAAGCAATATGAATTAATCAAAGATGTATTATTTAGGAGAAATTTTGATTATGTACTACTAAGATGCTTAGAAAAATTTGAAGCAGAGAAAGTCTTGCAGGAACTCCATGATGGACCAGCTGGAGGACATTTTGGAGGAAATATAATAGCACACAAAATCCTGCATGCATGTTACTATTGGCCTACACTTTTTAAGGATGCTCATGAATATGCAAGAAAATGAAAAGTGTGTCAAAGTGCATCTGGAAGACAAAAGAAGTTAGCCTTCCCATTATAGCCAGTCAATATCGAATAACCATTTGAACAATGGGGATTAGATATAATTGGTGAGATTGGTCCTAACTCTTCCAAACAACATAGATATATTCTCACAACTATAGATTACTTTAATAAATGGGTGGAAGCAATTCCATTAAAGGTAACCAACTCTGAAAATATCATTGATTTCATTGACCAATATATCATAACTAGGTTTGGCTTACCTACTGCTTTAATGTTTGATAGCGCATATTACTTCTCAGGAACTGATATGATGGGATTTGCAATCAAAAGAGGTTTTAAACTTAAGTATTCTGCGAATTATTACCCACAAGGAAATGGTTTAGCAGAATCTACAAACAATAACTTGATTAGAATAATCAAAAGAGATGTTGATCAAAACCAATGAAATTGGCATAAGTCATTAATATTTTCTCTTTGGGCAGATCGAATAACTCAAAAAGCTTCTATTGGCACTTCTCCATTCAATCTTGTTTATGGAAAAGAAGTTGTACTTCCTACTAATGTAGTTATTCCCTCTCTTTCTATAGTACAATTTATTGATGAATCTCCTTATTATTCTTTACAACTTAAAAATGTCAAATTATTAAGTTAGAAGAAGAAAGAGAAAAATCTAAACATACTCATGCATATCATAAACAAATAATAAAAGCCTTATTTGATTCAACTTCTGTTACTCCAAAAAAAATTCAAATTGGTGATCTGGTATTGAAATGGGACAAAGCGCATGAGGAAAAAGGTAAACGCATGAAGTTTCAAAAAATTTGGCTAGGTCCATTTCAAATAATTGAAGAAATAGGCCCATCGACATTCTTATTGCAAGATCTATTAGGAAAAAGAGATTCTTTGCTTGTTAATGGGAAGATTTTGAAAAAATACTTTTCATAGAAGGTAACCCCTTCTATTCCTTGTATACTAGTGTCTTTTTCTTTCCCTTATAAAAATAAAATTTGCTTAGTATAAATTTTTTTATTTTCAAAATAAAATCTCAGATGGTCCTTTTTGATTTATTGCTTATAGAAATAAGAAGTGTTAAGGAAACAATCGAAAGATTTGAAAGACAAATATAATTTATTTTCACTGAAAGATGCAATTTCACTGAAGTTATTTATTCTTTGATGAACTCTCATCCTTATATAGCATGATTATTATGTTATGAGTCAAGAAAATAATCTTTAACATAGTAAAGACTCTTTTATAGAAAAGAAATCTAAAACTCAACATTATCATCAAGAATCCTCAAAAGGACCAATGATTCACCCCATCTGGGAAAACTTATTAATTTTTGAAAGAAATTCAAAAAATGTTATAAATAGAAGAACTTAAAAAATAATAAGTCTCATCACAAGCTTGTTTACCATGTTCATAGGGAAATAGTTGAACTGACATTACCAATACTGCCTACCAAAACAAGGTAATGACTTGAGATTATATCAAGAGGATAAGGGGTCTCATCAAGAGCCAACTTGATCAATTTAATTACAACTAGTGAATGGCATTGTCACCATTTGGTTACCAAGCCAAGACAATGGCTTCTAAGTAAATAAAAATATGATATAAAAATAAAAGTTTAAAAAAATTAGAATTTATTTTTGGAAATTGTAAGAAACACTGGATGGGACGATGAATCATTACTGGGTAAAAGGTAACCCTGCCAAAAGCTTAAATTGCTTATTGGAACAGAGGCTCTACCTGTGATAAAAGAGTAAATATTTATAAAGTTGATCTGTAAGAGCCACTTGATTTATCTCTTTGAACTGAGTAAAGACTGATATAGATTCTCATACTTATATTTTTAAAATAGGGATTCTTAGGAATTATAATCAAGAGAGATTTCATTACTTAGTAAGATATTATTTGTTTGAAATTCATTCCTGCAACTATTTTTATTTCAAAAAAGTTTTATAAAATTCAAAAAGTGATTCAGAGATAGCTAGTTCTCCCAAGTGAATTGCCAATCGTTGTGCTACAAAATACCCCCCGTTTATTTTAATAAATGGGGACCTTTTAGAAATAAATAGGAAATTTATTTTTATCTTTAAAACAAGAAACTTTAGGAAATAAAATTTTCTTTGATTTTTTCCTTTTTATTCCTTAGTGCGCATCGTAAACCACATAACTTACAACCAAAAAGACTTGAATCCACTAAGTCATGTGGGCTGTGAAATGCGCTAAGAATTTTCTGAAGTTATATTTAAAAAACTTGCAAACGCTTCAATTATCATTATATTTTCCTTATCGCATCGCACCTCATTTAAAAATGATCAACTTATAAATAAATTTGATATAGGTTGCAATTACACAGACCCAATGAGCCAACATAGAAATAAATATAAAGCTCTAAAGTCCCATAAAGTGTGGCCGCTTGACTTCTTGAATGCGCAATTCGCATTTTGCACAACTTAACCAAAAGAAAATTCATTTACCGCATAAGAATTGCGATGTGCGATTTGCACAGATCGCATTTCACAACATTTATGTGTAAACATCATAAAAGGTAAAAGTTATAAGTTGTGATATGCCAACTAATGGCATTTAATTACTCAATCATGCAAAATGACTTATGCCGTATCAAACCGAAATTTGAGATCCAACGTCTTAAGTTGATTGATAGTTATTTCATGTGAAGATGTAAGAGATTTGATTTTGAAATGATTATCGATGATTAATACCATATTTAATAGATTCATATTTATTCATGCATGTTTAAATATAAACGATGGATTTTTCTCTCTATTCTCTATACTTCTAATGTTCGCTCTGTTTAATTGAACTCAGGAAACCACTTAATAGAGTGAAGAAGATTGAAATGAATAAGAAAGGCAAAGAGATTTCTCAAACGCTATCTACTAAAGACTCAGACATGTCTCCCTTATTTTTAGACACCACCTGCAACAAGGATTGTGGTAGTTCATCATGGGATGCAATGTAGAAACTTTTCAAAGATGAAAATCCAAGGGTAATAACCAAAGTTGCTACAACAAGCATGAAAGTTACTTCAGAAGCGACTTACTTTGATGCTGCATGTTCATTCGTCCACAAGGTAGCCACAAGGCCAAAAATTATCCCTTAAAAAAACATGGTTAAGTGGGTAATTTACCACTTAAGCATAGATGAAAGAAAATTAAAGGATTCGAAGGGAGAAAACATAGGGTCTTTCAGGGCAGAAGATTTACAAGAAATGTACTATCTACCCTCCCCACAGGAAAAATATGACAAGGATTTTCTGCAAAGCTTTAGAGTAGAGCATCTAGACCTCATGAAGGTCAACAAAGAATGGAAGGAATACCAGGGAAAGATGAAGCGAGATAAAATTGGTACATACCCAATTTCCCACATTCCTTCCCCTTATTTCTATGATGCCGGTATGTTGTCTAGATTGTTTTCCAACCTGATACCACTAGGTTTTCAGTAGATTGGGTTCCATTAATTGACGCAATCATCAATTCCTTAATTCTGAATTGGGAAAATATCCTATCTGACAGTTTAGCCAAACACATCATAAAATATAGGATAAAAATGAGTGTTTCATCTAGAGAAATACCTCTCTTTTATATTTCTGCCTATGTCATGGACACAATCTGCTTTTCTTCTAGTTTTCCTACCATGGGATGGAAATGGACTACCCAAGACCCTACCCAAATCCACATTTACCACAGAGCCCTTTGGTATTCAGACTTCCATTTGCATTTTTATAAAAATTTTGATGGATTCATGTTACCTATGCACCAGATGATATTCAATGAGAAATCCCCTAGGGTTTACAAATAATCTAGTACATATATTCTTTCTGTGGCTAGAAGGTTTGCAGAGGAGAATTTTACATATGTCAGCGTATTCAGGAGTTATTCTTCTCACCACGTCCTACCATATTATGTTCTTGATAAGTTATTTGCAAGAGAAATAACCTTCCAGCTTGTTAATGGTATTACTAAATAGCTGAAAGATGCTAAGAAGGCCATTTGGCCTAATTTTCCCTTATAGTGCAGTACTTTTGCACTTTTTGATATTGGCCATGCCTATAAAGAAGTTTCAAATATTAATCTATTGAATTTGGAAGTAATGCCAAAGAGGTTGTATGACCCAAAAGATGTAATTAAAAATTACACAATTGAGCTTAAAATGAAGCCTTTTGTAAAGGAAATAAACGGATTTGATGATCTTTTTCAAGGCATGGAAAAGTTTTCAAATATAATTAAGTTTGCAAGAATTCAACTTAACCAAGATTATTTGGAAGCCTTCCAAATATACAGAAATAAGAGACTAGAGAGAGTTCCTCTCAACTTGTTAAATATTGAAGATGCCAATCGACCTACTCCAAGTATTAGCTTAGATAATGAAGCAAAACACATGTCAGAGGATGAGTGGGATTAATCAGAGCATTAATCTCACAATTTCAATCATTCTGAAAATGAATCCGAATCCAGAAAGGATAGCCCAAAAAATATAATTGATCAGGTAATCCAAGAGATAGAGATGCAGGAACAAAGAGAAAGTAATGGAACAGAATCGACTCGTCAAAAAGTTAAGCACAATCATGATACAGTTGATCAGTCAGAAAAGTCCCAAACAAATAATTTGAGTAGTGAATGGGATGAGTTTTCTAAAGCAATAAAAACTCCTAAATCCAATCCCAACACTGATCAAGCAACCAGTTTTCAAACACCTAAACATTCCTAGAAGATAGTGGAAACTGTTAATCCACTACGAAAAGTTCCAGAACCTCATGATCAAGAGATCATACCAGCCTACCTACAGAACAAATAGTTTTAAAAATTGAAGAAATCCCTTCACTGGATATCTTCTATAGTCCTAGTCATAAGGCTATTGTTATAGATAAATTTGGGCACCATTCCTAATGACCTGGTTAACTAGGCATCATCTCCAGGACCAATGATCAAGGGTCTATCATTCCCCATCATTTCAATTGCTATATGCCCTAAGACAAGAAACAAGACAAATCAATCAAGACTTTCATCAAGGAAAGGTTTCCATGGTTTGAAGCTTATTATTTAGCATATGAGAGCTCACCAACGCAGGCTATAAGGGGCCTAAGTGAATTGCATATGCAGATAGCCCCATGCAAGGCTGCTCTGCAAAGCACTTCCCGACATTCACAGGTGCGTTGGTCACATTGGGAGCGAAATTCTCATTGTTTCGGAATCTCCACTTGGCCAGTGCCTTCTAGAAGAGTTCACATGTTTCAAGCTTTGGATCCAAGTTTCCATTTGAAATCTACATGAATGGAAACATGTCTTACCTATTTTTGGAAAGTTATTGATTGCAAAACAACCTACAGTTCATCTATAAATTGAACACAGATCTAAGTGTTTGAGAAGGAAGAATTTGAGTAGAGAAATGATGGAGGATTTTCAATTGAGAGCTAGATTTGTGAAGCTACTGCTGGAGAGATTTATACTGTGATGAGACTTGGGAACTTTGTTGGAAGGTCACTTCAAATCAGCCACTAGGTTGTAACCTCTCCTTCTATCATCAACAAAGAGTACTTCTTGTTTTTCCCTACATGCATCTGTATTGGCTTTGATTTTCTATACTGTAAGATCTTGGTTGATGAATGTAGTTTATGCTTTACTGATTTAGCTAACTAGCTTGAATAGATATCTATATTATTGCATCTTCTGCTATTTAAGTGTTCTTTCTTGCAGGAAGCATTCAACTCACAAACCACTTGAATTTGAAGCTGCAACAGAAGAGACAGAAGGAGCCATTTGGAAGCGACTGAAGAAGTAAGCTTCCAATCCTCTCTGTATATCTGTTTTAAGTTAGGAGAAATAGTAGTATAGTCTTTCACCTATTTTTCTAGACTAGCACATGTCTAGGGAAGCGTAATTTATCCGTAGATTACAATTCTGGCCCAACAGCTGTAGTGAAGAGAAATAAAAGGAGAAGAGTTGATGAAACATTCTCAGATCTTACAAATGAGTCTGTTGATATTTGTGGAAGGATCCCTTAGTTGATCCTACAGAACATTTAACTAAATTATCACAGTATACAAGGGCATATGCTACTTCCACTGTTGATAAAGCTACTAAAGTTAGAATGTTTCTAAAGCAAAAGGAAGACAAAATACAAGAACTGGAGAGATGGTTAGATGAAGAAAAATATAACTCTAGTGAGCAAATGAAATCAAACATAGCCCAATTTCAAAAAATATTTCGAAAGTCTTAAATTGCAGTATCAAACAGAAATCACTGAGAAACAAGCACAATGGGAAGCAACATTGACCAGGTTACAAATCCAACCACAATTAGAGCCATTCATAAAAGAAGCACTGGATATAAATGCTAAGTTAAAGAAACAAAAAGAAGTATTTTGCCAACAAGCTTCTATTATTGACTCTTATTGTGACAAACAAAAGACTGATCCAGCAAGTAGCTATCTAGAAACTTGAATGTGGGAAACTCGGAAGAAAATCAACAAGCACATTTAATGGCAAGCATCAGACTTAGGAAAGGAAGCTGATCTACCCCAGGTAGATAAGTTTCATAAGGAGATCTTTTTCAAATATTGGGAAGCACAAATAGAGCAGGCAGAGAAAGGAGCAGCAAAAACATCAAAGGAAATTATTGAATCTATATGTGAACAACTGGTGAGAGCAGAAATTATCAAAGAGTGAAAATCTGAAGTATTCTTAGAATTCAAATAGCTATAAACACAGTGGAGGCAAAAGGAAAAAATGCAAGATGAAGTAATTAACAAGGTAAATAAGTTTGATCAAGAAAATTATTGGAATTTTCTGATCAAACCTTATCATCAATACCAGATCCTATAGTCTTTAACAGATCCAACTAGAAGATCACAGCCAGTACTCTAAAATGCAGTATTCAAGGGACAGGTCAGATTGGGGATTTCACAGCTAGCTCAGCTCAAACCTATGCTAGACATTTGTCAACTTCATGACCAAATCCAAAAGAAAGGGCAGAATTCATAATCATATTGTTACTTTATTTTCCTAGATTGTAGTTTAGGTTAGCCTTACGAGGATGGCTGTTTGAAACCTCCTTTACATTTTTGTAATAATCTATTTCAGAACTTAGTTAGTTTAATATTTAAACTCCTCTTATGCATTTAGAGAAGGGTCTAGAAATTTGTCAAAAACATTTGAAAAGAGTACACTATTTTAAGTTTGTGAATGCTTTGATGAATTAAAGGAACACATATGTTATATTTTGACAATTAAAGTTGTTTAACTGATGTTGCACTATTGTAATCTTTAAATTGCTTGAAAGTGGAGAGGAGAAGATCAATTACTGTTAGTTTACATGAGTATAAATTCATACATATGGTACTTTTATTCACTTGTATTAAGTCTTACTTTATAGATTGACAATCATCCTTTTATTGCATTATATATTTGAAACGTTATTAGAGATGAATTTTACATGCACTTCTATGCTAATATTTGTCTATGATTTCTTATTGAATATATAATCACACATATGAATACGATATATTTTTCACAATTCTTATAGTCACGCTATTTTTTTAGAAGAATCATCTTACATAATTTTCATCTCTTTCAACTGTTAAATGATCTATATTACTAATAATTGAAGGATATATCTTTAGATCGCATAAAGGAAGAAACACCCCGGGCATATATTAGGATAAATATTTTAGATAGATGCATACGATAGTATAAAATCATTCTCCATTTGCATGTTGTATAATCAAAATGCCCTAAAAATCATCCTTATTGGGAAACTGGTCCCATTATCCCCATTCAGAGCCACTACACCAAATGGAAAAGGATCTTATTTAAGGTCCAGACCGGGTGGTTTTCCCCCATGTTTTGGCAGCGGAATTCCGAGGCCTCAACAGTACATTAGTTTCTTCTTGGATTAAAAGTGAGGATGAATCGATGAGAGAAACATCCTGAAATTTTCGAGACATTACGTCTCTTTCTTGACTGGTTATGGACTACGGATGGAAGAGATCAGAACGAAGAGATGTGTCATTCTCGTAGTGCAATTGTAAAACATCACGCTCACATTCATCACTACAACCGCCACTAATAGGAGAAAGTTTTGAATGATTTGTAGAAATCACTAGTGTGGTAGAATCATGAAATGAATCAAGGAACAATGGATGAAACGATTCAAATGAGGGGGTACCAATCGTACCAAGACTTTCATTATGCACATTAGCGTCATCTAGAGGGAAAAATGAACCTACATGCATGTCATGGTCCATGGATTTTATAGGAAAATCAACTTCATCCGGGACAAGACCCAAGTCATTGTCATTAGGTGAAAGAGATTCAAGAGTAGACCTAGGCATATATTCAATAGACTTGATATTGGTTTCATCAACGGGGAGAAAATTTAAATCAACCTGATATTCAAGTTTGAAACCGATCGGATGTATGAGAGTTTTGGAAGCGATGCAAGTTGTTTAAATTCCCTACAATCATTCTTCATCATCTAAATAATTTGTGACCAAAACTTCAATAGGTAACAAATCAAGAGGAGGATGAGAAATTTCATAAATATTAATTTCCTCTTTGGAGGCTTGAAGTTGTTCTAGATTCGGATAGATAGGCAAAACAATATTAAGGAAATAATATGGAAATTAGTAACTTGAAAATTATCATGAAATTGATAAGGGTCAGGATTTGTTTCAGATTAAAGGTGTTGCAGAGAAATAAAAACCAATTATTGAATTTATTCAATTAAATATGCCCAATCGACATCTCTTTCAAGGAACTCAAAGCAAGGATGAACAAATATAATAGAAAAATTCCTCTAGAGATTCTTTAGGCTTCATTCTGGTCTCATTTATCCTTATTAATACATCTTGAAAATCGTACCTGTGAAAATCTTGTTGAAGCTCACCGGTGAGTTACCCGAAAGAATGGGTGGAGGCCATTGGCAACGTGTGGCACCATTTCTTAACATCACCTACAAGGGTGAGGGAGAAAATCACACAAGAAAACTCCTCATAATTAATTTTGTAATATTCACAAAACTCAATAAAATCAAAATGGTGCTTGGTTATGGAAATTCCATTCTCACCATCAAAATTTAACTGAGACAAGTGGTAGAGAATCTCATCAAGGATTAAGCATTGAAAAATAGATCAATTATATAAAAACCTTGGGAGAACGATTTGGGTACGAGCCATTTATAGACATGAGACTAAACTTTAGGCTTGAAGGGCTCAGATTGTCATCTGGCCCTCCTTCTAGCACCAATTTTGTCGACGGACTGGAATTTACCACTAACAACAAGGGGGTCTCCCCGGTGAGAGGTACCAATCATACATCACCACCGTTTGGGATAGGAGACCCATCCGGTAAGTGGTCCCAACTACCACCATAAGTTTTTTCTCTCTTGTCTATTATATGAGAAGGTGTCGAAGTAGGAACAAGAGTGAAATGACCAGATAGTGAAACAAAATCAAACCAACATTGACAAAATATAGACAAAGATATAGGAAATTACAAGTAGAAATAATAAGGGGCATGCCACGAGAGGGATCGGTGAGCCAACCCAAGTCAAACATACATAAACAAGAACATGCCAGAAGTTAATTGCAAAGTAGTTCACAATAGATCATGGATATGGCAAGGAACAAGTAAACACCGATTCGAAAGCAAAACATACATGAAACCAATATGAATCAGTCCATAAAATATTTCATATATGAAGGCACACATACAAATATAGTGAAATATTAGACAACTAATACTTCCACCATGAGAAAGCATGTGAATCAATGTCGTAAAAGGAGAATATATTATTAATGCTGCTGCAACATCAAATACTTATCTTGCAACTCGTCAAAACTCAACAGTGGAACGTGGGTGATTCATACCAATGCCTGATGCAAAACCATAGCCTGAGTACAACTCCCTCTCCTAGCTACCAAGATCTAAGTTATCTATTCCTAGCCTCAACTCAAGTGCTAAAATTCTCCTTCAATGAGGCATGAGGGCACATTTATATAGATGAGGTGATTTTTCACCTATCGTGACCTTTGACCTCCCCCTGACCTTTCAACTACCCTCATGACCATTGAGCTTGCTTACTCCTTTCTCAGGTCTAATGGTTGTTACATGCTTGAATCATTCTTAACGTAGTTGCTGACATTATACTACGAACCTTTACATATCTATAAAAGAATAATTGCAATGAGAATGAGTAGGGTTGTTGGAAACCCTAATGTTGTTGCGTAGTGATGGTGGAATATTAAACAAGGTTGTGATCCATTTTTTGTGTTGCATATTGGTACTCCTTCTATTACACCTTCTATTGAGGTTGAAACAATGCTTTGTGAAGCTAAATGAGTCCTACTAGCTTGTTTCAAAAAATATTAATTCCACAACTTCTTGTCAAAACCCTAGCATTCTCTACGCTCGTGAACATCCACCATCCTTGAATAGTCCCTTTTTTTGTCATAGTCTCATTAATGAATGTGACCTCTGTAGGGGTTTTCATCTTACTCGGCCATTTTCATATTATAGACCTATTGTCAATTAATGGAACAATTGTTGAATGCAGCTTCATCACCCTGCAATGCCGAGGGGTATAATGCTTGAAAATGGATGATGTCTCTATCTTATTCCCATCCATCACTTCAATCCTAAAAGCACACAAAACCATTCATAAGGAATCAATACGAACACACTTTAATGAAATCGATTAGAAAATACCACAAATAATAACTGAATGAGTAAGACTTTGTATTCTTGAGACGTAGGTATTATGATTGCTTGGACCAATCTCCCTTTATAGCCAGTGATGATGATCTCCTCTGATTTGTTTTCCTCTTTAATATCCTTTGTTACATCACATAACCTTTCCCCCTACATGACATAATATTCTTGTATAGTGCATTTTGGTTGTACATCCCTTAGTGCGACCTTTTCATCTAAAAATTCATCATTTTCTTTGCATTGGAAACTTAATGCTCTTGGGAGATGAAAGGTCGTCACAGTGTAAATGCATGAAAATGTGATCTTGCCATAATGTGGAGTGGATTTCTGTCAGTTACAAAATATTTAGCACTTGGAGGGTCAATGGCTATAGTTTTATGTCACACTAATACACAAGTAATTCTTATCGCATGGTTGCAAGCATGCGAAGGGATAGGTCGCACCGGTCTCACTTCTTCCAGCTTGCCTGAGGAGTAAAATTGTGATTTTACGACCGACGATGTTAACAAGATAAACTGGGGCATGAAAATTTGTCAGGTTTCATCATAGGTGGAGGTGTGACTCAGCATAGGTCGCACGGTCGCTACCTAGTCTTAGTCACACTTCCTTGAGGCTCGATCCTGCGACTGGTCATATTCTAAGACAGGTCGCATCACCAGAGGTCGCACGGTCACTGCGTAGTGTTAGTCACACTTCCTTGAGTCTCGATCATGTGACTAGTTACATTCTGAGACAGGTCATGTCTCCCAGCTGAAAGGTTGGAACTCTAAACTGTGACTCGACGACCATTCTATTCACACATCCTATGGGATGATGTTACGACTTCGACGAATGCATGAAACATTCCCATCCTTAGATTGATCCATTGTCACTTGACGAAGTGTCTTTATTCAAAATCATAGTGTCAGTTGAGATGTTAATCTGGAATCATACATACTATTTTCTATATGATGTGGTAGGCCAATCGTTGATACGATATTGATTGTTCTTCCCTTGAACCCAGTCGAAAACCTCTTGCCTTGAAACAAAAATCAAGTAGATCCCTACATCCGGATGCCTTCTCTAAGTGTTGAGTGATACATGGAACTTCCATAAACACTAGATTGTATTGCACTATTTTCTCTTTATGGAGGGTTGGACAATGGGTTACATTTGGTGACTCCACCTCAACCGCGATGAGGGTGAGAGAAATAGCACACATTTCAGATAAGAGGAGAATAGATGGGTGTTTAATCCATGGTGCACTCTTGGCTCTTTGTGAATCTACGTTACAAAGACTTGCGCCCCCTCTTGGTATGTCTTGTACAATAGCCGAGGCATTGGGTGTTGTTTGTGTTGCTGCAGAATTCATGGTATAACATTTTTGGCCTTGTGTAGAGAAGTTTTCCGGTTTAATCGCATCCATTTTTGTTGATTTACGACGTTTCGAACCCAGCCAACGGGGTTCATCATTAGGGAAAGATCTAGTTAGCACGTATCCACACAAGGTTTGACCTGTTAGATGCTCCATAGGCTAGAGTATGTCTGGTAGCATACCTCTCCCCTAAAATTTGTGTATCTCCACCAATGCTGCCAGCGCATTTAAATGGGGTGCATATATGTCATTTACATGGCATTTAATTGACTTAGTGCATGCTAAATATAGGAGATGCTCCCTTTGTGCTTTGACATGGTACGTTTCCTTGGTGATGGGTGTTATATACATTAGTAACGTATGATGTGTCAATCAATCCCTCCCTCCAACAAAAACTTATTATGCATATTTCAAGAGCTCCACATCTGACGTTGGTTGGATTGCACCATAAGAACATTGTGTTACCATTCAAAAGGTCCCATATAACACTTATGAGAAACCTCATGTATGCCAATAAGCTTCCCTAAAGATGACCAAGGATCCTGCCTCTTAGATGCATGGTTTTCCAGGCTTGAGTGATGTGATAACCGAGAACCAAGTCAGTAGGGTGTTAATAAGGCTTTGTAACACACATCCTTAAAAAAAGCGGGTTCTTCACTTACATCGGTGTAATGCAGTCCAATTAAAACCAATTCTTAGCGTGTGATGATAAGGAAAACCCTAGAGATGTTAACATAGCCTCAATCCCTTCGAATCATGCCTTCATATAAATCTTATATGCGTTGGCATCTTGAAGTACCATCACCCAACACTAAAACCTAGTGTGTTCCTTCCATCGTAGTAACATTGACGACCATTTCACAACGTGTCTAATATTTGATCGATCACTCACAATCAATCATGCTTACAACGTGGTTTGCAGTGTAGAGACCTCGTGGGTGTTGGCCTAGATAATTTTGTCTTCATACCTTTATGATATGGCACAAAAAATCCTTTATTACCACGCCTACATGTACAAAAGTAGTATTATATGTTGGTAATGTTATGTCATGTGAAAGAGAATTTACACACTTAAATGTTAAGACCTGAAGGCGCTTTGAAAAGGACTTGTTATAAAAGATGATAGATGTTTTCTAAATGATGTCATGATTACCAAATACCACTAATGTTGGTGACTTTAAAGGTCTGATGAAAGTATGCACTTATGTGGCTTAGAGGATTTAACCTTGGGTATGTGAACAATATTTCTTTAGATGTATCAAACCCCTCAACATGTGAAGTGGCTCAATTTCAATAGTGACTATGCAACTGTCATGTCTAGCATTGACATTATGATTGCATCTTATAGGGGAAGGGATCAACGTTATGATATGAGAATCACGAACATCCCTCTAACCATGGTGTAGTCATAGAAATATAACCTAATAATGCTGAGGTGTGATGTCAGCGCCTTGACACGTGACAATGCATCTAGGGGATAAGGTAATGTTGAACAAGGTCAAGGCTTTATTCAATTATCTAGGGTTTCAGGTGTGCATGATGTGAACTCATCGACAAAAGGTATTCCCATAAACCTTAATGCTACTGATGTGATCATTTTTGAGATAAGATGAGAAGGTGAAGATGATAAGCACCCTAGGGAGTGATAATTAATTCAATGTAGGGTTGGACCTTCAATCGCATATGTCTATGGTTACAAGGACGCAAGGGGACCATACAATTCTCGAAAACCCTTATGCACATGATGAGGGGTAGGACTAGTCAAGAAAATAGAAGAATATGTTATGCATTGACTCTCACCATGATTGATTAGGAACTCAAATTTAATCTCAAAAATAAAAGTTCTCAGAATCACTTGAAACCTTAACGACAGGATATTTCTCGTCACCCTGATTCTGGCGCACTTCATTTCATGGAAAACTAACTCTGTATGTGAAAGTTAGAGCTTATTGTTCGTTTTCACAAACAACTAAAATTTGTGAAGAACTAACAGAAGGGTGACTGGGCAACCTAGTCAGCAAAAAGAATATTCCAAGGAATATTCCTAGAATATTCCTCCAATTGGTCGAATGAGGAGCTCACAAGTGTCATATGGTGGTTGGTTGAAATTTTAGTTCGTTGTCACAGTTTTATTGGTTGTTGAAATGCAGCAATGGGAAGAGGACACGTGGTGCAGCGAGGGGCTGCTAGATGCCCCCTCCCAAAGGCCTAAATCATATTGTATAGTGGTGAAAAATTTTATATCGGAGGTCAGGTTCGACCCTGCGACCTCCCCTCCACCAACACCAAGCTATATCACCTCTCCTATGTATTGGATATTGAATATCTATTCCATCCAAATATATTTGAATTCAACTAAGGTTTGTGAAGGGGAAAAGAGGGGCCAACCCCGGTCCATAGGAACGCCAACCATGACCACCGGTGGGAGCAAGTGATAAGTGTGAGTTTAAACATTTAAACCATGATTATTAACCCATAACCATAATTAAGAGCTCTAATCTAGAGTCTAATTTCATATTTGTTTAAACGCGCCATTAGCGCATAACCCATACTTAAATTCATACACTTATCACCTAATTAATCAGATGTTAACTTGGCGGTGAAGTTGGCAGAGTCCACCATTTTGGTGGAACTCCAGTTCTGGCAGAGTTAACTGGAGTTGCTCCAGTTTTAGAGGAGCTTTCTTAGGAAAAATTGATGAGACCATAAATTGAGCAAATTTTGACCAAATTTGGCTCAAAAAGAGTCTATCCTAGCATTTTTGGATATTCTGAGTAGTTTGGTGTAGGTTTCAAAGGCAAAGGAGAAATTCTGGAAGTGATTTTTCCAGCTTGAAGATTAAATATGCCCAAGGCCACCAAGAGAGGAGGCCATATCTGCTTCACCCAAAGACCAATTGAAGAGCTAGAAGAGGTTACTTAGGGGCTTTTGGATATTTTGAATGCATTGGTAACCTTTTTTTATTGATTTGAGCACATCTTGACGGTCATATTGCAGATTTTAAAAGTAAGGTGTATGGATCAATCAGATGTTTGAAGCAATTTCGGAAGTTGTTGAGCATGAAGGAGACCTGGTAGGGGTTTTCCCAATTCCAGAGTACTTTTTGTAGCAACTGCGACTAGCATGGTTCAGCTCTGATTTGACTTATTTATTCATGAATTTTTTTATTGTATTTTTCAGTGTGGAATTGAAGGGTGTATATGAGGGGCTTCTAGCTCTCACTAGTGAAAGAATGTCATCTCTTTAGGAGATATGTTGTATTGCTGATATTGTGAGATTTATTTTTAGGGAAAAATTACCTTGAAGGGGTAATAGCCACATGTTATTGGCAGCAAAATGATATGTATTTTTGACATCGAATAAAAGAGAGGTCTAGTCATGTTAACGACCTAGGAGATGTAGCCTGGGAGGGGTAAACTCCTTCATTAATGGCTTTTTGTCTTGTTGTTTGATGCATTTTTATTTTCAAGTGTTTGATGATTTCATGTTTTACAATTTGTTCATGGAATTATATTGGTTGAATAAAACTTAAAAGAAACCATTGAAGTAACCTTCTATTCAGTTCAAATCGAAGCACATAAGAAGCTAACATGTTTAAAATCTGAAAGAGGTACTTAGCATAGCATTCACTAATACTCCTCCATACAAATCAAGTGGGTATTAGAGTTGAAGGTTTATTATTAGCTTGTGTTTCTTGTGCAAAGAGGGTTTGACCATTTGCGGGGTGAAATTATTACAAGGTTAAAGCTATAGAGAGGAGAAGGAAAAATTGTTGGTGCAGATTCCCAAGTTGGAAGAAGGAGAAGGAGGCCAAAGTTGCCACAAGATCCACCTCAATTTTTATCTCCATAGATTTATGAGCCTTTAGTAAACATGTCTCAAGGAGGAGAGCATACAAGTATGCCAAAAGATGAAAACCTAAAAAAGGATTTTTGGGACATTTCAGAGATGTTGAAGGTCCTCTATGAAGAGAGGAACTCACAACTGCAAGGTGAAGGATCTAGATCTTCAAGAGGAGAAGGTTCTACAATAAAGGAAGAAGGTAAAAAGAATGGTGATAAACCACCATCATCTCCACAAACTTCATATTTTTCTACAACTTTTATGAAAAATTTTAATGTATAAAGTCCTTCCAAGTTGGAAGATGGAAATGTTTGTCCCTTTTGTCCACATGATGTGTTTTATACGGAATTATGATCTACGGATAAACCAAATTACCTAAGTGTGGTGTTTATCACTTAGAACATAGAGAAAAAATAATTATTATTTTCTCTAAAACAAGCAGATATATAGAATAGGAAAGGAGCCTACTTATGATTCTTTCACTTCTCCTTCTCCTTTCGTTGTTGTTGTTGTTTCTCTCAATCCAACTCAAGTCGCTAGATCGATTCCTACAAACACAAACAGAGAACATCAAACAACATACAATATTAAAAATATCTACTTATCTTACTCAAATCAAATTAATTAGATCTTTATTAAAGAGTAGAAGGGGAAGATTACAACCAATGGACCGATTTTTTGTCAACCATATGTATGGGAAAATGAATAGCAATATTTATTAAAGAGTAGAAGGGGAAGATTACAACCAATGGACCGATTTGTTGTCAACCTGATCCAGCTTCATTCCAGCCTCATCAAATCCAACATTATCCCAGCAGCATATCAGTACTTTTACTGTCTTATCAAATTAGAATCCAACAACACAAATTTACCAAAATTATTCCTTTCCTAGTACTAGGATGAGTGCTCAATTTATAGGGAAACTAATGGTAGTTTCTCAATGAATGACTTTCTAATAATAAGCAAGACATGTTTCCAAGTTCAGAGGTTTTAGATGGACACTTGTATTTGAAGTTTGACACATATGGACTCTTCTAGAAGGCACTAGCCATGTGGAGATTAAAAATGAGAATTCCGCTCCTAGGTGACCAACACACCCTTGAGTGTCGGGAAGTGCACTATAATGCACCTTTGCATGGAGGATTTGGCACTGCAACATAGTTAGTCCCTTGCAGATGAGCGTTGGTGAGTTAGTAGGTCATATAACATATAATTCAAACCTTGGAAATCTCACAATAGAAGCCATGATGAAATGTTATTCTCTTAGGGCATATAGCAACTAAAATATAAGGGGATGATAGACCCTATTTCACTGGTCCTGGGGATGATGTCCAGTTTGACCAAGTTTTGGGTGATGATGCCCAAATTGACCTATAACAGTTGCCCCCTAAAGCATGAAGTCAAAATATTAATAGTATTTGGATGAGATGCTTTACGATGTGATGATACAGAATAGAAATGGACGGTGACCTGCATCAATATTTACAATACATTACGTCATGATATATTTCATCTTGATCTCGAATTGATGAGGAAGGCATTCCCATGCTCAGCACATAAAATATATAATAACATGTACATAATTTAGAAAGTCGTCTAAATTGGCATGTAGCCCAATATAGACATGCCTACGGATATAGGCCCATGTTCAGATGACGATCTGTATGTAAAGCCACCATATAGATGATGTGTACAACAATCCTGAAATCGGAGCCCGGATGGATGAAACTAGATCCGGGGTCTTTTTATCTCGTTCATTCGATCATTCAAGTACAATTCTAACCATGCGAATATATGATTTGAAGTCGAACATGGGAAGACATTGTTTGATTACCATCCAATTATGTGAGTCATTAACAAACGCAAGACAACCAACATTGATGTTAATGGCTCTCAAGGTGCTACAGTACAATTTTCAAGGTGTGAATAAATGATTTGATGTCGAACGCCAAACAAAATATTTTGGTCAAAGGTCCGTAAGCGAGAAACTTGTCAATGATGTAACAAGCCTCATGGTACTAGAATATGTTTCTAAGTAAACTTCCTGGATGATGAGCTAATGTCAACAGGAAGCAAATTTATCACGAAACGAGAGTTACTAATTTCAGAGACAAAATGTGACTTGATATAGCATTGTTCAGGGATGACTGTCATGAAAATGAATTTTTATGAGTATTACAGAAGGATGAGGATTTTACTGGACGACTTCTCTTGAACATATCAGCGACACTGAGATGAGTTGGAAGCATTGACCCAAAACCGAAGTGAAGGTATGATGAACCATAGGTATGAATGAACTGTCAAGAATATTACCCAACCCAAAAATCACGATGATGGAGTGAAAGTGTCATGTTCAAGAGCGACCTGCTACCAAAAAGTGTTCTGTTCTTTTTCCCAAATTTTCCCCGGTCATTTTTCGACTATTACCTCTTTATTTTTTAACAATATTGAGGAGGGTAGCATATGATTGATATATAATTCAACCCTTCAGGTGAAAACATCGTTATTTAATAATTTAACTAGTCTAATGATAAATGAAACTCAATTCTTGCCATGATCGACTATTTTATGTTTTAACGAGCCTAACGACAGTGACAACCTAGTGCTTTTTCATGTTTAGAGAGTTTGAAAAACAGGACAAAAGAAAACTCCATGAGTCCTTTTTCTTAAATTTTTCGCTCACATCTAAAAAAGTGTAAAATTATACCTGAGAAAACCTCTTAGCCATGTTTGACCAAGGTTTTCCTTTTTGTGTCGTTTTATTTACTTTTACGAGCTCAAAAAGACAAGTGCTCAGAAATATTTTCATATTATCGGAGTCTTAAAAGAGCTAAAAGAAGACTCCAAGGGTTCCTTTTTCACCATCATTGAAGCTCAAAAAAGAGATAAAAGTGTGCTTTAAGTCCTTTTTCATTTTTATCAAAGCTCGAAAAATAAGGATAAAATTATGCTTTGTGGTAAAATCATTCTTGAATAAATGTGCATGACTAATATGTTGTATCAGCTATAAAACCTATTTAGAACACCATCAAATGGATTAAAAATACCTATTTCATAGAAAAAATGAATAAAAAGCATAGTCATAGCATTACATATGATTTTAAATAATCAAATTGAATTATTAAAAGAGTTTTTACCATTCCAAAGTTACCATTTGACAAATAGGAGCTCTGAACCAATTTTTTCCCCCGAACTTCAGCAATTGATTGCGACAGATTCTGTGGACGATTTTCCTCATCATTCGATCTAGGTTGGAGTTATGAACCTTATCCTTCCTTTAGTATCATTTATTGTGCATTTCATGGTAAAGTTTTAGGGCTTTAAGCCCCTTATGTTAAATCTACTATGCTCAGAGGGAAGCACACCCTTGAATGTCGAAAGGTGCATTGTACTGCACTGAAATTGAAGGCTAGATGCATTGCAACACTATGTCCCTTAACCTAGGGTGCATTTTGTGAAATTTCCATTCTTGTTTTTTATTGTGTGCCCAAAATTTCCCAATTTTTTTGCATGAAATGGATCCTAATGAGTCTTATGATTGTGTTTCAGGTATTCATCGGATCAAAATAATGATTACATGGAGGGAAAGATAACATGAAGAATAGAACATGATTTCCCTAAACTATCCGGGTACAATAAGAGCCCTCAGAGATTGCGGGTTGCTAAATTACTTAAAATTTTCAGTTATGATGCAGAAAATGGAACTATTAGAGTTCCTTGTTCGTTCATGGGATCTGGTAATACAATATTTTCACATTGGGGAAAAAGTGGTCCCAATATTAGTGGAGGAAATTTATTTTCTCACAAGATTATCGAGGCGAAGTTCGCCCATTTCTCTTTTAGGATCTGCTCTTGGAAGAGAGACGGTGAGAGATTACATACTACAACACTGCCATACAGGGACTGAACCTATTAAGGGTGGAAAAATAAACATCCGCGATGTACATGATTTTCCTTTGAGGACTATCCTATTCACTATCGCAAAACTTGTTGGTTCCGCTACACTACATGTGGCAAATAAATCATACATGCAGTATGCACTGGAGTGTTTGGAACCAACAATATTTAACTGGGTTGAAGTTTTCCTCTTTAAGATGAAAGAATAGTTGACCAAGGAAAAGGGAGGAAGGAAGAAGAATTTCAACTATGGCTTGATCCTGATATTCTTCACCTTAGAGTGGATTCCATTAATGCAACCCAAGCATGTTACACTAGGTATATCTGGTGTTAGAGATCCACGAATGCAAAGATGGGTAGAATTGATGTCCAGACATGTTGGTGAATCGACCATCGAATTCTCTACTGAATTATTTTCCTGGTTTAGATGACATATGATTGCCATTGATGATTATGCATATGCAGGTGTAGACATCCAAGGAGATACATACTTGATTCTACCAGACGACGCTCAATGGGGTGCAATTGGTAAGAATGTTTTCACCATGTTTTTTATTTTTTCTAAGGTTTATACATGTTTTTGTATTTTGATGTTTCCCAAGACTAAAATAGAGTTTTGATGTATGTAGATGTAGGTCGAGTTCGACCAGTGGGTCAGCGAGAGCAGAGGAGTTAAGCTAGTAGAGAGGGATGTCAGGAGAGAAGTCCTTCGGGATTTAGATATGATCGAGACTCTTGATTAGATACAATAGAACATAGAGGGCTTGACTCTCGAGATTCCGAATTGCCAGATTGAAGAGTTACCCATGAGACTGCAGCGCCATACTATTGTAATTCATAACTGTTGGATGCGGTTATTGCGTAGGATAGCTATATCAGTAGCTTGTTATCAAGAGCATCACTAGTTTACTTTGACATTTTGCATACATTTTGAGGTCAGATGACCAATGTGTCGTGGGCACAAATTTTGTAAAAAACCTATAACTATCTATCTACTTTTTTCAGTGTTTTCCTATGTTTATTGCCCAATCCTATTCAATTATGTGATGTGAATTGAAAATATGTATTTACATGTGTTGCAAATGTCTTTTTATAACATAATTCTCTAAGGAATCAATTAGTGTGTTCAAGTTTCTGGAAATGTGTTGATATTGAATGAAATAAAAATGTATTTCCAAAAGTCGAACTCTTAGGAACATATGATGTAGCATTGGATTTCTGACAGTATAAACACTAGTAAGTTGCAGTACAACAAGTTGTGAGTTTAACCTATTGATGATGCCAAATGAAATGGCATCAGAGAGAAGTTCGATAAACGCGATATACTCAGAAATATTGTTTGTAGATTGACTGATACAAAGCCCTTGAAAACTCACTAACTCTCCGTTCGAAGAAAAAATGAACCACGCTGCAGAGGATAGATTTTGCGTACTACGACTAGCACCATCAGCATACCTAATGAATGGTTCCAAAAATTCAGACATCTGCAATGAAATGTAAAGCAGATTACTAACTTCAAGAAAACTCTAGAAAAAAAAACTAAGAAAATAAATGAAAATCAAAAGAAAATATACAATATAATACAAAAGTTTACTACACTCATGTTTAAGCATAGTAACATTTGAGATACAACCCATTTCGGGTTTGCGCCAATGGAATTCTATCATAATCTACCAACTCGTAGGCGCCCTTAGCAAGAAATTTTTTGACAATATAGGGGCCATGCCATAACGGCTCAAATTTTTTTGTACCTATTACATCAGATTCCTGATCATAAAGTAAGACCAGGTCACCCTCAGAGAAGATGCGAGACTGGACATGTTGGTCGTATTGTGCCTTGATTCGTCTCTTATGCGCTTCATTGGCCAATGTGGCTTCACCATGTGTTTCATCAAGATGTATGAGGTTAAAAAGATATGCTTCTTCAATAGAGATGTCGGGTAACAAGTCAAAAATTAGTTTTAACGACGGTATTTCACATTGGATAGACAAGGTATCTTCCAGACCATACACCAAGTGAAAGGGGGTAAATCTGGTTGCGTTTCTGACCGAGGTCTAGTATGCCCACAAAGCCGAGTACAGGATCAATTGCAAATTTCATTTATGAGCTCCTATCATTACTTGAAGCATTCGTTTAAGAATATTATTAATAGCCTCAACTTGTCCATTGGATTGTGGATAATAAGGAGTATAACTATCATGCGACAATCCTAATTTGGCAATCAACTCATTCATCATGTGATTGCGAAAATTCTTACCATGATCTGTGATTGAAAAAGAATAATGCAGTTGTTTCACCTGTGTTATTGAATGTAGGCATCGCTTCTGCCCACTTGGTAAAGTAGTCTACTACAAAAATAATATAACCATGCCCCCCAGACGAACGAGGGTTACAGGTCATGAATTAAATTCCCCATTTTGCAAATGGTCCCACAATAATAACATGATGCGTCAACGATGGTGGTTTGCGGATTTTACGATCAAATATCTAGCACGCATGACAACTTCTGACCGCGAGGATGTAGTCGCGAAATATAGTAGGCCAAAAGTAATCAGCGCGGAGTATCTTCTATGTGATAGCGTATCCAGAAAAGTGTCCACCACAAGCCCTAGGATGACAATCATTTAAAGCCTTCTTGACCTCCTCATGAGTGAGGCACCTCCTTAAAATCGTATCAACACCACGACAATAAAGTGTATCGATGACGATCAGATAATATTTAGCTTGCTATCGAATACATCGTTATTGAGAACAAGAGGTATGTAGCCCAAAATTCCAGGTTTGGAGCTAAATGATAAAATCCCCATGCCAAGGATCATATGATCCGATCAGAAACAGAGACTCGTCAAGAATTGATGGTTTTGATGTAGTAGTAGTACTGTCAGAGGAAAGGTCGCAGAGAATCTTAGCTAAAACTAAAGACTTCTTTTACATGGATTTGATGAATTCCAAATCAAATTCTTGCAAAATGACAATCCATTTTGAATATTTTCCCTCCAATAATTGACGTGATAGAATGTAAGTCATGGGGTTGCAATCCGAAATTACAATGGTCTTCTGGAACACGATATAATGGCGAAATCTTTGGATAGCTTGAACAACTGCCAAGGTGAGATTTTCGACGTATGAATACTTCACTTCCGTATCATTGAGCTTACGAATCAAATAATATAACGGATGTTCTATCCCATATTCTTCTTGGACCAATACCATAGCAATGGTCATATAAGTCGTGACGATATATAAGAAATAATCACTCTGATAATTGGGGGGATACATTAATGACGCCCGGACAAGTGTATCCTTGACAACATTAAAAGAAGCTTGTGCAACCTTATCCCAATGGAAGGGAATCCCCTTTTTCAAGAGACGAGTAAATACTTTAGCCATTTCGGCGTAGTTGGGTATGAACCTCCTTAGGAAGTTAGCCTTTCCTTGAATTTTTTGTAACTGAAGTAAATTTGATGGCATAGGCAAATCAAGAATGGCCTAGACCTTCAGTGGGTCAATTTGAATTCCTTCTTTTGAGATGATGAATCCTACCAAACAACTAGAACCAACACAAAACACACATTTATATGGATTGAGGTGTATTTTGTAGTGCCAAAAACGTAGAAAGATAGCTCTCAAATGCATCAGGTGATCAACCCAATTTCGTGAATGCGTAGGTAAATCATCTAGATAAGGTTGAAAAATGATCTTGATGTCATTAAAAGCATAATACATTGCTCTTTGAAATGTTTCCCCAACATTCTTTAAACCAAATGGGAGTTTACGATAAGGGAATGGGCCCCAGGGATAGATGGATGCTCTCTTATATTGGTCCTCTAGGAAAATATTGATTTGATTATAACCAAAAAATCCATCCATGAACGAAAAGATTTCACATCCAACAAAAACTTCAATAATCTAGTCAATAAAGGGAGTAGGATATTTGTCTTTTGGACAAGAAAGATTAACATCCTGATAATTGACACACACTCTGATTGCCCCTTGTTTCTTCATAATAGGAAAAATATTGGAGACCCAATCAGTTAACAGAACAGGGTAAATGAAACCAACACCCAAAAGTTTTTCAACTTTTGCTTTAATGGTAGCGACCTTCTTCAGATGAACACGACGAAGGCATTGATGTACCGGTCTGACGTCACGATACATTTTAATGGTGTGTTCAATGATACTAGTATATATGTCTGCCATTAAGTCCAAGCAAACATATCATGGAATTCACGAAAGAGAGAGTGATAAGTTTAAAGTTCTGATGAAGAACAAGACATGTCGACATGAATGTTTTCTACAACGTTGGGTTTGGTCGAAATAACGATAGAAATGGTTTCTTCAATATTTGATAAGTTGCGCTCAGATTCGATTGCATTAAGGGGAAAAGAATTAAAAAATAATGTTTTGATAAATGGGTGATATAGTTCAATAAGATTATCTTCTTTGTAATACTAAAGATAAGAACGATGATGATGATCTTCCGATGGTTCTCCTTCTGGCATCATGGATTCCATAATGATCTCATCAGTCAAGAATGTGGATGAAAAAACATCAGATGGAGTACCAAAATCTAATGAACATTTGACCCAAACTATTGGCGACAATAATTTCATATTCACCACCCAAGCCATGTATATTGATTGTTATGCTAGCTCAATTGGGTTGGGTGGCAGAAATTCATCCAACATAACAACTTCAGAATCATCCGTAACCTTCCTTAATCCAGATGGAGTGAAAGATATCATGTAGCAGGTCTCTATACTTGCAATTTCTGACGACGTCGCAAACGGCGGTAATTCAAAGGTTCCTATTAGGGAAGAATCCTTTAAGAGTCCTACACCAACATTTTGAAGTGCTAGTTGGGGTGTGTGAAATAACGGAATGCTTCTAGTTACCTGGGAACTAGAGGCAAAGAAGGAGAGTTGATTGATGATTGTGATAACACCTTTATGAAGAAAGGCGATCATCCTAAATATGTAGAGACGATCACAATCATAGAGTAAACCCGTGGCCTTCCGAGTAAAATGTTGTAATCAAGGGGTCCGTCAATGACCTCAACTTCAACAATTACTATTTTCCCCCCTAGTTCGATATGTAGGTTATTGATGATACTGCAAGGCTTATATGTAATATTCCCAATTTTCCATAAGATAATTGGAATATTAGATTTCTTAATTTTCTTAATTAATTAAGTAAATAAGAGGGTGCAGGGACCCACAAACCCCATAGATGAATAAAATCCACTTTTGATATGTGTATGTGGATATTCTAGAGCTAGATCTACATTATGGAGTAGTGGAGCAGCTTCTTAAATGAAGGAAGAGTGGAGATCCTGGATCTTTAATGTAAAATCATGAGGATATTGGAGGAGGTAAACTAAGATCATAGTGCATTCAAAGTAAGATCATAAAGCACTTATAATGAGATAGTAGAGGAAGTGGTGCATCTAATCCACATGTTAGAGTCGGTCTGTTCATCCCTCCATCAGAGATAAAAATTCTCTTTAGTTGCATTTCATTTTTAGGTGTCTCATTCAGTTCGATCATCTGCATTCCATTAGGAGCATCGATCTTCTGACGGAAGGGTCTTGTCGCTCATGTCCCTCGTGTTTTGTACCTGCTGACTCAGGTCTGTTCATTAAAGTTCATCAAAATTCATCAAAGTCAATTTTACAGTCATTCATAGTCATGGATGGTCTTTTGGTCAACAAAGAGTCCTTTTAGTCATTAGGTCTAGGGTTTCATCTTCAAAAATGTCAAATAATGCGAGCAGGCACATGAGGATGTTTCAAATAAGTTTTCATCGCAGAATTTTATCGTTATAATGATTTATCATGACTTTTCTTCAAAACTCTGTTTTGAAGAAAATCGTCATTTTTTCCTTTGTAATAAATGCTATGTATATTTTAAAAATTTTTCAGTTGTCAGTTTCTTCAAGCGCAGCCCTGGTCGCCTTTGCCAAAACATGTCAGTCATCCCTGCAAAAAATAGACAAGAGTTTCGTCATTTCAGTCAAAAAATCAAATGGAAACAAGAAAAACAGAGTTTGTGTTAAAAATGTGAAAGTGCCAAAATTGAAACATTACAAAAGTGGGTTTGTAAGAAGCAAAAATCAAGTTCTCAACTATATAAGGTAATTCCATTGTTTTTACAACCCATCTGCACGCCAAAGACATTACAGAAGTCGAGTTTAAATGTGGAGGAACAAATTCGTGGTTTAAAGCCGGGACTGTGCATTGTAGTTGTGCGCGCGGCGCATTGGGAGAAGGGGCGACGCATAGGCAAGTCGCGGCGCACAGGGCCTCCTGCCACTGTGCATTTTTAAACTGGTGCAGCGCATATACTCGGCGCAGCGCACTGGGTGTGTGCACGACGCACTGAGCCTCCAAGCAGAATTTCGTCACTGCTTCATCAAAAACCAAAACAACTCCACTTCTTTTGCTCCAAGTAAGTTTGTAAGCTCTGGCCATTGATTTTAGATTGTGTTGGGTGTTTTTGGAGGGAGGAATTTGAAAGTTGGGAGGTTGAAAATATAAACCCTTTCTTTTGTTAAAAAACTTCTCCTAGGGTTTGAGTTTCTTTGTTAAAGTTTGATTTTGTGCCAATTGTAAATCCCATATGTGTTTCCTTTCCCCACTACTGTCATATCATCATACTGCCTCCCCTTTTTCCCTATTCCCTTATAAAATCACTCATATCACTTGTTCCTAAATCCTATTTTCCCTATCCCTAAACCCTACCATCTCCCATATCATTTGCAAAATTCCCAATTCCCAAACACAGTCAAGTGACTGTCCCCACATTGTAAAATTCACTTGATTGAACCACATTCCTACCACTGTACTATTTCCCACAGTTCTATACCCACTGTCCCTATTTATCACAGTCTTTTCTTACCTGGCTATATTTTGGCAATTGGAGGCAATAAACATCAAGTCTTCATTTCTCATTTTCAACAAAACAAACATACAGTTGACATATACCTTGCAAACACCAATGGATACGGATACAGATTCATCATATGAGCAAGACAATGATTCTACCACAAAGCTTCGTGCACCTAGAAGGCCTCGAAAAGGAGGAAAACATGTGAGGGAGGAGCCCACCTCATTGACTCAGTTGGAGGCCTGCCCACTTGCCATGGCATGTTTCCGAGAGCAGTCATGTTATCAGTACTGTGAGAGGATTGCTCAGATTCGACATCATCAGGATTTGGCCCGATTGTTTGTTTTACATTTGCGAGATGGTCAGGTTACCCTCGCTAGTGTAAATTTCACCTTGACACCAGAAACCATTTCTTAGGCAACAGGAATACCGAATGTAGGTGAGGAGTGGAACAAAAGACAGCAGGTGGATAGAGTTCATTACGAGCCATACATTAGGCCTGGCTATCTGAGGCAGCTCAGCAGGGTGTTCCCATTCTGGTTTCTGAAAGAATCCTATGCGCCATTGATGAGACTCATTATCAGGTATTTCAGTTGTGAGGGCCGGTTCTCACGCCTTTATGCATACCACATCAGGTTGTTTATGCATTTCATGAGAGTGAAGATGATGAACATTCCATATTTCATGTGCCGAAACATAGAGAGGATGACTACTCTTGTGCAGAAGAAGACTCTAGAGCAGCAGCATAACAACATTTATCATTATGCGCTCATCAAGATGATTGTGGTACATCAGCTTGGATTGCAGGGCATTGCATGGGAAGAGTTTATTTCCTATGACTTCTTTACAGCCCCGCAGCCTCCTCTAGATATTTTTCATGATGCGGGTGAGTCTTCACATCAGTTTGAAGGTCCCGAGACAGAGCCTATAATTGGTGTGCCAGTATTTGTTACTTATCAGAGAGGCACAAGAGCATTGTTTGCAGCAGCCCGAAGAGTATTATCTCCACCCGAGGTGGAAGGGGTCTCATTTCCGTCTTCATCAGCATAGGTATAGGTATAGGACAGAGGAAAAAGGCCTATGCAGGAGGAAGGCCCTTCAGGAGGTCAAGATACTGATTTTACATTGATTGATGTGGACGTGAGCTCTCCAAACTCAAAACTGAGAGAGATCATTCAGGAGAAGAAAAATGAGATCAGCACATTGAACGACAAGTTGCAGAGAGCTCAATGGATCATTAGCTATCTGGAGCAGCGAAATAATCAGTTGGAGGATCAGCAGACAATCATGGAGTTACAAAACATCCGCGAGAACCGGCAAGCTGCCCGAAGAAGCCCATCCGAGATGACACCTATCGAGCGGGAGATTGAGGCCGATAGAGAGACTTGGCTCGAGAGGGTCAACATGCATCTCGAGAAGCTATTGGAGAAAGCAAAAAAAGAGAATAACATGCTCCGACACATGAAGAACCACTATTGGGCACGCACACATGTCTGCAAAGCGAAAATCAAGATCCTGAAAGCGAGGCTGAGAAGGGCACTGAGGAGGCGCAAAAGGCATGATCGACTTCAAATCTTGGCTGAAGCTTCTTTGGCTGAGCATGGTACTTGATGAGGGACCTTCAGTCCAAATTTCAAGGAATTTGGAGAAAATTTTGTCATTTTTGAATTTTTTGGTCACAAAACAGGTTTTTCTGCCCAACGCGTAGCGTCACCTTGCGCACGCTTACAATTGGGAGATCCTCTAGAGGAAAACTTGGTATTTCTGGATTTTTTATGAAAATTTATGTATTCTCAGGAATTTCCTAAGGATTTCATCAAGTTTTGGGTGGCCTAAAGGGTCAAAAACACCTTGAAAATGGCCTTTCTGCCACTTTTTGCACACACAGGAACCAGTCTTGGGAGATTGAACTTTTGGAGGGGCAAATGGACACCAAATCTAGTAATTCCACTTGGGTTGGAAATTAGATAGGTAGGGATTTCCAACGAGCTATCATGAGCTCAATTTGGACTTCAGGAAGGGCCTCAAAATCAGCTCCAAAGTTGTGCTACGCATAGAGATTTTGGGCGCGGCGCATAGCTTGGATTTTGGCCTATTTTTCACTCCACAGCTCAGAATTTCGCCTAGTTTTGGCCAGTTTTACTTTTTGATGTAACTCTTGATCTACCTTGATGTAATTTCATGACTATGATGTAATTTTGGCACATTTTAACTTGTTCTAGAAGATTCATTCACCAAAAGGTGAAATGTGAGTGAATGGATCAGTTTCCTAGCATATAGAGGCAAGTTGTTTCATGGCCTATTTTCTAGTTCCTAGTTTAGATATGGTTGAAACAACTCCTAGAATGATGAGCTCAACCTCTAGCCCCTAGAGATGTGGGGAGGGGTTAGAATTTTCTATATATTGTATTTTCTGAGACATTTTCAGGGTTGGACATTTGGGATTGCATAGCACTTCATTGTACATTCATTCTGCAATTTTGGCAAAGGAATAGACCAGGGTTTGCAGCCCTTTTTGGGATCCTTATGGCTCTGTTTTTTGATGATGTTTCTCTCTATGTATCTGTAAGTTTCATTGATGTTTATGTATACCATTTCCATTCTCCATTCTTCTTAAATTAAGCAAATCAGTGTTAAAGGTAGAATTCAGTAGCTTGCTTTGCTCTGCCTTTAGTTTTGTTTAATTTTACATGTTTTCGTCTGTTTGAGGAGGACTCTTGAGACCCTCTTGCCCTCTTCAGCCCCTCACCAGTCTTATCCTTCCATTCAATCAATTTAAAACATCAAAACACTTGCCTTCCTCGCCCCAATCAGAACTCTGCAAAAACTAGGCCTAATCCCCGCACCCAAAACTGCCTTTCCCTTTTTTCCAATGAAAACCCCCAAAATCAAAATCAAACTCCTTTATTTATATACCTAGCCTAAAATTAGTTTTTGTTTCAGTAATCTCAAGCCCTATTGCTTAATTTTCGCTGAGATTGACCCGGAGAGAGCCCTCTCCTGTTCTGGTAGGGCTAGCTACCAGACTGAGCGTGGTTTGATGTTACCCTGAACTCTGCCTTCTTTCAGCCTGAGGTAGATTTAGGAAATAACATAGTGGTGACCATACTGGGGAAGAAAATGGTTTGCTTGTTGGTGTTATTTGTTTCATAAGCTACAAACGGAGCCTGAAGTTATGCCAGGTAGCCTTCGAAAAGTTTTTGCTTTGCATTAGCGGAAATAGATAAACGCTGCTTCAGTCAATCTCCGGTCTAGCTTGTGAACGTGACACTTGACTTGTGAATTACCCCAGTATATCAGATCGTTCTGGACTTTTGGGTGATGAGTCTAGAATTTGATAGGCTGAACAAGTTGGTTTTGTCCCTTTGATTTTGAAATTAATCCAACACACTGGCTTCTAGAAGACATACAAGAGAAAATCCGGATCCCGATCCACCTCCAGTGTATGAGAATCCCAATCTGATTTCAATAATCCTCCGTCGAGAAAGTCCCGTGATCCCTTTGTTTAAATCTCATTCATGCCCTAATGTATTTGAATTCCTTGAAGATATTGATTTTTATGATCAATTTGAGTTGTCGTTGTTTGAAACTAAGTTTGAAAGTGCTACTGGTTCTACTGTCATAAATCTTGAGTTTATAAAGTATCTTGAGATTGAATAGGCTAATAGATCCATTGATAGTTACATATTGAACATTCAAAACTCTATTGTGGCAACTAATATTCCTGAGTTTATCGAATCTACTTCTGAAACTCTTGGTCCATCAGTAGTTACTTCTAATTCACAAGTTCACACTGAGCCTTCTTTCATTCCTACCATTCCCGTGCAACCATCCATATCTGATCAGAAATCTGCAGTAGTTCCTCCTCCATCCCCACCACATACACCTCGTATATCTACTGTTCCTACTCCACCCATTTCTCCAAGACAGATTATAAATCCACCAAGAGCAATGGCCGCTAGATTTTCACCTCTCGTCTTGCCACAGAACTTGGATGCCATGCCCGCTGATTATCAGAGTAAAATCCCATTGTTTGATGGAACTCCTCAGAGTGTTCCTGCTCAGCATCATATTGATAGAATGACAGAATTCTTTGATCTCCATGAAATTGATGAAGAAAATGTCACCATGAGATTGTTTGTGCAAACTTTTGGAGGTGAAGTACGTAAGTGGTTCAGAGCTTTGCAGCCTAGAAGTATTGCTACATTGGCCGAGCTTCAGAGACAATTTTTAGATCGGTGGGAAATAAAGAAAGATCCCCTTCAAATCACTTCTGAATATACCAAGATCAAGCGCAATCCTGGTGAGTCCATCCAAGACTATATTATTAGATTTAATGCGGTTTATAATGCAATTACTGATGATTTAAGGCCATCTAAGAAGTCAGCTTTGCTTAAATTCCCAGATGGTTTTGATCCGGACATGGCCTATTCATTACGGGAAAGAGATCCGCCCACTTTGGAGGATATGCAGAAGATTGCGGTGAGTGTGGAGGCGAATTTGAATGACAAGAGAGCTAGATTGAAAGCGGAAAAGAAAGTTGTGATAAAGGACGAAGCTTATACTTCAGATCAAATACTTCGTAAAGTGGAAAAGATGATTGAAAGAATGACACTTGATAATCCTGAACCGTAGATCAGAAATCCCAACTTTCGTGGACAACAACAACCTTAATTCAGGATCAAACAATGAGAGCAGCGAGCACAAGAACCACCACCACAACAGCAGGTAAAAACTCCTTTACAGCAGAATTTTTTTGGTCCCGAATCAGATGATGAGGACAATGTAATTGGAGAAGAAAATCACCTTTTTACACCTCATGACATGCCAACCTTTATCACTGAAGATGAGGAGTATGCAGAAAGTTCAGTTGTACAAAAGGATGAGGATTTTATCTTGGCAAATGAGACAGCTCTTGAAGAAGAGTCAGATGATTATCAAAGAGGTTATATGAATGCTTGTCCGCCCAGCAGAAACAATATTCACTTAGAAACAGAGATGTGCCTATCAATCCAATCCAAAAGAGAAAAGAAGTTTCAGCACCAAATAATGATGCACCCATTGCACAAAAGAAGGGAAAAGATGTAGCTGATCCCGCTACAAGTAAGTCTCCATCAGCAAGTGAAAGATCAAATCAGCCAATTGTATCGAAGGAGAAAGCTGAAAAGAAGGATGCTCCAGCCAAAGAGGTAGAAAAAAATTCAGCTTTTAACTTAGAGACTGAGATTGCTAAGTTGAAAGTTTCCATTCCTTTGACTGAGTTAATGAAAAATAGCAGCTACAAGGGTCAAGTATCTAAAATTCTGAATTTCGATCCAATGTCTGATATGGTGAATATGGAAGATGATCAACCTGAATTGATAATTGGACCAGCATTGGATGGTGAGTCTCCAGATAGTGATGTGCCGCCTTTTTATATCAGCCTTAGATTGCATAAGTTTGTGTTACATAATGCCATGTTTGATTCTGGAGCTTCTCACAATCTCATGCCGAAGGCGATTATGGAGAAATTGGGATTGGACATCACTCAGAAGTATCATGATCTGTATTCTTTTGATTCCAGCAGAGTAAGATGTATTGGGCTTATTAAATATTTGGTGGTAAGTTTAGATCAGATTCTGGTGAAGAATGTTTTGATGGATGTGGTTGTGGCAGACATTCCTCCTAGATTTGGCATGCTTCTTTCCAGATCTTGGGGAGCTAAGTTGAAGGGAACCATACAGCTTGATTTCTCCTATGCTACCATTCCTGTGTTTGGTCAGATGAGAAAACTATATCGAGAACAGAAGATGAAGTATATGATCACCAGCAAGGAGAAATCGGTAAATCATTCGATTAATTATGTACATACAGATTTAGAGTCTTTTGTTTTGTATTTAGATAGTTTCAATGATGTAGATAGTCAGTTAGTTGAAGCAGAGGACATTCCAGAGATCACAGAAAATTTCAGAGAAGTTTTGATGAAAGAAAGACAAGAACTTGAGAGTTTCGCTGAGCAATCAGCCTTCCGACAACAGCAGAAAGTTGAGGGACAGCAAGCAGAAATAACAGAGAAAACGAAATTTCAGCACTTGGAATAAGATGAAGAAGCTTTATGGACTATTGATTTCAATGGTGCCGTTGGGATTGATGGTGCTGGAATCATCATTTGGGTTTGTAGTCCTTTTTCCGCTCCAAACAAGGTACCTAGTAATGTGAGAGTTTGATCATACAAGTTAGCATTTGATTGTTCGAATAATGAGGCAGAATACGAAGCTTTGATTGCTGGTCTGAAAATACTTAGGAAGTTGAATGCTAAGAGAATTGCAGTCTATGGCGACTTTGAGTTGGTAATTAAGTAAGTGAAGGGTGAGTATCAAGAGAAGCATCCTCGGATGCGGGCTTATCGAAATAATGTTCTTGATATCTTGAAGTTGTTCTCAGATTATACTTTGACTTGTATCCCTCGCATTCAGAATGGTATTGCGGATGCTCTTGCCAAGGCAACTAGTAATTTGAAGATCCCAATGAATTCAAGTAACAAGTTCGAAATCCATGTGAAACATTGTCCAACTATCCCAGATAACCAAAGGTTTTGGCAAGTATTCCAAGATGATGGCGAGATTGATGAATTTCTATAGAACAAAGGTAAATTCAAAGATACTTCAATTGACATGGAATATGATGATGGTGAGGCTCATATGCAAATAAATCAGATGGAAGTGTTGCAGCTGAAAGATAATGTCATTCCTAAGGGTTTGATACCTTTAGAAGAGCTTTTTGATCAAGATGACGTAGCTAGAAAGCCAACCTTGTGGCCAACTGAAAAGGGAGTTGAAGACGTGAACATTGGAACAGCTGAAAATCCAAAGATGGTGAAGTTATCCAAATCATTGCCACCGGAGGTAAAAGAAAAATATGTTAATTTGTTGTCTTCTTTTGATGATGGTTTTGCTTGGGATTATTCAGATTTAAAGACGTATGATACCAATATAATTCAGCACGCCATTCCTATTAAGCCAAATGAGAAGCCCTTCAGGCAGAAGTTGAGAAGGATAAATCCGAAATTGTTGCCTTTGATTGAAAAGGAGGTGAATCGATTATACAAGGCTGGTATCATTGTTCCTATAAGATTTTCAGATTGGATATCTAATTTGGTGCCCGTATGCAAAAATACAGGTGAGATTCGTTTGTGCATTGATTTTCGGAATTTGAACAAGGTTTCTTTGAAAGAAAATTATCCATTGCCCAAAATGGATCACATATTGCAGCGAGTAGTTGGAGCATCTCGTATGTCACTACTCGATGGTTATTTCGGGTATAACCAAATTTTGGTCCATGAGGATGATAGAGACAAAACAACATTCACCACTCCGTGGGGAACTTTCCATTATGAAAAAATGCCTTTCGGTTTAAAGAATGCTGGTGTGACATTACAGCATGCAATGGATATGGAATTTGCGAATGAGAAAGATGTTTTTCTAGTTGTTTATCTTGATGATTTGACAGTCTTTTCCAATTCTGATGAAGAGCATCTTTACCATTTGAAAGTTGTTTTTCAGCGATGTAGAAAGTATGGTGTGTCACTTAATCCAAAGAAGAGTTTGTTTGCCATGGATGAGGGCAAACTCCTTGGTCACATTATCTCAAAAGATGGCATCCGTATTGACCCAGCATGAGTTGAAGCAATTCAGAAAATTGATCTTCCCTGGAATAAGAAGGAGATTCAATCTTTTAATGGTAAGATGAATTTTTTACGCCACTTTGTGCCTAACCTTGCTGAACATCTAAGAGAGATTACATACATGCTTAAGAAGGATAGTGTAGTAAAGTGGAGTGAAGAGGCGGTAAAGCTTTCAATCTAGTGAAGTTGGTTCTTTCATCAGCTTCGGTTTTGATCAGTCTGGATTACACTCAGGATTTTATTTTGTTCTCTTTTGCTTCGGAGCATACTATGGCAGCAGTATTAATGCAGAAAAGAGATGGACATGAAAAACCAATTTCTTTTTTCAGCCGTACTATAAGAGATGCAGCCCTGAAATATAGCATAATTGAAAAGCAAGCTCTTGCTCTTGTGAAGGCGTTGAAATATTTTCGAGTTTATATTTTGCATTCTCATATTGTTGCTTATGTTCCTAACGCTGCTGTTAAGGATGTTCTAGTGCAAATAGATCCGGAAGGGAGATGGGGTAGATGGATTGCTGCCTTGTTGGAGTATTATGTGGAGATAAAGCCTACGAAACTTATCAAAGGGCAAGGGCTGGCAAAGCTAATGGCTGAATCAAATTTGCACACTTTGGACATCAATCTTATTGCTGCTATGTCTGAAGATAATGAGGAAATTTCATTATTTCAGGTATCAGAAATCTTTGTGACGTCTCCTTGGTATTCAGATATTGTATATGTGCTTCAAAATTTGTCACCACCACCCGGTATGGCTAGAAACAAAAGAACTCTGAAATTGAAGGGTGCTAATTTTTGTGCTTTGAATAATTCGCTTTATTGGAAAGATCCCGGTGGTGTTTTGCTGAATTGTTTGGTGGAAGAAGAAGCAAAGCGGGTTATGGAGGATTTTCACAAAGGAGATTGTGGCATTCACCTTTTTGGAAAACAACGGCCAATAAGATTTTGAGAGCGGGGTATTATTGGCCGAAATTGTTTGCTGATGTGTATAAGACTATCAAAATCTGCCATGAGTGTCAGATTTTTGAAGGAAGACAGAAATTACAGCCTTTGCCGCTTAAGCCCATTGAGGTGAGTGCTCCTTTTCAGCAGTGGGGTTTGGATTTCATTGGTGAAATTCATCTCGCTTCTTCAGGACAACATAGATGGATCCTAATGGCGACAGATTATTTCACGAAATGGATTGAAGCAGTTCCCACCAGGCAAGCTACAGATTCGGTAATAATTTCTTTCCTTGAGAATAACATTTTGTCTCGTTTTGGTTGCCCGAATAAGTTAATCATTGATAACGCAGCAGCTTTCAAATCAAAAAGGATGATTGAGTTTTGTGACAAGTATAAAATCATTTTGGGGCATTCAACCACCTATCATCCGCAAGGCAATGGATTGGTGGAGTCTTCCAACAAATCTTTGGTCAACATCATTAAAAAGTTGCTGGAAATAAACAAGAAAAGTTGGCATAAGAAGCTGGTCAATGCACTTTGGGCAGATCGAATGAGTCAGAAGAAATCCATTGGTATGTCCCCCTTTGAGTTGGTTTATGGAGTTGATACAGTGTTTCCTACCTCTCTCGCGGTTCCGGTGGTCAAACTTCTACAGGAAGCTGGCAGTGAAGAAGATCATATGTAGAGAAGAATAAATCAAATGATCCATTTGCAGCAGACGAGGGAAGAAGTTTTTCAAAACACATTCAAGCTATAGGAGAGAATTAAGAAAATCTATGACAGGAAAGCAAAGGCGAACAAATTTCAATTGGAGGAAGTGGTGCTGAAATAGGATGCTAGAAATGAGGACAAAGGTAAGCACGGTAAGTTCGAAAATCTCTGGAAAGGACCCTTTAAAATTGCTGCATATCGAGGTCAGAATTCTTTTCTTCTGAAGGATATGAATGGGGAAGATTGTCCAGGAGGGCCGGTCAATGGTCGGCTGCTCAAGCGGTATCATTTTTGAGATTTTTTTTGTTGATTACATTGTCACTGTACATACCATTTATTTCAGTTTCATTGCAAGTGTGTGCTGTGATATTTTCTTCAATTTGGGGCCCGAAGTGAAGGCTATAATTCTAAAGATTGATTGCAGCTTTTCTTTGAGTATGTCTAGTCAGGATTTCAGTCATTTCAGTTTCAAAGTTGAGTCAGTTCGAGTTCAAATTTTCAGTCAATAAATGAGTCAAGAGTCTTGCGTTGATTTGTCAAAATTATGGACTCCATAGCCCAATCGATGAACGCACTGCCTACTCTCCCAGAAATCTGTAGTTCTTGGCACCTCCCAGGAGCTACCATCCCCATTGGAGCCAATGTTAGAGTCGGTCTGTTCATCCCTCCGTCAGAGATCAAAAATCTCTTTTGTTGCATTTCATTTTTAGGTGTCTCATTCAGTTCGATCATATGCATTCCATTAGGAGCATCGGTCTTTTGACGGAAGGGTCTTGTCATTCATGTCCCTCGTGTCTTGTACCTGCTGGCTCAGATTTGTTCATCGAAGTTCATCAAAATCAATTTTAAAGTCATTTACAGTCCTGTTTGATCTTTTGGTCAGCAAATAGTTTTTAGGGTTTTTTGAGTCATTAGGTCTAGGGTTTAGTCTTCAATAATGTTTAATAATGCCAGCAGGCACATGAGGGAAGCTCAAGATAAGTTTTCGTCGCAAAATTTCATTGTCATATTTCCTGATCGTGACTTTTCTTCAAAACTCTGTTTTGAAGAAAATCATCATTTTGTCCTTTGTAATAAATTCCATGTATATTTTCCAAGCTTTTCAGTTGTCAAATTCTTCAGGCGCAGCCCTGTTCGCCTTTGCCAAATTCTGTGCCAGTCATCCCTGCAAAAAATAGACAAGAGTTTCGTCATTTCAGTCAAAAAGTCAAAGTGGAAACAAAAACAGAGTTTGTATTAACAATGTGAAAAGTGCCAAAGTTGAGACATAAGAAAGTGGGTTTTTGCAAAACAAAAATCAAATCCATGACTATACAAGATATTTTCACCATTCAAATGTCATTTGCACACAAGAAGTTGTCAAAAACCCAAAGTAAAATCGTGGAGGAACGAAATTCTGTGTTTGAGGATGGGACTGTGTATTTGGAGTGCTGCGCGGCGCATTGGGAGGTAGTCGCGACAGACCAGGAGGTCGCGGTGCACAGGACCGCCTGCCACTGTGTATTTTTCAACGTGTGCGGTGCATACAATGAGTGCGACGCACTGGGTTGTGCGTGCGGCGCATAGGGCTGACAAGCGATTTTTCACCACTGCTTCATCAAATTTCCAAAATGACTCAATCTCCTTTGCTCCAAGTAAGTTTGTGAGCCCTTGCCATTGATTTTAGCTTGTGTTGGGTGTTGTTTGGAGGGAGGAATTTGAAATTTTGGAGGTTGAAATATAAACTTTGTCAAAAACTGCTCCTTAGGGTTTGTATTTGAATTTTAAAAGTCTGATTTTTGGTGCCAATTAATTCAAATCCCATTCCCCATCTGTGTTTCTTTTCCTCCTCACTGTTATAATATCAATAATATCCCTTCCTTATTCCCTTATAAAGCCACTCATATAATCATTTATCCCTATGTCTAAATCTTACCATTCCCTATCACTATCACTCTCCCATGTCATTTGCAAAAAAATCCCCAAACATCACATTCCTAAAACACAGTCAAGTGACTGTCCCCACACTTCAGTTTTCACTTGACAATTGTCCATTGTACCCACTGTCCACAGTCCTTTCCCTTTTGGCACACATTTGGCAATTGGAGGCAAATACACCAAATTTTTGTTTTCACCTCATACAGATCAGCATACACTTGGCATAAAATTGTGACACCATGACGGACACTGAGTCATCATATGAGCAAGACAATGATTCTACCACAGAGCTTCATGTACCGAGAAGGCCTCGTAAAGGAGGCAAACATGTGAGGGAGGAGCCCACCTCATTGACTCAGTTTGAGGCCTGCCCACTTGCCATGGCATGTTTTCGAGAGCAGTCATGCTATCAGTATTGTGAGAGGATTGCTCAGATTTGACATCATCAGGAGTTGGCCCAGTTGTTTGTTTTACATTTGCGAGATGGTCAGGTTACCCTCGCTGGTGTAAATTTCACCTTGACACCAGAAACCATTTCTCAGGCAACAGGAATACCGAATGTAGGTGAGGAGTGGAACAAAAAACATCATGTGGATAGAGTTCATTACGAGCCATACATCAGGCCTGACTATGTGAGGCAGCTCATCAGGGTATTCCCATTCCGGTTCTTGAAGGAATCTTATGCACCGTTGATGAGACTCATTATCAGATACTTCAGTTGTGAGGGTCGTTTCTCACGCCTCTATGCATACGACATCAGATTATTGATGCATTTCACGAGAGTGAGGATGATGAAAATTCCATATTTCATGTGCTGAAACATAGAGAGGATGACTACTCTTGTGCAGAAGAAGACTCATGAGCAACAACACAACATCATTTATCATTATGCGCTCATCAAAATGATTGTGGTACATCAGCTTGGATTACAGGGCATTGCATGGGAAGATTTAATTTCCCGTGACTTCTTTACAGCCCCTCAGCCTCCTCAGGAGATTGTTCACGATGCAGGTGAACCTTCACATTAGTTTGAAGGTCTCGAGACAGAGCCTATCAGTGTGCCAGTGTATGTCACTTTTCAGAGAGGCACGAGAGAATTATTTGCAGCAGCCCGACGAGTACTATCTCCACCCGGGGTGGAAGTGTTCTCATTGCCATCGTCATCAGCACAGGTACAGGACAAAGGAAATATGCCTATGCAGGAGGAGGGCCCTTCAGGAGGCCAGGATACTGATTTCACATTGATTGATGCGGATTTGAGCTCTCCAAACTCAAAACTGAGAGAGATCATTCAGGAGCAGAAAACTGAGATCAACACATTGAACGACAAGTTACAGAGAGATCAATGGATCATTAACTATCTGGAGCAGTGGAATAAGCAGTTGGAGGATCAGCAGACGATCATGGAGTTGCAAAACATCAGTGAAAACCGGCAAACTGCTCGAAGAAGCCCATCCGAGATGACACCTATTGAGCGGGAGATTGAGTCCGATAGAGAGACATGGATTGAGAGAGTCAAAATGCATCTTGAGAAGCTATTGGAGAAGGAAAAAAAAGAGAATAACATGCTCCGACACATGAAGAACCACTATTGGGCACGCACACATGTTTGCAAAGCGAGGATCAAGATCCTGAAAGCGAGGCTAAGGAGGGCACTAAGGCAGCGTAAAAGGCATGATAGGCTCAAAATCTTGGCTGAAGCCTCTTTGGCTAAGCATGGTACTTGATGAGGGACCTTCAGTCCAAATTTCAAGGAATTTGGAGAAAATTTTGTCATTTTTGAATTTTTTTGGTCACAAAACAAGTTTTTCTGCCCGACGCGTAGCGCCACTTGGCGCGCGCTTACGATTGGAAGATCCTCTAGAGGAAAACTTGGTATTTCTGGATTTTATATGAAAATTTATGCATGCTCAGGAATGGCCTAATGATTTCATCAAGTTCTGGGTTGCCTAAAGGGTCAAAAACACCTTGAAAATGGCCTTTCTGCCACTTTTTGCACACACAGGAACCAGTCTTGGGAGATTGAACTTTTGGAGGCTCAAATGGAAACCCAATCCAGAAATTCCACTTGGGTTGGAAAGTAGACAAGCAGGGCTTTCCAACTAGCTATCATGAGCTCAATTTTGACTTCGGGAAGGGCCTCAAAATCAGCTCCAAAGTTTTGCTATGCATAGATGATTTTGGCCTATTTTTCACTCAACAGCTCAGAATTTCGCTAGTTTCACTTTTTCATGTAACTTTTGATCTATCTTGATGTAATTTCATGACCATGATGTAATTTTGGCACATTTTTACTTTTTCTAGAAGATTCATTCATCAAAAGGTGAAATGTGAGTGAATGGATCAGTTTCCTAGCATATAGAGGCAAGTTGTTTTCATTGCCTATTTTTCAGTTCCTAGTTTAGATATGGTTGAAACAACTCCTAGAATGATGATCTCGACCCCTAGAGGCATGGGGAGGAGTTATAATTGTATATATTATGTATTTTCTCAGACATTTTCAGGGTTGGACACTTGGGATTTCTGAGCACTTCATTGTACATTCATTCTGCAATTTTGGAAAAGGAATAGACCAGGGTTTGCAGCCCTCTTTGGGATCCTTGTGGCTCTGTGTATTGATGGTTTTTTTCCCCATGTATTTTTAAGTTCACTTATGTTTATGTGTACCATTTTCATTCTCTTTTCTTCTTAAATTAAGCAAATCAGTGTTAAAGGTAGAATTTAGTAGCTTGCTTTGCTCTGCCTTTATTTTTGTTTAATTTTACATGTTTTCATCTGTTTGAGGAGGACTCTTGAGACCCTCTTTCCCTCTTCAGCTCCCCATCAGTATGATCCATCCATTTAATCAATATAAAGCATCAAAACACTTGCCTTCCTCACCCCAATCAGAACTCTGCAAAAACTAAGCCCTGTCCCCGCACCCAAAACTGCCTTTCCCTTTGATCCAACAAAACCCCCCAAAATCAAACTCAAACTCCTTTATTTATATACCCTAACTTTCAAAAATTAGTTGTTTTTCGATAAATATCAGCCCTATTGTTCGCACCATTTTGAGATTGACTTGGGAGAAAACCCTCTCCCTGACAAAAAAGTAGGTCTAGCTACCGGAGCGAGCGTGGTTTGATGTTACACGAACTCTTGCCTTCCTTCGGCTGAAGGTAGATTTAGGAAACAACACCAAACATGATGAAGAGAGTGTGAATTAAATGCAGACATGATGGAGATCATGGAGAGACAACGCAGTCTTCATGGAGGCTAGTGGCCACATGTGCAGCGCAATTATGAGGTGGGACAGGGCTATGGAAGGCTCATAATTTATATAATGAAGATGTAGTCATAATAGAAATTAGGCTTTGTATTATTATTTCTGATCTATTTAGATCTATATTTGTCATGTGACATTTCTATGCACGCTTATGATGTTTAGCTAAGTCTGTAGTGTTGTTTAGCACACAAGTGTTTCTGAACAGAAATCCCACCCTTACCCATGGGCGACTTCGAGTGCCTACTCTGGGAAGGTTTCTATTGAGATTCATTCATCATCATGCATTGGTTAGATCTTCAGCCACACTCATATGTGTTTCTAGCTATAGGAATACACAATTCCTGCTCAAGGGTTTGAGAGGTGGTGGTTGTTTCTATCACTTCAGCTAGGAAACCAGTGGAGGATTCATCCTTTCACCTTATGATTCATGTTCAGCCTTTCGGGAGAAGCATGTATATATCCAACATTCAGAACATTGTGTTTTACGTCCATGAAACAGAAGTCCCCTCAAGGATTTCGCAGTCCAGTCTTGTAGATCTGAAGGAGGAAGGGAGTTTCTAGTATTTCAGTTGGAAATCCTATGAGGGACCATCTCCTCACCTTGTATTAATTGTTTCCATCATTATTAAGCTGATTTGCATCGTCTAGCAACAGGATTGAGCCTCTCCCTCCTTGAAAACGAAATTTTCTGAAGTTTTTGAGTATTCAGAAGCCACATTTAGTGGAGGAGGAAGAGCAGCTATATCTTGAGCTTCTAGCTTGAGGATCTAGTGAAGGGATTAACCCTTCAAGCATAGATCTGATTTTGTATCATATTGCAGCCATATTTTTGTCAGATCTTGCTTCATTGCTTGCACTTTTAAAAGTTATGATGTGCAAGCCTAAGGGTAGTTCCTAGATTTCTAGATCTAGAAATCTCTTTCTAGGTTATCTTGGGTATCCATCATAGAGCTCGGATCTACATTTTCGGCATCATCGGAGCTCCAGAATTTCCTAGATCTACATTTTACATTTTTAAAGAAATTCTTTGTCCCAACGATTGTAGCAGAGACTACGCGATTTCCTTCCAGCAATCAAGCAGTCCCTCTTGTGGGATCCTTTCAGGGTCATTATAGGCCATCCCTTTGGCTTGAGTGTCTCATATTTTGAGCATTGTTGTACTGGTTTATCCACCTCCTATTAATAAAATGGCTCAGCTATTCTATACATTTTGATGTTGTCTTTAGATTAATTGTTTACTTTATTGTAGTTCATCTGTTGTGTTTTTGTATTAATACATTCTCCCTTTTGGGATATTACAGTGGTATTAGAGCATGATCTTTGGCTCAGCTTGTGGGCACTTCATCTTTTGCATCAAAAGAAGAAGTAGATAGTAGAGATCTATCATGAAGGAGTATTGTAGTTTTTCCACTCTCTTTAGATCCATGCAAGATCTCTCCAAAGAGGTCAATTGTATAGAGAAAAGGCAAAGGAAGGATCCAGAAAGATTTGATGAGGAAAGGTCCAAGCACTTCCTATCGACGCAAGAAGAACCAAAGACGAAAGGGCTTCACATCATTCTACTAGATCCACTTTCTTTGATAGAGAAGGAGACTGGTGTGAATATGAAGGAGACTTGGGGCATGAGACCCTAAGTAAATATATGTCCGAGTACAAAGCACAACCTAGAGCTCTCAAGGAGAATCTAACTCTCCAACAGTTTTTGCAACTCAAAGAAGAAAGGATATCTCGAAGCAACAATAGAAGAAAGAGGCATAGATTCTTCTTGCCTACATTTGATGGATCTTCCACAAGCACATTGATGGATTGAAGGGAAGAGTTAGATACATTATTTCTCCAAAAATATTGTAGCAGAAAGAGAGGCTGTGGATATTGCAATGCTGCACCTAGAAGGTGAAGCAAGAGATTGGTGGTTCAATCACTTGTCACACATGAGAGTATCTACTTATGCATATTTTATTCTAAGACTGAAGAAGAAGTATGATAGAAAGAAACCAGAGAAATCTCACATAGTGGTATCTCCCATCATTGAGGAGATAGTACATGAAGAGCCCGAGGAATATTTCCTCATTATCACTCAAGAGGAGGAGCCTCTACCACCACCAACAACTGCGGATGTACTTGCATCAAGAGGAGGATCACTTGCATCTTTGCAAGATGGTCTTGAGTTCTTGACATTTGGAGACCCATCCATTATTCATGAGATTCATGAGGAGGAGGCAGATATGATCCGGTTGTGTAGGAGCATAGCAAGAATAAACATATATGTAAATACGAATCATTGAAATAACACTTCATTTCATTAATATCAAGGGCCCAGGAATTTATTACGGACGGACAGAAATAAAACTAGCTAGGGTCTTGTGTTATCTCCAAGAGATGTGGCGGCTACGGACGCTACGAGCCCAGGTTACGATGAGGCTCGGGGCCTGTCTGGTATTGAGAAACAGCTGGAGAACCTAAACATCCAAAAACCTAACTAGGAGATGAAGCGCCAAAACTATGAGCCCCGTTTGGGTAGATTGGTGTTTCAACTTCCCGGGGGACGTATTTTGGCCTACTGTCTCCGTTTGACGCAGTACATCGTTAGAAAGCTGCGTACGGGGGACCTGAATTTCGAGGTCGTTTCCATGAAATTCTGTGGTAAACGATACCCAAAAACGTGCGTTTGGGGCCTCAAAACGGCTCGGAGATTGGGGACCGAAAAAGCTTGTAAAAATAATGAGATTGTGCGGCGAAAAAGCTGAAAGAGACAATGGTGGGGGACGAGTGGAACTAGGCGAGTGGCCACTAGTATCCCTGGATCATTCCTCCCCCTTGAACGATGGTCCCCATTGCATTAAGTTCATCCATGATATGAGGAAATTCTGTTGAACTTGGTCCTGATGAACCACTTGCCTTCGGTGCTGGGTTGGTAACGACAACCCGATACGGTGGATCTTTGTTAGCGAGTGTTCTTGATTTGCATGTCCGCAGTACAATACGTAGTGGCTGTTCATCTTGGTCTGGGTTTTAACTACGGTAGTGTGGGTTGTTGCACGGTATCGGGGGTGTCCGGTGGGGAGGTGGAAGTAAGGGTGAAGAGCAATCCACATTGAAAATGCAGGTGCGGACCAAGGAATAGTGAAATGCCTAGCTTGAATGGCCTCTCCGGCCTTGGGCGGTGGTGTACAACTTTTGTATCGGAGGCGGGCGAAGCTTGCGGTGAAGATACGTTGGGCGCTCATACTGCCGTGTAACCATACTTTGTCGCCCACATGGAGATTGTGTGGCCACGGTGTTGATCATGGTGCGCTGTATGCCTTCGCATTGACTCTGTGTAATATATCATGGTTTGTTGGCGGATGTGTTGAATGCGCTAGGTAAACAACTTGCTTTGTCAACTTCGGTTGGACATGGTGCAGATAAACTGGCTGAAAATAGCGCCAACTCGTCCCAGTAGGGCATGGTGGTGGAATCCCAAGCCCCACCTAAAAGAGGCTGGCCAATTGAGCTTGTGGGCAAATTTATAGCTATGTTGTGCAGGGGAGGACTCTGCGTCCTGTGCATGGATGCTTTGAATTGTACATGCCACCAAAGAATGTGCAATCGATGCAGTGACGACCTGCGTACGGCCATCATTTTGGGGATGGAAAGGCTACATGAACATTGAGTTTTGTGTCCAACATTTACACGGTGCAGACCAAAAATGTGTTTAAGTTGCTATCTCGATCTGATATGATGGTAGCAGGATCCCAAAAGTGCACCCTCGTTCAAAGAAGAGCTTAGCGATGGCCTGCTGTGATATTCTTCTTACGGTACCGCCTGTCGCCATCTTCGAGAATGCGCTCAACGACCACGAAAAGCACGGTCATTTTCCATTCTTGGTAAGCGAGGCCGACATGTAATCCATGGAGATGCATTCCAAGGTCGACTAGGGAGGTAGTGTTGTGGTCGATATATAGGTCTTGCTTCTTGATAGTCGGTTGGCAATAGCACAAGCGATGCGAGTCTGATGCTTCTCGACATCCTTTCGAAGGTTCGGCAATAGAAATATGCCAGCAATATTGCTACTATTTTCTTGACCCCAAAATGCCCGGCGACTGTTTGTGGTGTGGCCCATATCATCTTGGCCGCTCACTTGAAGGAACACAAAAGGTGTCCCGAGTGACATAAAAGTGCATCTTGGAGGTGAAAATTTGGAACTTGCGTGCCCAAAGTGCCTTGTAAGTGTGGAGGTAGATGCCGTGTCCCTCTCATGAAAGTGGCCAATCGAAGTCTCATGCCTGGGGCCAGGCACGGTGGTGGCGCCACGATCGGTGGTCGGGCGAGGGCGATGCACGCATTATTGGTACTACCCTTCTTGTACTTGATGTTCAAATAGGCCTTCTGTCGATTATGTGGACCGCCACAGTGGCAATCGTTACTGCAGCTTCCCTTGTGTCTGTGTATTTGCGAGCGGGGGATAATTTTAAGGGCGAATTTTAGCCCAAAGGCGAATTTTAAGGGATTTTCAATTTTAATGGGGCTAATTTTTTACATAAACCCATTTTCTATAGTTTAAAGAGATTAGCCCAATAAATATTTTAAAAATAATTAATAATTAAGTATTAGCCCACAAAAAAGAGGGCGCATAACCCTGGAAAAAATGAAATTAACCCGATTTTTTTCTTATGGAGCAGAATTTCCATGGCATTACTTTGGATTTACGAGTTCAAATAGGGGAGTTACGGTGATTCGCCCCAATTTTTTCAATGGTTAGGAGAAGGTGGTGCTTTGGCTGGACATGCCGATCTTCTTCTTTGGTGGCTTGAGCGACCCTCTGCGGTCGGGTTCGTTGTTGGGGCCCTTCCGGTTGGTATATAACGGAGAATGTGGGTTCGAAAAATATGGTGGTGTTCTTGCGGGGGATAACGATTGTCCGCGAGCCGCGCTGGGCCTCGGTCGCACGCCGGATCTACAAGTTCGCTCCAACCTCTCCAGCGCACGCCGGATCTCGCCCCGGCCTCTCAAGCACGCGCCGGATCTCAAGGAACGCGCCGCTTTTGCTAGTCATTTCGAGGTGTGCTATTTGTACATTGAATACGATTCTGCGGAGGAGTTTAAGAGGCTTTGGTGTTGTCACGACGATGTTGTCGACAACATAACGTTTTTACACGAGTTGATGGTGTACAAAGTTAAATTGCATTAGCTATTATCCCTCTCTTCCCCTTCTTTCTCCACTTTACCGGTTGATGGTGTACAAAGGTCGATTGCATTAGCTACTAAGGTCTACTGGATTACATAGAATATAGCTGCACATTACGAGACAACACAGAGATTAAATAGGCTTATCGGTTTTAGGGTTCTTGACATGGAACATGTGTTCGCTTCTCTAGAATACGGGGTGCTTTCCTTACTAGGTATTAATATAATGGTAGAGTAAATAAATACGAGAGACCCTTAAGCGCGCCCTTAATGATCGACTTGGTGGTTATGGTTTGACTTTGTCAATAAGCTCATGTTACGTTCTACGTATCTCTCTATTTTCATCGGCTTGAGTAATGACTAGTAAACGTTATGTTTTATTTCCGATTGTCTATACAGTTTCTCTCTCTTTCTAAATTTTATTCTTTTCTTAACGTATATCTAAGTTGAACGCTTTGTCTGTTTCTCATCGGCTTGTTTGGAATATTGTGTTACACTTATTTTATTTCTTCATTAGTGAATCAACCCTCCATCTTCGAGAATAAAAAATGAAGGTTAAAGGACGGATTTTCTAACTTCTATTGTGGCCACGTTTGTTTGGTAGTTGTTTAGTCAAAATTGGCGAATCATAAAAAATATGGGTCGATGCGAGGGCGTACGACGGTCTTCATCGGCTACGGAGTCATGATGGTGTGACATCCTGTATCCATGTGTTTCTTTGTCTTCCCCACTTTGTACATTTTTTTCTTATTTAACAATACAAAACTTCCCTCTATCTATGCGAACTTGTCACTTTTGGTGGCTTATTATACAGGTTGAAATCTCTGCGATCAGGCTTGAGTCTAAAAAGTCACCCATCTAGCGGAAAGGAAGACCTCCCTACAATCATTAGTAGGTCGTCCCAAATAACATCGCATCATTTTGGAAAATTCAAAAGGCAAAACCATCGAGCACGGAGGATTTCTGTCCCTCTGCAGAGAAAATTAAATAGATCTCCTTTAGAATAGTCATCGCCAAGCATGTATCTTTGTAGACCAAATCTTGTTTGGACCAACCTTGTTGAGCCTCCTTTGCGACTTGACATGTTCGATTGCAATCATACGCGAGAAAAAGTAATTTTGGAAGTGAAAACAAACATGGAGCTCAGACTAGAACATGAACTAATATAAGTGAGAACATGTCTTGAAGTTGAGAGTGATCCTTGCAATGGTCTCTTGCGGGGAGCGAGGTTGCAGGCTTGAGCATTGAGTTAGGTGTATTGGTAGTATAAAATGCGAGGATGTTATTGATAGATTTCTAAGATTTGCTGACCATATTTGTTAATTTGCTCATGTTCCCATTCTGTAAAATAATCCCAGGAGGTCAAAATCTGGGAGGTCAAAATCTGGGAGTCTGGGAGTCTGGAGTCTGGAGTCTGGAGTGAATGTGCGCGCGTTCCATTTACCAGGGGTGGCCGCGCC